>CANSZD010002996.1:530000-1130000 GCA_947648045.1 Beta corolliflora
TTCCTCCATTTCCTTTCAACTTCTTCAGTTTCTTTAAACTTTCTTCATATTTTTTCTCCATTCAAACCTTATGGATCCCGAGTTCAAAGTCGAAGTTCTTAAAGTCGTAAAGCTTTTGACACTTTTTATTCGAAGTTTAATAAGTTTCATTCAACCCTTATGGATTCTCTTCTAGTTATACTAAGAACAAGAGAGAGGGAGGGTAAATCCGCATGCAATAATAGAGGAAATATGCAACATGGAGGACCCATCAATTTATCTTTGTTAGAGATGCAAAGGAACTTGTTCGAAAGTGGAAGGAACAGATAGAGAAAGAGGAGGACAAGGAGGAGGAGAAGGAAGATGAAGAAGAAGAAGAAAAAGAATAAGGAATTTTTAGTAGTTATTAATTTTAAGTTAAAGAGCGAGGAAGTTTTAAAATATTGTAATTAGTTTATAAAATAATTTCTTATGTATTTTGTGTTCAACTAATATAAATGAAAAGTTGAATATTATTCCAAAATTATATCTTGTTGATTCATTGTTCATCATTTTTATTCCTGTTTTTGAATTTTTTTTTAAGTCTTTAAATTTTTTAATGGTATAAACTAATGCTATTCATACAGTAAAAACAATTATTTAGAAGTTACTGATAAATACATTTATCGGTTACTGTAAATGTATTTATAAGTTACTCATAAATATATTCACATGTTACTGATAAATTTATTCAAAGGTTACTAATTCATATACATAGACATGACTGATTAACAATTTCGGAAATTACTAATTGATATACGTAGGATTGATTAATATGAGTTGATTACTGATTAATATGAGTAGGTGTTACTGATTATATAAGAACACGCTCTTGATTGATATAATAGGTATTACTGATTAATATATGTAGGTGTTCTTGATTCATATAAGTAGGTGTTACTCATTTATATTTTAAGGGTTCTTGGTTAATATAAACGGGTTTTACTAATTCATATAGATTGGGGTTACTTGAGTGGTTACTGATTTATATATTTTGGGGGACACCGATTAATATAAGTAGGAGTTACTGATTAATATAAATAGTTATTACTTATTAATATAAGTAGGTGTGACTAATTCTTATAAGTAGGTGTTAGTCATACATATTTTAGGATTTACTGATTAATATAAGCATTTTTTACTAATCCATATAGATTGGGGTTACTTGAGAGGTTACTGATTTATATATTTTGGGGGTTACTGATTAATATAAGTGGGGTTACTGATTAATATAAGTAGGAATTACTGATTAATATAAATAGTTATTACTTATTAATATAAGTAGGTGTTACTAATTATTATAAGTAGGTGTTACTCATACATATTTTTAGGGTTACTTATTAATATAAGTAGGGGTTACTGATTAATATAAGTAGGTGTTACTCATACATATTTTGGATTACTGATTAATATAAGTAGGGGTTAGTTAGAGCATATATATGGGGTTAGTTAGAGCAGATATATTACTATAACTGTAAGCCATCAAAATGTACTCATCAAAAGATAACTTTACTAGTCAGTATCACCAGTAAAACATATCACTAAACCCATATAAAATTAAAAAGTAACCCACATAATATCCAATTATATTTGAAAATAATTTCTGGTATTTTCGTAAAAGGGTTACTTACACTCCATATATGGGTGTATTAATAATAAAGAGTGAAATTTTAGATAACGTACCTTTTTTATTGCCCTTGACATAGCTAAATCTTGGTTAGTAAAGATTGTTGTAGGCATTAGACCACCCATAGATTTCATGAATGTGTTTAGTAGCCATTCAAATGTTGTTGTGCTTTCATCTGCAATGAAAGCGCAACCAAACATGATATTTTGCCAGTGGTTATTGATGCCAACAAATGGGGCACAAGTGAGGTTGTATTTGTTTATTCGATAAGTTGTATAAAACACCATCACATCCCCAAACATTTCAAAGTCTTCTTTCATTTGTGAGTCCCTCCAAAATATAGCCGTAAGCTTGTTTCCTTTTTCCCCTCCTCCAAGTTTGAACCTGAAGAAGAAATTTGGGTCCTCAATTTGTCTCTAAAAAAGGCAGTCTATGACATGTTGGGCATCACCACCTTCAATCTCTTTCATCTTCTTTCTGGTTATGTAATTTAGATGATCTTTGTAGGTATGTCGAATCGATGATACTCCTCGAGCCTCATGCGCCATTAATTGGTAAGATTGTGTTGGTCTGAATCCACTTTGTAACATTAAATCTATAGTAACTGCTTTTCAGCAGTCATATTTCGTTCTGACCTACGCAAATGCTGCCATGATGTTCTTGTGAGCTCATGGTTATGCTTAATGACATGATCATCGACCTCAAACTTCCCATCAGTAGTCCTTTTTGCCTTTATATAAGCCTTGCAGCTAGTTCTTGTAATAGGTACTTGTCTTCTTTTTTTTACATTTTGTCCTTGTACTGGGGGTGTTTTTCTTAATGGCGCCTTGCATCTAAATCCTTCTTTTGAACAAACAAATTCCTTTGATCTTATCTCTTTTTTCTCCCCTTGTGTATATCTTGTTGTTGACTGTCTTACTCCAAAGCCCACATCATTTGCATGTTTTTTGTATCTTTCATGAATTTCTTCCAAAGTTCCTATAAAGCCCAGTAAACTTGATTTGTGTTCTTCTTGTTCTTCCTCTTCTTTTTGCTTAAGAAGTAAAATTCTATGTTGTTCTTCATCTTCCACTGAATGTTATGCATCATAATCCCAACTTTCTGCATAATCAATAATTGGATGATTTAGATGTTATGTTTGTAAGACTGAGATATGCTTCTATAATTTGTACTTTTGGTTACTGATTAGCTTAGTCATGGGTTACTGACTGACTTAAGTATAGGCTACTAATTAATGTATTTGACTTTTAGATTAATGGTGGTTATGTAAGTAAGACTTATTCATAGGTTACTTACTGACTTTAATATGTTCAGTGGCCATATATAATAAGTTCATTCCAGAAGGTATATGAAATTGTCCAAAGAGTAATAGTAGCATAAACTTTTTATTAATAATATGAAGCAAAAGGTAAATGGAATATGATAAAAACACATTACAAGCATTTTCAAAGCAGCAAATAGATCTACTCTTCGTTCATTTGTTCTTCCCACTTAGCAACAGTGTCCATTGCTTTGTTAGTAGGTTCGACAAAGATGTTACGAACATGGGCGATTTCATTGATTGTGGCCAATATATCTTTTCCTTCATTTTGCCTTAATTTAAGTAGTTTGCTCCTAGTTTTTGTAGTCTCTGCATCGAAGACCGTCCATGCTTGTAAATAAGCTTCAGTGACCTTCAAGGCATTCTTTATGTGTGTTGTAATTTGTGGATCCATGTGTGAAGGTGAAGGCTTTCTTTGTGTGGTAGGGAGGAAGGGAAAGGAATGATTATATGAAATGAACTATGAACAAGTCTTTTTATAAGGGCATTTAGGATCTGATTCATTGACCTAGTGTAGGTGAATTGAATATTGGTTGTTATATCCAAATTTAGTGCATTCAGTATTGTTACTAATTAATGTATTTGACTTTTAAATTAATGGTGGTTATGTAAGTAAGACTTATTCATAGGTTACTTACTGACTTAATTATTGGTTACTTATTAGAATACGTATTGCTTGTTTGTTGTACACATTACTGGTCAACATATATTATACAGGTTACGGAGTAACTCAATTAGGGGTTATAGTTATTCAGCTAATAGGAGTGTGGAATATTACTATTGAGGTTACTGGTCTAAATATCTACAGGTTAGTGATCCATATATTTAGGGGTTACTGTGGATTATTATAGTCATGGATCACTGATTATTATAAGTATGTGTTACTGATTATTATAATTAGGTGTTACTAATTGATATAATTAGATGTTACTGATTCATATAAGTAGCTATTACTCATTCATATTTTGGGGGATACAAATTAATTTAAGTAGGTGTTACAGATTAATATAAATAGACATTACTGATTAATATAAGCAGGTGTTAAAGATTCTTATAAGTTGGTGTTACTCATTCACATTTTGGGGGTTACTGATTAATATAAGTAGGTAATACTGATTATTAATAGAAAGTGTTACTCATTTATATTTTGGGGGTTACTGGTTAATATAAGTAGGTGTTACTCATTCATATTTTGGGGGTTACTGATTAATATAAGTAGCTATTGATTATTACAAGAAAGTGTTACTCATTTATATTTTGGGGATTCTGATTATTATATGTAGGTATTACTCATTTATATTATTGGGATTACTGATTAATAAAAGTAATTCTTATAGGGTTACTAATTAATTTAACTTTCGATTCTTTATATTTGATATTTTCAGGTTACCGATTATCATAACAGGGATTTTTGATTCGAATATTTGTACGTGAAAAATCGAGATAATCAGGGGTTACCTTGTAGTTCGTTATTTTGGAGAATGTATTCCTGAATTTCCTCACTAATATTTGAGTGTATTCCGAGCTGATTCATTGATTCGTCTATATCCATTAATTCTTGCGATTCTTCTATATCCATGGATTCTTCATCAGTGGCTGAGTTCCTCATTTTTTAACTTTCAGTTTTCTAGGGATTTGTTCTTGCTTTTAATTTATCTCTTACCTAGAAAATAACGGTGCACTATTAAAGGGAGGATTAGGTTTGTTGTTGAGAATTTATTACGCGTTTCTGCAGCGCGTGTTTTACACGCGCGCGGCCACACCCGGAAATTTCGCGTGTGGCCGGTTGTATGCAAGATGCGCTGTTACATGTATTTTGTTGTTTATTGCATGTCGAAAATAAGTTGTTTCATTTTAAGATTGATGTAGTTGCAATTGGTATTGCTTGTATACTTGTTCCTAATATATTTACTTTCTTTGCTTATGAATAGATAATATTGTTGTTGAAGATTTCATCTTTAATATTTTTTATTATAGGATCAAGATAATCAAAATGACAAATTAGAGTATCAACTCATGATACCGAGGCCGCTAGAAAAATACATGCTTATGGCGGGACGACAAAAGATGGATCGAAGAAGAGATATACGACTATTGGATCTAGTAGTTTAGATTATCATATTGAACATAATATTGTTTTTAATTAGTTTGATATATACACACATGCCTAATAATGAAAAGTGTTACTTCATTACCCACAAGGTGCTACAAGAGATGACAAAAAGTGTTACCTAACAACACACAAGATACTACATGAGATGGCAAAAAGTGATACATAATGTAGAATAAAGTGTTACTATAAGTTAATGGTAACACTATAAGATATTACAAATTATATGAAAAGTGTTACATAAGAAATTTCGAGTAACACTTTAAAAGTGTCACAATAGGTATTAAAAGTGTTACATAAGCAACTTTAAAGTAGCATTTCTTTAAGTGTTACTATAGGCTTTCAAAAGTGTTACCTAATAGCATAGGTAACACGGGTAGATGTAACACCCAAAAAAGTATTACCTATTATCTAATGTAACACTTTAAACACTTTAAACACTTTAAGTAACACTTTTTGGGTGTTACCTTATGTCAATTATGTAGTAGTGTATAACGAGAGCAAAAATAATACTAGTTGAATATTGATTAGTGAATTCTTGTATTATATATGTTTATAATTATATTTCATAATTATAAAAGGAAAATAAAGAGGGATACGTCAAACTCTTTTCATGAGGGACATAATGAAAATTAAGTTAATTCTAATCCTAATCTTCATTCGACTCAACTAAGCCAACAAAATTTGGGTATGATTAAATCTTGATAGATTATCTGTAAATCGGTTTCAAATCTGAGTATTCGTCGTGCATAATTGTAATTTTGTTTTGTTAAAGTATTTTGTCATTGATGTTGTATTTGGATTATGTAATATTTCTAATTTAGTACTTATGGAGCACTTTTTTTGTACTCAATACAAAGCAAAACTACGCTACCCCTCGCCCGAAATCCTGGATCCGTCCCTTTCTACACACTTTCAACTACAAAAATCACTTCAAACACATTTCTAAATACTTATGACTCCATTAATCTCCATTCAAGCTTCAAGATTGCTCTTCCTGCAGAACGTTACATAAGACCCAGGCGACAAAAGTATAGTTCATGGCGGGGTCAATTCCAACTTAATTCTTATTTTACTAACAATCTACTTTTCATGATGTAGATCCTCAAAGAATTAATGCTCTCTTGTATAGTCTTCTCTAAACTCTAATCAATCTTTTCATTTATCTTTTCTAAACATTATATTGTTCATATGCATGCAACATGTTTAATGCTTTCATCACCGCACATGCTTATTTATGCTAATTACAAGACCTAAATAAATGTTCTAATGCTAAGTTCATATAATTTGGACAAATGATTTAGGATCCCTGTAATTTGATTGCATAAATAACATATCATCCAAAAATTAGTATTTTGTATGTTTATGAACCAACATAGATTAATTTTGTATTGTATGAACATATTGCGTGGTTGTTTAATTGCATAAAATGGATTAATTTGATTCTGAATCATATTCGTAACCTCACCTCCAAACTCAAGCTTTGATTCATTGACTAATTATGAAGTCATGACGGGGAAATCTACATTGGATAAGTCAGATTCCCCATTTGAGAAAAAATGGGAAAGGGAACCTTCCCACCAATGTGAACAGGTTGCTCTTAATTGGGTAAAATTGGGTAATACCATTAATAATGGAACCTCCCAATAAAGACACCCAATCGTGTTGCGCTAAGTGGAAAGGGAAGTTGGAAGTGATTCCCAACAATCTCACGTGTTCCAACGGATTTTAAAAAAAACTGACGCGGCCCACTCAGAGCGCGCCACTTGGCAGCCTTACCAAGAGCAGTGTGCGCCAGTCCTTCCAGCCAACCGGGATGCGCCATTTGTCACTTCCTTCAGCTTTTTCAACGGTAATATTACAGTTTACAAAAAATAACATAACTAAAAAAAATATACGAACGATCATTTATTTATCCTCTATAAATAGAGACCAATCTTGATATATTTTCAACACTTCAAAAATTCCATAATTTCTCATTCATACCTCTTACTAAGTATTTCATAAATCTTATTTGATAATTATGGATCTCAATCATCCTAATTATGGAAATAGATATTAAAGAAATCCAAATTCCGTACAAAATTTAAATTATCAACAAAATTCAAATTACCAACCAAATCCAAATTACCAAACCAAATCCAAATACTCCTTTTGATCAAAACATGCTAAACAATCCTCAATTCCTTGTTATGTTCCAAGCCTTTGTAAACTAGAATACTTGACAAAATTTGTCACCCGGCACAACTTCATCCAACATCTCAACATGTGGATCCATATCCCACAACTCCGGGAGGAAACGGGAGTAGCACCCGAATGCCGTTTGAAAACCAATTTAATTTCCAACCAATTTCCAACACAATCACTCGGTGATGATGAAGTTGAAGATGAAGTTCAAGACACGAAAGTAATTAAAGGTAAGAAAGGGAAGCATTCAAGGGACAGGTGGATTGTAGAAGATGATAAACACTTGGTCTCCGCTTACCTTAATTGTTCCGGTGATCCTAAGGAAGGAACAGATCGGCAAAAGGGAACGTTATGATTGAAATCAAAGAGTCCTACGACGCAGCAGTTGCTAAAAGACCGAATGTCATTAGCGAAAGAACCATGAAAGCTCTTAAAAGGCATTGGGGTCAAATCAACGAAGGTGTTACTTTATGGGTATCACGTCTTGATGCAGCTGAGCGTATGTGAGCTAGTGGTGAGGTTATTAACGACATAGAGGCTAAAGCACATGAACTTTATAGACAAAAAAGGGTGGTTATCAAGCTTTCATATTTTACCTTTGTTGGGCAGAAATGCAACACCTCCCGAGATGGATGCCTGGTAGAGATTCAATCGTTGTGAGTGAAGGGAGTTCTAAGAGATCAAGCGATGAAGCCGGGATACTTGTGCGTCCCGACGGTGTGAAGAAAGTGAAAGCCCAAAAGAAATTGAAAGGTGTTGCAATAAGCTTGGATGAATTCAACAACACTTTAAGCGGGACGCAAAATGAGCGAGGTCTAATGAGGAAGGGAATGGTATGATATGCTGAGTACCAAAAACAACGAGATGAAACTAAAATGATGTTTAAGATGTTTCAATTTTTTATGACAATATCGTATCTTAAACCATTTGAGGAAGAGCACCTTGCGAAGCTGAAGGAAGAATTTATTAAGTAACTCGTCTGTTTTTGGGATAACTCACGTTTTAGGATAAATGTTATTGTGTTTTAATGGTTAATGTAGTATTATTTTATGCTTAATACTTGTTTCAATTGTTAAATGCAATCGTGTTTTAGTTAATGGGATTGTGTTTTAGTAATTAATGTAGTAGCATTTTATGATTAATGTACTTCTATTTTAGTGGTAGTAAATGTAATCTTGTCTTATCAACTGACGTTATCAGCAAAGATAGATTGCAATCTTATCCGCAGAGATAGAATCCAATCTTACCTTTTTAGGATAACTCATGTTTTAGGATAAATGTTATTGTATTTTAATGGTTAATGTAGTATTATTTATTATGCTTAATGTACTTGTTTCAATTGTTAAATGTAATCGTGTTTTAGTCAATGTAATTGTGTTTTAGTAATTAATGTAGTAGCATTTTATGATTAATGTACTTGTATTTTAGTGGTAGTAAATGTAATCTTATCTTATCCACTGACGTTATCAGCAAAGATAGATTGCAATCTTATCCGCAGAGATAGAATGCAATCTTATCCGCATAGATAGAATTCAATCTTAGTCGTAGACAAGGATTGCAATCTTATCCGAGATATAGAATGCAATATTATCCGTAGATATAGATTGCAATCTTATCCATATAGGTCTATAAAAGAAGAGTTATTATTGCATTTCTTTTCGAACAATTAACATTTTTCTTCCAACAAACACTAAACCTTTCCCCCCTCTTCAAATTTCTCACCAACATGAACCCAAATGAAAATTCTTCTAGTTCAAGTGATGATTTCTTTGATTACTATGTCAACAACATCATCGCTGTGAACGAGTGTCTAAATGAAGAAGAAGATTATATAATCGAGCAAGCTGCTCAATTGGTTGTTGCCCCAATCGTAGAAGAATCCAGCAACAGAAGAAGATCTTACAAGAAGCTTAAGTACATTGATAGAGATCGTGAAGCTGCTAAACACAAGGTTAATGAATGATTACTTTGTTGATCGTCAGTTATACCCAGAATCTATGTTTCGACGTAGATTTCGTATTCGTAAGTCTCTATTCCTTTGAGTTGTGGAGGAAGTTACTACGAAACAACACGAATACTTCGAGCAACGTCACGACGCTACTGGCAAACTAGGAGCCACTCCTATCCATAAATGCACGGCAGCGTTGAGGATGCTAGCCTACGGGGTAGTAGCTGATTCAATTGATGAGTACATCAAAATAGCTCAGTCAACAACAAAAGAAAGCCTTGCTCACTTTGTTAAAGGGGTTCGACAGGCGTTCACAGAAGAGTACTTGAGGAGGCCTACTGTTACAGATTTGCAGCGCCTCCTACATGATGGACAAAGACGGGGATTCCCAGACATGATGGGCAGTATAGATTGAATGCATTGGCAATGGAAAAACTTCACGCGTGCTTGGAAAGGATTATACCAAGGAAGGAGTAAATCTGCAACAATTATCTTAGAAGTTGTTGCCTCTAGTGACTTATGGATATGGCACGCATTTTTTGGAACACCTGGAACATGCAATGACATCAACGTGTTGCAACGATTTCCTGTTTTCGATGATTTATATAAGGTAAAGCTCCTCAAGTAAACTTCACAATCAATGGGAACACATATACCAAAGGATACTATCTAACTGATGGGATATACCCTAAGTGGGTAGTGTTCAACCCAGCGATTCGACTCCCAATGAATCCCATGGATGAGTTGTTCACCCAGCGACAAGAATCGGTCCGAAAAGATGTTGAGCGGGCCTTTGGCGTTCTTCAATCACGTGTCGCAATAGTACAGACCAGCTCTTCAATCTTGTATGGGATGAACACTTGTTGTGGGAGATAATGTTGGCTTGTATAATTCTTCATAATATGATTGTTAAGGATGAGCGAGATACATATCAGAATTATGGTGACATGTCGCAATTCGAGCAAGAAAATAGGACAACGATTAGCGGATCAACGCGTACAAACTATTATATGCAACTTGGTCGATTTGATGATATTGGAATGGAACGATATTTGGAAAGGCGAGCTGATGCATGGGATAGAAATGTGCACAAGGCCTTACAAAGAGAGAAAAATTTCGCCGGTCTACCGATGACGATTGAATATCTAAATTATTACAATCTTTTATTAAAAATTAATTGTATGGTACTTTGTTCAATTTCATCTATGTTTTTTTTGATGAATTTATGTTGTTTTTTTGCGTATTTATTTGTTGTAATTATTAACATTAAAATCGGGTAAATTAATATAATTAGCAACCAGTGTAATTGTCAAATTAATAACCGCAATTATTAAGAAAAATCGGGCAAACTAGTGTATTTAAAAATAACGCTTTTGTTAACATAATACAATGAATGAATTAATTCGATTAATTAGAACGTAATTATTTAATTATAATTACCATATTTTGATTTAATTAACATTATCTAAAATTAATGTGATGAATCAAATTATTTTATTAATATTGGTGGGGTATGGAAAGTAGGAGAGATAAAAGATGGTGGGGTATGGAAAAGTATGAGAGAGAAAGTAAATAGGGAGGTTAATGAATGGAGGAGTAATTAAAAAGTCAAAAAGTCAAATGGGGGATGATTTATTCCAGGTTTAACAGGTTAACAGTCATTTAACTTACCTAAAGTTTAAGTGACTATAAAGTTAGCTTATTCTAGGATAATCAAAAGGTTGACTTAATTTCAGCGGGCGGCTTAAAGGTTAACTTATTCTTGACAATTTTTACAAAACTATATAGGATATAATATGATTTTAACACGCCTACAATTAGAGAAATAAAGTCTTCAAAAATATATAAAGATGGATCTAATTTTGGAGTTTTAAAAAATGTGTTATTTAAAGATTTGCAAATGTGTTATTTTTTCTCTTTTCTAGCATAGAACAATGTATGGAATTGTGAAATGGGAAGGATAGGTGATAAAGTTAGTGGAAAATGATGTGGAGTAATGAGGTGAGGAGATAGAAATTAAGGGGAGCCTCGTGGATGTGGATGCTCTAAGATGTCCCTATGGGTTCACGAAATCTAATTAGGTTTATGAGTCTTTATTTAAATACTTGTAGGCGACTTCTTTATTTCAAAACATTTTCAGAACTAAAACCTTTTTACAATGAGATAGTCAAATACGCGCTCATCCTACATAGGCAATAAAATACGTCTACAATTACCAACGAGTTTTCTTGATGTAGATCTTAAAATAATTCATGCTCTTGTATATTCTTCTCTTAATCTCTTTTTCTTTATTATTATTATTATTATTATTATTATTATTATATATTATTATTATTATTATTATTATTATTATTATTATTATTATTATTATATATATATATATATATATATATATATATATATATATATATATATATATATATATATATATATATATATATATTCATGAATGCCTATCTGTTTATTGCTTTCATCACCCTCATATGCTTATTTTGATAATCAAGACCTAAATAAATATTCTCACGCCTAATAAGATAATTTGGACAATTGATTTAGGAACCTAATAACTTGATTGCTTAAAGTACATATACCACCAAAATTAGTCTTTTGTATTTAATAAGCCAACTTTGATTAATTTTAGGGTGCTTGAAAAAATATTGCTTGGTTGTTTAATTACAGATAATTAGAATATGAATTGTATTGAGTAAAGGCCAATAATCGATCATATTCGTACCCTCACCCCCGAACTCAAGTTTTGGTTATTAACCAATTATGAAGTCATGACGGGGAAATCTACATTAGATAAATCCCTCAGATGTCCCTATGGTTTTCCAAATATTCCAATTACATTATGAGTTTTCCTTTAAAGATTTCTTAGCGACTTCTTTTTCAAAATCGTTTTTTAACAACTAAAACCTTTACAATGAGGTAGTCAAATTTGCGTTCACACCATGCATGCAATAAAAATATGCCTACAATATGACATTTACATAACCTCAGAAAAAGCTACACAACATGTTTGTCTACCTATATAATTTAAGGTCATTTCTTTAAGGCATAGTTTCAGTTCAGTTGAGTTCAATTCAGTCTAATTCAGTATAGTTCAGTTAAGCTAGTTTCCTCTCACAGCTCAATTCATCAGTTTAGCCTAAAAGAATAGGGCATAAGTCTTTTGGCTTATCATATTGCTTCCCATATTCCAATTTTGTTTGTATAGTTTGACTTTTATGATATCCGGGAATAACCATTGACCATTTACAATAATGTACGAATAAACATAACAAAGTAGGTATTTTGAAAGTAAATATTTACATGAATCTAACAACATTATACACAAGAGAATCATGTGGGAGCCCAATGGTTGGAGCTCCCACCTCCCAACCTCATGGTCGGGAGTTCAACTCTCATCAACCCCAATTTGGGGAGTTTATGTGGATATTTGCTTCTGGGTATAAATCCCCAGTTTCCAATCTCTGGAAGTTTCCTTATGGGTTGGGATTCCCTTCTTACCCCCTAGCTCATGAGGGCTGAACCTGCTTGGGCCAGTAAATTACCGAATAAAAAAAAACAACATTATACACAACTGTAATACCATCTCTTATACATTCAAGAAGATTAATGGTCAAAATTCCTAAAGTTTGACCAAAAAGTAAAAGGATGTACACAACAAGAAAATATCTCTTAACGTAAACTATATAGGACGAAGGGAGTAGTAAACAAATGATATTAACTAATGTGACATAACCTTTGAGCAAAGTAAACCACTAATCTGACTGATCACTATTATACCAATAATGCAAGGTGGGAGCTTGATCAACTGAGAAGAAATCGCCTAATAAATCATTATTAATACTATGAATACCCAACTCTTCTATCTTTATCAAGTGGTCTTGATAAGCTTTGCATAACTGAAGGCCATCCAAACCCGACGCCATACCAAATGGATCAAACGTCGTCGTACATGAAGATGGAGCCGAGGTTATTATTGACAATGGGATATTCCCACTACTGCTTGTATTTGTTACATTATTACTCGAATTTACCGTGCATGTGCTTCCTGGTATTGAAAAAGTAGTACTTGTTATTTCTTTGTTTCTTGCTTCAATTTCTGCCTTTAGGTCCTTAAGCTGCAACATATTAAAAGGACGTTAGAATTAGTTAATATATAAGGAATCAAAGGCCAAAGAGTTTGCCGTTGACAATTTGTGTAATTTCACTCATATGACATATAGTCATATATATCTCATTGTTTGAATATCAATTAGTCACTAATACTAGAAGGGGAAAAAGTCCCCCAACTAATGCTAGTAACTTTTACCATATAGTTGAATAGGACTCTAGAGACCTAGTATGTTAGCTAACAATAAACACCAAAATGCTATCTTGAAATATATATAAGGGAAAGTACATAAAAGAACAGAGTATTCACCAGCCGAGCTAAGCTATAGCCGAGCCCGACTCGAGTTGGCTCACAACCACTAAAATTGAGCTTGAGCATATATAGCCCGAGCTTTGTTGAGCCTTGAAATATATGTGTGATCAAACAAGGGAACCGGATATACCACTCCAAGGCACGGAAACTACGCTTTCCTATTAGTTTAATTTCGCCCCTCTAGGATCATCGGGTTAACACGAAATAACTAATGAGATACAATGGAGAAAACAATTCACAAGATGATCTTCTATGTGAATCAACAAGCACTTTGAGTTTGAAGTTTGTGAAGAATACTAGAGAGAAAGTAGCTAGGTTTCTCTCAAGCAAAGCAAGAAGTTTAGAATATGAAAAACTGATTTTCTATCTCCCACTCATATGAATGACAAGGGTCATATATCATATTCCCTCATAGATTAGAGCTGTTACAGTATTGATCTCCCTTTAATCCCCTGATTAAGAATACTTAATCATCATTAAACGGATAACGTATGCAATACAACGGTTATAAACCGTCCACACAAAATTTCACGCCCCAATTCAGAATACACGTCGCGACCCGCGATACAGATCGCGAGTCGAGAAAGTGCGATGGTCGCGACCCGCGACGGCCTCCTGGTCGCGACCCGCGACGGATGTCGCGACCCGCAACCAACCTTCTGTTTTGCTTGACTGATTCACGTGATTTTGCGCATTCTAATCTTAGCATACTAGACCTCCTCCTCTTCTAGTATAGAACCATATGAGCTTATAAAACCCATTACCCTATAAATGTTCCAACAATCCTCCTCCCATTTATAGGTTAATGTTGAAAAGTTTTCCAACTTGCTATAAATCACAAACAAAACATGCTCATGCATCATGGATATATCTTACGATTGAATCTCCACTTAGTAAAAGTAACTTTACAACAATTTCGATCATAATGATAGACAAAGCTTTGAATCATGTAACCACCACAAATCATTGAAGATACTAATACACATAAGCATAAACTTAGTTTTTAACCTCCGACACCTATGATGCCTTGGTGTCCATATCCATTCATAAGCATTCTAAGTCAAGCCTTAGACTTGGTGAAGCGGCCAAACCTCTAGCTTATATAGGTAAATCTTTACGCACATGCTCCTACAATTGAGCACTTATCAAAGACTTATTAAGAAACTTAATTCAACCTCTTTTCATTGTAGTAACAAGCACTAACCTCGGGATGTAAATAACACAAGTGCTTCCAACATTTAAGAAAAGTACTATCCTCATTGAATTTGAGATCTAACGTTGTATTAGACATCAAATTGAGTTTTCCTTAGCTAAAGGTTGATCAATAGGCTTAAGACCCATCCTTTTGTTCATTTTGTTCACTAGTTCCCTTGACAACGGTTTAGTAAACGTATCCGCCAAGTTCAAACTAGACCGAACAAAATTAATAGTTATACAACTATTCCTTATCATTTCACGCACATAGCTATGTCTAACTCCAATGTGCCTTGACTTGCCATTGTAGACTTCACTATAAGCTTTAGCTATGGTTGATGCACTATCACAATGAATAGCAAGAGGTGACATAGGTTTGACCCACAAGTCAACCTCACTCAACACATTCCTTAGCCATTCCGCTTCTTGGCAATAAGATGCCAATGTAATGAATTCCGATGCCATAGTTGAATCCGTTATACATGTTTGCTTCTTGGATGCCCATGAAATAGCACCTCCTCCAAGAAGAAACACCCATACACTTGTGGATGAATAATCTTCCTTATTGGAAATCCAACTAGCAGCCGAGTAACCTTCTAGAATAGAAGGTTATCCTTTGTAAGTTATGACATAATCCAAGGTTTTACTCAAATACCTTAGCACTCTTCTCAATGCTTGCCAATGCAACATACTAGGATTACTAGTATACCTACTGAGTTTACCAATAGCAAAAGCTATATCCGGTCGAGTGTTAGTCATAGCATACATCAAGCTTCCAATTAAGCTTGCATACTCCAATTGTGAAATAGGAGTACCACTACTCGGAACCAAGTGAACACTAGGATCCATCGGAGTAGCAAAATGAGTCGAGTTCGATTCATTAAACCTCTTAATCACTTTCTCAATGTAATGAGACTGTGATAAAGAAATTGACCCTTTACCTCTCATTATTCTAATACCTAGAATAACATCCGCTTCACCCAAATCTTTCATGGAGAAGCTAGAAGAGAGAAAGACTTTGGTTTTTTCCACTTGTTCCAAATCAGTCCCAAAGATAAGCATATCATCAACATATAAGCAAATTATAACTCCATTACCGTTATTATCAAATTTACTATATACACACTTATCGGACTGATTTATTTTGAACCCACTAGACAAAATGACCTCATCAAATTTTTGATGCCATTGCTTAGGTGCTTGTTTAAGACCATACAAAGATCGAACTAATTTGCAAACCTTAGTCTCTTGACCTTTGACCACAAAACCTTCAGGTTGATTCATGTACACTTCCTCCTCCAATTCACCATTAAGGAAGGCAGTTTTGACATCCATTTAGTGAATTACTAGACCATGAATCGTAGCCAATGCTATCAAAAGTCTAATGGTAGCTATTCTAGCAACCGGAGCATAAGTGTCAAAATAATCGATACCATATCTTTGCCTAAAACCTTGGACCACTAACCGGGCCTTATGTTTTAGTATGGTTCCATCGATCTTCATTTTCCTTACGAAAATCCACTTACAACCTAAAGGTTTGCATCCGGGAGGTAAATTAGCTAAAATCCAAGTATGATTTCCCATTATTGAATCCATTTCATCATTCACTGCCTCTTTCCAGAAAGCAGAATCATGAGACTTCATAGCCTTTTCAAAGGTCCTAGGATCCTCCTCCATATTGTAACAATATGAAATTTGAGTCACAATAGACTCCCTTGACCCTTCAACTAAATATAGTTGAAAATCCGGTCCAAAAGATTTCTCTTTTCTAATTCTTTTACTTTTCCTAATTTCCGGTGTTGTAGTATCATGATCATTGTTAATGTCATCCACAACATTGGAACTAGTACTAGGTATCATGTCCTTTGGTCTTGGAATCGATGAGAATCGAGTCTCATCAAATATTGCATCCCTTGACTCTATCACAGAATGGATAGAGACAAAATCATTTGGTTCAATGACATAAAACCTATAGGCTTTGCTATGTACCGCATAGCCTATAAAAATGCAATCAATTCCTTTTTCACCTAAAGTTTTCCTTTTAGGTTCCGTCAATTTGACAATTGCCCTACAACCCCATACCTTAAGGTAATTGAGAATAGGCTTTTTGTTACACCAAAGTTCATAAGGGGTAGTCTTATTCCTCTTATTAGGAACTCGATTTAATATATAACATGCAGTTAAAATTGCATCACCCCAAAAACCGTCATTTAGACCCGAATCAGAAAGCATGGTGTTAACCATTTCTTTTAGAACCCTATTTTTCCTTTCCGCTATACCATTACTTTGAGGTGAGTATGGGGCGGTTGTTTCATGAATTACACCAATGGAACTAAAATAGCTAGGATTATAGTATTCACCACCCCTATCCGTCCGAAGTCTTTTAACTTTTCCATTAAGTTGAAGTTCCACTTCGGTCTTAAAAATCTTAAACTTTTCTAGTGCTTCATCTTTAGTAAATAATAAATATATGTAACAAAACCTTGAATAATCATCAATAAAAGCCACAATATATTTTTTATTTCCTAAAGAAGGTGAACTATGAAAGTCACACAAGTCACTATGCACCAATTCAAGCAATACCGTTTGTCTAGTCACACTAGGATAAGGATTCTTTGTAATCTTATTTAGCATGCATATCTTACACTTCTCTAACTTTAAATCAAAAGAAGGTATTAAACCTAGCTTAGACATGTCATATAATCTACGATAGTTCACATGACATAAACGATTGTGCCATACAGAAGAAACATCAAGCATGTAAATAGAACTAGTATCAATTGCATTATTAATACTAAATTTAAACATCCCATTACAATAAAATCCTTGTCCAACAAAAATACCACCCTTGGAAACAACAAACTTATCCGATTCAAATACAACTTTAAAACCAAATTTATTCAAAAGACCCCCCGACACAAGATTCTTCCTAACTTCCGGTACATAAACAACATCCCGGAGAGTTAAAGTCTTTCCCGAAGTTAACAACAATTCTACTTGGCCTATGCCCTTGGCCTTTATCGTAGAATCATTCCCCATATACAAGATTGGACCATCATCCAATTCTTCCAAAGACTTGAAGAAGTGCTTATTATTGCACACATGTCTAGAGGCCCCCGAATCTATCCACCAAGAATCATCAACTTGCACAAACATAATTTCAGAAATCATAGCCACAAAATTCATTTCTTCAATTACATTTTCATGTGCAACTTTACCTTGGTTTTGAACAACACTAGGTTGACCATTCTTTGTCTTCTTCTTCTTCTTAGAAGGACAATCCCTCTTGAGATGAGGTCCATTGCATACCCAACAAGTGAGGGTCTTCCTCTTCTTGTTTGCAAAGTTGGTTTTAGAGTTGTTATTGTTGGATTTCTTGGTCCCACTAGACCCACCAACCTCTACCATATTCACGGTAGACTTAGGAATACTAGGAGTAGTATCCTTAACCCCATCTTGAGCCCGGATACCCTCTTCAATACGAAGATGAGTTCCTAATTGCTCCATGGACATATCTTCCTTCCTATGTTTCAAGGAATGCTTAGTTTCTTTCCAAGAATGTGGTAATTTATCAATGATTGAGGCAACCGCAATAGCCTCATCCATCACCATACCATGTGATCTTATTTGGTTCAAAATATGATGAACTTCATGAAATTGCTCTATAATAGGCCGATCATTAGTCATTTTAAATGAATTAAAATTACTAACAAGAAATTTCTTACTTGAAGCATCTTCCGAAATATACTTGGCCTCAAGAGCATCCCAAAGTTCCTTTGCACTCTCCACGTTTTGGTAAAGGTCGAACAAAGGGTCGGTAAGAGAGTTGAGGATGTGACCCCGGCAAATATAGTCATCATTCTCCCACTTTGTTCTCTTCCTTGTAGTCTCCACGGACTCTTCCTCTCCATCTTTCGGGAATGGTGGCATGGGTGTTGAAAGAACATACACCACATTCAAAGTTGTCAACAAGAAGTGCATCTTCTTTTGCCATCTTCGATAACCCACCCCCTCAAACTTGTCCAACTTCTGGAAGTTCATAGTCATGTCCTTGAGTGATTGAGCCATATCCGAAAAGAAGAAATTAAACTAATAGATTGTTAGATGTGTGATCAAACAAGGGAACCGGATATACCACTCCAAGGCACGGAAACTACGCTTTCCTATTAGTTTAATTTCGCCCCTCTAGGATCACCGGGTTAACACGAAATAACTAATGAGATACAATGGAGAAAACAATTCACAAGATGATCTTCTATGTGAATCAACAAGAACTTTGAGTTTGAAGTTTGTGAAGAACACTAGAGAGAAAGTAGCTAGGTTTCTCTCAAGCAAAGCAAGAAGTTTAGAATATGAAAAACTAATTTTCTATCTCCCACTCATATGAATGACAAGGGTCATATATCATATTCCCTCATAGATTAGAGCTGTTACAGCATTGATCTCCCTTTAATCCCCTGATTAAGAATACTTAATCATCATTAAACGGATAACGTATGCAAAACAACAGTTATAAACCGTCCACGCAAAATTTCACGTCCCAAGTCAGAATACACGTCGCGACCCGCGATACAGATCGCGAGTCGCGAAAGTGCGCTGGTCGCGACCCGCGACGGCCTCCTGGTCACGACCCGCGACAGATGTCGCGACCCGCGACCAACCTTCTATTTTGCTTGATTGCTTCACGTCATTTTGCGCATTCTAATCTTAGCATACTAGACCTCCTCCTCTTCTAGTATAGAATCATATGAGCTTATAAAACCCATTACCCTATAAATGTTCCAACATATCAATTAGTCACTAATACTAGAAGGGGAAAAAGTCCCCCAACTAATGCTAGTAACTTTTACCATATAGTTGAATAGCACTCTAGAGACCTAGCATGTTAGCTAACAATAAACACCAAAATGCTATCTTGAAATATATATAAGGGAAAGTACGTAAAAGAACAGGGTATTCACCAGCCGAGCTAAGCTATAGCCGAGCCCGACTCGAGTTGGCTCACAACCACTAAAATTGAGCTTGAGCATATATAGCCCGAGCTTTGTTGAGCCTTGAACTTGAGGCTCAGCTTAGCTCATTTATAAATATGAGCTCGAGGTCGAGTCGAGACTAATCGAGTTTAAATGTCTATACAATAGCTTGAATAGAGTAACAAAATATTCTTTTGAATTATAATTTTTGTAACTAATGTGTTTTTTTTAATTACTATTAATATGATGCTAATTAAAATGAAAAATTCATGTTATAAATCAAATATTATATTCTATATAAATATTCGAGCTTCTTCGAGCCGGGTGTTCCTCAAAAGTCAAAACTCGAGTAGCTCGCTAGCAAATTTTGCTTATTAATTAACCCTAATAATTAAAAACATATGTCAAACGAGTAGAAATTAAAATAAAAATCACTTTTTTAATTATCTTATTGAGTGTTAGCCTATCAGACGACTAATGTTAGTTATTCAACCTTACCTTTTTTTTAGAATGGAATTAACCTTACTTTTAAATATATATTTTTCGTCTTTCAGATCGAACAAGATGTATAAAAAAAGAATTGAACCATTAACCTTATAATTGTAATTTTTTTTTTTGGTAAGTAAGAAATAATTGTAATTTGTAAAACATACTTCCAACTAATGGAGCAACTCTTGACGCTCTGATGTTACTTGCTACTTTTCAGGCCCAAGTACAATGTGTCAAATGCTCAAAGCAAAGCTTAATGTTGTGAGAAAAATAGGCTCACATGTTGGATGTGGTCCTAGTGGAAATGGTATTCGTGGGCAATTGCACTTACACGTACTATGGTATAAAATAGTGATAATCATCAACTTCTCAATGCCATTAAGTTGATAGAAATGTATGTTTTGACATGGTGATGATACTTGATAGATTGATGTTTTGTTCATATCGGACAAAGCCTGTGCTCAAAAGAAAGACTGTGTCTGTCCTGGAAAACGTTCTTCTTGTAATGCATCTTGCTAAAATTGAAGTTGCGGTGCAAGGATCGGATACTTTGGAGAATAGTAGTATATAGCATCTTCATCTATACATTACATGAAATTCAGAGAGTTCATTGATCCGACATTATGGTGTATCTAGAGCACGATACATCCCACACATCCATCCTATATATACTCGGGATATATATAGACTATAGTAGAGAATGCGAGATAGTGTGGATTTACTTATTTACACCCGAGGGTACAAATAAAGGAATCAAGCATGTTAACTAATTCCTTCTTTTAGCATATATTTAAACCACATTCATGGTTTAGCTTAAATGGAAGAGTACTTATTAATTTCTAGACGTTTTTGACATATCTTGTTTGCCTTTAATAGGCATATTAGGATAGCCCACGGTTCAACTGCTCCTCTAAAGACCGATTTGTCCACCCAATGCATGGATTGGCGAACCCCAATAGTTCAGTTTAGACTTTAGAGTCCTATAGGCTTTCTTGACCATGTTTGACTACCCTGCCTACGCCATTTGGGTAAAGAGCTCAATTAACTTTAACTTTTGTAATTGTTCGGTCTAGTAATAAGGCTTGTATTTAAAATCCATAAGATTATAGGAAGAAATCCCGTTAGTCATGTGGGCAATCATTCTGGTATAATATTTCTCCTTCTAAAATAATTAACTTTTGCATTCAAAAGCTAAAAGCTTTAGTTTCAAACATTCATTTTGTTGTGTTTTGAACTTTAAATATTTTGATGATGATAAACACCCTATGCTATGCTATAACATGAATATTTGTAACAGTGATCAAGCTATCAAGATTGGATGATGTGAAGACAAGGAAGCTTAGGTCTAGTTATATTAATTCATGTGTATGCAATGTAATTAACATATTAGAACTTTGTGCTAAAATTAGAAAGGGAGAGTTTTGATAAAACAAGATTTTCGAAAAACAGTTTTAATAAGAAAAAGAATTTTATTTTCGAAAATCAAGTATAAAAGGAAAAAGATGTTTATTTTCGAAAAACAGTATTAAAGAGAAAAAGAGTTTTCATTTTCGAAAAATCAGTTTTTGATAAAAGATAAAAGTTTTTTTATTTTCGAAAAACATCATAAAAAAACGGTTTTAAAGATTTTTTAATAAAAAAGGAGAAAAACTGATTTTTAAGTTGTGATAAAGTTTGTTTGATAAAAACTGATTTAAGATATGATTTAGAGTTGATATAAGATATGGAGAAATCCTTATCCTATAAGAAAAGAAGGAAATCAGTTTTTATAAAAGATAAAATTGGTTTTTGAATAGGAAAAGAATTTTATCCCTTTATTTTAGGAATAAAAATTGTTCAAAAAGATAATACATCTTGGAGAAGGATTTTTATTCAGTTGATTGAATTATATAAGGGATAGAAATCATTGGAGCAAACCACGTTTTCAGATTTATGAGATTAAGATTTTGAGAGCTGAAAACGATCTCCCAGAGCACAGTGTACGGCACAGAGTTCTAGTAAGTTAAGGTCTCTAAACATCGCTTGTAACGATCCTCTATTTGCTTGAATAAGAAGCACGCTTTTGAGGAATCATTCTTTCTGTAATCTTTCATATTATAGAGAGTAGCAACACTTAGGGTTAAGTGTTGGGGAGCACTACTAGAGTTAGTAGTGGGGGAATCGAATTGTATCAAGGGTTTGGTATTTTACGATTCAAATAATAAAAGAGTAGTTTGTGTGGACGTAGATCTCAGAGGTGAGATTGAACCACGTTAAATTTCCGTGTCTTAGTATTTGATTTCATTGTTTTATTGTTTGATACAATTTTGTTCGAGCAAAAACATTAATCGGAGAATTTACGAGTGAATAACACAGTGCACGGCACTGTGCCATAAGAGTGTTTTTGCGAAAATCAATTAGTTTTAACCACTCAATTCAAACCCCCCCTTCTTGAGTGTCACCTTGTGTTCCAACACATTTTGGTTTCCTTGAAAGGAAGTTCTTGCCCACCCAATTGACCCCTCAACTAATAACTCAATATCTTTCACAATGTTTTTTCTTTTTAATATCTCATGTAATAATGTGGGTTCTTTATTAACTCTCTTTCTAGTCTCAATCAATTAACCTAATATTACGGCTACACAATCTACCAAAAATTAAAGCTATATGCTTTATATTATCCCTACTATAACATGCACTAATACTCAATCATCATAAGAAGTTGATTTGATGACAATGGGAGCATTATAAATTCATCCGTGACAAATTTCTCTTAAAAAAACATTTTACATCAAAGTATTTTCTTAGAATCTACATAAATATAGAATCAGTGAAAATAACAGTCAACAGTGTTTTAAAGCTAGTAAGAAAAAAGTATGAAGGACAAATAAGAACTGACCAAGTGTGTAAGTATTACCTATATTTTTTTAATTAATCTATACAATTGAGTTTTAGGTTTGCCAATAATCATTAATATCTTTGATTATCAATAAATAAAATATATATAAAGTTTATATTTTGAAAATATATATTGAAACGATTTAAATTAGTAAAAGGCCATACTGCTATGTTTTTCATCATAATCACAAACCATTTTCAAAGTAGAGTATCTACATAGTGTAAAACGTATAAAGTGTGTAAATTAAAAGACAATGGATAGGAGTACTCCATATACATACCTGTGCAAGCAAAGCTAGTTTTTCTTGCTCAAGAGAGCCATAATCATGCTTAAGAGCATCATAACTAGCTCGAAGATCACCATACTCTCTCTCTAATTGCTTAGCCCGCCACCGAGCTCGACGATTTTGGAACCAAATGGCTACTTGTCTTGGCTCAAGCCCTACTTCCTCAGCTATCTTCAATTTTCTCTCAGGTTGTAATTTGTTTTCCACCTCAAAATGCTTCTCCAAAGCCTTCACTTTCTCAAAGCATAACCTGCTCTTTTTTGTCAACTGTCCACTTGTATGATCTGCATTGTCTTCCTCCTCTAATCTCTCCAACATTGCTTGAAAGTCCTCACTATATAATGCCTTATTCTTTTGACCGTTGTCTTTTTGAATTTTTCCAAAACAAAAAATACATAAAATGAAAGATTTTGTGAATGAGTACATTATTTTATCAATATTATATATGTCCAAGATGCTTGGTAAAATTACAAGAAATTATGTGTAATGCATGATGGTTACACGAGTGATAATAAAATGAAAAAAGGAGAGCATAGTAGTATATATACTTATATATTCTATATAGCTGCCAATATGTATGCACAATATTCACGTAGTACATGCCTAAAATATTAGAAAATAAATTAGAAAAGTAGGCTTGTTGGTTATGATCTTCTGTTTCTTGTTTTCAATTGATCTAAAACTGAAAACAAATAACTAAAAACCAGTTAAATTTCCAGTTTATTTCAATTGTCAGTTTTCATTATAAATTAGTATTACTTGAATTAAGTACGTTATACATATCATGTGACTTTCAAGTGTTAAAAAATAAAATTGAAAATTCGCAATTATATCCAATACTTTAGAATTTCATGTTTCTAGTACATCTAGTAGACTATTACCAATGAGCATAAATCTCCTGAATTACCCTCATTTGAGAGAAAAAAACACCCTAACCCAATTTCCTTAGTATCTATATTCTATAGCTCATCAATCATCATATAGTAGGTTTTCCTTTTTTTTTAACCTTTTTAATGGTTGGGGGTTATAGAAAAAGGATACAAGTTTGGAAATGTTAGATTGAAGAGGATTGAAAAAAAAAATGCAATAATACTTAGAAGGGAAATCCCATTTTAAACTATAGAGTAATATACTAATTAATACCTTTTTTAGAAGACATTGAAGATAGTGCTGCTTCAAAAGTACCTCAACTGATAGATTGCAGCTCTTTAATGATGACTAGAACTAATTAATAGTTAATCAACTTTGAAGTTTTTTTTTAGGGTATTGGAGTGGAGAAGAAATTCTGATGAAGTAATAATAGAATTCTTATTATACTAAAATAAGGCTCTTGAGCAAGTTTAAATAGACAACTTCTACTAAAGAAGTACAGCTTGTGAAAGATTATGTGTTGCTGCTTCTTAGCTGTTAAACCCAAAGTAAGAAATAACTTTATATCCAAAGTCAGTGATGTTGAGTAAAAGGGCGAAACACCTTTTTTAGCCTTTTATATATCTATGATTGTGTCTTTTTTTTTTCTTCTCCACTTTACTTTTTAATTTTCCTTTTCCCCCTTTCCTTGTCTTGTGTGTGTGATATGGTCTATCCAATTGACTTCCATGAGTCTTGTTTTCACATTAACATAATATATACTAGCATTTTTGCAAGATAAAGGCTCTGTTCTTTTGGATTGAATTGAATTGAATTGAACTGGACTGAATTTGTCTGAATTGAACTGAACTGGACTTAATTTGTCTGAACAATACTAAACTGAACCGAAGTGAATGAAAACTGTGAGAAGAAACTAACTGAACTGAATAAACCCGAACCGAATAACGAATCGGGCAACCGAATTGAATTTGTCAACCGAATCGAACCGAATCCGAATTTTCATTAATTCGGCCCAGAAAAAAATGCAGCCAAAAAGACACCCTGACTACCGATTTTAAGCTTCACAATTTTATTTTGTTCAGAAAAGGGGGAGATGAGAGAACAACCCCATCAAATAATACAAATCATGAAATTGTACTACAAATCATGAAATTATACAAGTTAGGAAAATTTGTTGTGATGGTTCCAACTTTGGTTCCTCATTTTTGAAATGTCTCAATAGTTGATTAATTAAAAGTTTTATTAAATTTGGAGATTGTTCCCACATCGGTCCTTGATGACCTTTATCCTAAACAACATTTTTTCTTTTTTTCTCTTTTTACCTCCATAGGCCATGACCTGACTATCCCCAACCTCTCCTCTACTAGACCGACCACCTAGTTCCCGCCTCCCCACCACCACACAGTTGGACACGACCGCTACTTAAATTCCACGGCCTTGATTGTGCTAGGCAAGGCAAGGTTACCTTGAGGGTTCACGTCTACTTTGTGTAGTTTTTTTTTGTTATTTCATGTAGTATATAATTTAGTTGAAACTCTTATATGGTATTTTAGTTAATTATCTTGATTTTATGATATGTACTAGATTTATTAATTAAGGATGTATCATTTATGAATATGTATGTATATCAAGAATAATTCCGAAGTTGGCTAGGCGTGAGGTTCTTTTGGGTACGTTAATATGACTTTGACCAATGAATACATTACCTCCTCTTTTTTCTAGATACTACATTTAATTTTTTTTCAATCCACTCACTAAAAAAGCAAATGTTGCATCTAAAAAAATAGTGAAAGTATTATTATGGTACGCACGCACATAAACAGCCAAGTCGCATGATTTTTTTGAGCTACACACAAGGATGGTTATGAAAATATCAGTCTTCAATGACTACATGGTGTTCTTAAGATTTTATTTATCTTGAAAGACTGGAAGTACTCTAAAACCTAGATTATTTGGTCTGTATACATTTATACACTCTACTTATAGGTAGAAATAGGCATGGGTCGGGTCTGGGTCGGGTTTGGCCGGACCCTAGACCCGTACCCTAATTTTTTTGTTGAACCCAGACCCGGACCCTAAGGGTCTAGAAAATCTGGACCCGGACCCAGACCATTAGAGTCTACAGGTTCTACGGTCCGGGTCTAGGGTCTAGCCTATTTCCTTTATTTTTGCCCAATTTTCAATATCATTAATATTTCTTGACTTTCGGTAGTGCCTATGATCTGTAGGGTCTGGGTCTAGGGTATAGGGTCCAAATGACAAAAGTTGAAATTTTAGGATAAATACGAATGTTTTTCTCTAAGACATAAAAGGCAAAAAGAATATTAAATAACTTTAGGGTCCAACTGTAGGGTGTAGGGTCTGGGTCTAGAATATTATGACCCGGACCCTAAGAAATTCACTTGGACCCAGACTCGTACCCTTAGGTTCCAGAATAAGTTGGACTCATACCCTAAAATTAGGGTCGGATCCAATAGGATCTGGTTTGAGTCTCGGATCCATATCCATCCCTACTTATAGGTAATTAATTACTACTAATCTACTTGGTAAATGAAACATTTTTGCTGTTTTGCATATATTGTGTTCACAGAATCACAGTAGTATCATTTTATAATACCAAACATTTTCGGTTGGGAAGTTATCCCACCACTTCCCGTATAGGAGACCAGAATTTTTTTTTTTTTGGTGCAAATAGGAGACCAGGTTTTGAGCCTTGGAATCTCAATTTTGTTTTAGAAGTGACGTACGTGCGGAGGAGCAGTGGGAGGGGGACACCAACCTACCTATGTCTAAGTATCTATCATGCATGTAGTAGACAACCTATGTAGATTAATGATTTACGTGCGTAGTACTCCTGTGTCACCTTCTTTGATAGAGATAATGAATACTTACTCCGTTCTTTTTTTATTATAACATTGCATTTTGGCATACTTTCTCTGTTTCTTTTTACTTGCAACGGTTTGACTTTCACGCTTGTCAATGTATAACTTCAATCATTAATATCTTTAATTACCGATAATTAAAAATTATGAAAAGTAGGTATTCGGAAAATATACATTGAGACGATTCTAACAAGATCTCACATGAATATGTTTTTCCTTAACTATGAACTACCAAAGATAAACAAAGTAGAGTTGGTGAATAGTGTAAAAGTTAAACCGTTGCAAGTAAAAAGAAACGGAGGAAGTATTATTTAAGAAAGCTATGTGAAGAGGACAGAAATAGAGATAGATAAAAAGTGAGACCGATGTGATAGAAGAAAGATGGAGATAATATATTACCAAATAAAGGAATGTCGCAAATAATTTGAAACTTTCAAATAAGGGAAACGTTGTAATTAAAAAAGAGAGGAAGTATATATTATTTGTAGAATAATTCTAACTAGATTACAAGTAGGTAACGTAATCAATAATACCTAGTTAACAGTAAGATACAGTGTATTAAAAAATAAATATAAGGGTATAGTGTGCAATTTTTAAAATATTAGGGTAACACGTAGAAATTGGAAAAACGCAAAGATATAACGTAGAAAACCAAAAAAATATGTACAAACCAATGAATTTGCTATACTTTTGTAAGGATTATAGTTTTATACCCTTTGTTCTTGATAATTATATGCTCCATTATACTTTTACATGGCCTTCAAAGTGTATGTTTAAACATTTTTATATTTTAATTACGTCTTAGTAAAAATTGTAAAATAAATTATATATTCAAAATATATATTATGACGAATCTAAAATGATATAACATAATAATATTTTCTTAAATTAATGGAATTATGCGATCAAAGTTGGTAAAGTGACATAGAAAATATTGGTCAATGTTGGTCAAGCCTTCGTTATTATTTTTTTAACATAGTGCCGAATACTTCCTCTGTTTCTAGATACATGCAACATTCCTGCCTACACGCTATCCAATACACTACTTTGTTCCTTAATATCTTTAATTATGTACAAGTGAAAATTATAAAAAGTTGATATTGTAAAAGTATGCATTAAGACCACACTTGACTTTATTTTTTCTTATACATTTGTGAGAGAATGCGGAATAAGGTTGCTAGATGAATAATAACTACTATGCAAATGTTGCGTATATTTAAAAATAGAAAAAGTATATGTTCTTTTATTAGTTTACTAGCATTTTTTGCACGCTATGAGTGCTTGTCATATTAATGTTTTTTCTCAATTAGTTATAAAAATCATCAGTGTTATAAAAAATATGATTCGAATAGACATTTACAATTATTTTTAATTTTTTAAATATATTTTTCTTCAAGTAATGTTTTGTTGGTTTTTTTAGTTATTTGTTTATCATTATTCAAATATAGTATTGAGAGAAGGATATATAAAGCAGAAGAAACCTTGTGTTCAACTAAAGTGAAAAAATTTGTTTATCAGGTTCAATCGTTGAATATTAATAAAGTGGAAGAGTTTGGTTTATATAATAGTAATTACTGAACAATAATCAACATTTAGATTTTAAAATATTATTAGTACAACTATTAATATGAAATTCAAGTTTTTATTTTTTCTTGTGGTTGTGTCAATCAAGTTATTGTTTAATTTTTAATCAGAGGCTTTCACACATATGTAAGAATAGAAAATCATTCTCCTTAATTTAATATTTAATTGATATTTCAAATTCAATTCCATTGTTAACTTATTCAATATATATGAAAAGTAGGATGAAGAAAATATTATTTAATATATATGGCAATTTAAATTCATTAAGGGTATATAAGACTTTTTGTAAGGGGACATCATCTTCCTCCCACTTCACTTATATAATAGAGATTTTATTATTTTAGATCTACTTTACATATGAGAGTAACGTTTGACTATATTGAGAAGGTTTCCATAAATTAAGCATTGTTTTTGTAGATAATGGAAATATGGTATTAAAGAGAAATAAATAAATAAACACATAGTATTTAAATAATAGCAATAATAATAATAGTAGTGATGATGATAATAGTAATAATAATAATAACTAAAAAAAACCTAGAATTGCAGATGAAGCTTGCAAATATCAAAAAGCTTTGAACCTGGTAAGAATGAAGTTAATCATCCATCAAGGCTCAAGCTAAATGATCACTGAACCAAGCCAATTTTAACGTAATTTTAACGTGTGCATCGAGTTTGACATATACTATCCATGGCAGGATGCAATGCATGTACTCAAGGAAGGGTGATAGATTGTTGGAACTCAAGGTGACACTCAAGAAAGGGGGTTTTGAATTGAGTGGCTAAAACTAATCGATTTTCGCAAAAACACTCTTATGGCACAGTGCCGTGCACTGTGTTATTCACTCGTAAAATCTCCGATTAACGTTTTTGCTCGAACAAAATTGTATCAAACAATAAAACAATGAAATCAAATAATAAGACACAGGAATTTAACGTGGTTCAATCTCACCTCTGAGATCTACGTCCACACAAACTACTCTTTTATTATTTGAATCGTAAAATACCAAACTCTTGATACAATTCGATTCCCCCACTACTAACTCTAGTAGTGCTCCCCAACACTTAACCCTAAGTGTTGCTACTCTCTATAATATAAAAGATTACAGAAAGAATAATTCCTCAAAGGCGTGCTTCTTATTCAAGCAAATTAGAGGACAATTACAAACGTTGTTTTAGTTTCCTATTCAGACTAGAACTATGTGCTATACTCTGTGCCTTAGGAAACTGTTTTCAGCTCTTAATATCTCCGATTTTTTCTCTCTGAAAACGTGAGTTATAAAACTGAATTGCAATCCCTTATATATCTTGGTGAACTGAATAAAAATCCTTCTCCAAGATATATTATCTTTTGAACAATTTTTATTCCTAAAATAAAGGGATAAAATTCTTTTCCTATTCAAAAACCAATTTGATCTTTTATAAAAACTGATTTTCCTTTTCCTTATAAAATAAGGATTTCTCCATATCTTATATTAACTAGATCAATTCTTTAAATCAGATTTCTTATCATACAAACTTGATCACATCAGTTTTTATGATATATTTCGAAAATTCTTTTTCCTCAAAACTGTTTCCGAAAATCTGATTTTTATCACAAACTTGTTTTACTCAAAAACACGTTTTAATAAAATCTTTTCATAAACGATTTTCTCAAAACTTTATCATTTTCTTTAATAAACTTGATTTTCGAATTTCTATTTCCTTTTATATAAATATATAAAATTAACATAATTATTTATTCCCTTAACTCTAAGAAAATAATAATTATCCTAATTTTATATTTCTATATTTGGCACATAATATATCATCTAGTTCTAGCATATTACATTTTGCATATAGTAACTAAACTTGGAGTTCAATATAAACTTGGACTTCAATATAAACTTGGACTTCAATCTTGATTCTTCACTTCTTCACAGTCTTCATTTATTTATTCCTTTCTCAACCATCTGTCACAAACTTTCATACTATAACATATTATATTATTTTTCATCATCAAAACTTAACATTCACATGCACAACAAATTCCCCCTTTTTGATGATGACAAACACTCAATATAATATTATTAAGTAATCACTTTTTCCCCCTCAAAATATGCACCATTAATCAATATGCACCATTAATCACATAAGGGAAAATAACTCAACATCATTCACAGGTAACATGGTAACCAAGATAACCAATTATTCATTAGTCTAAGTATTATACCCATCTTCCCCCTTTTGACATTATCAAAAAGGAGAGCATCAACATGTTTCGCCAGTCAAAGTGATATATAGTCAGCAAAATAATGCAAGTAGCTCAAGCAATAAATACTAAGGATGCTGGTGTTATGTCATAATCCAACTCACAATCCGAAGTCATTAAGTACAAATATAACCCAACTCACAATCCGAATTTATGAAGCAAGAAATAATCATGAAAGATCATGGTTGATGGCTAAGAATGTAAGATGAATATAGGTAATGCAAACTTGAAGATTTGAAATGACAATTGGCTCAACAAGTGCTTAAACCCTTTTTTTCATATTTTCAACTTCCGCAAATAAGCATCACAAGACTTTCTTCACTGTGGCACTGTGTGTGGCACTGTGCCACTGAACAATCTATTCCCTTTCAAATAAAACTAATCTTCGGATATACTGAAATCCAAAATGATGATCTTCAAAACTTTGATAATGTTCTTCACATTTGAATTGAACTCTAGGACTTATCTAAAATAAATGTCTTACTCTCCTTTTCTTTTCTTTTCTTTTCTTCTTTTTTTATTTTTATTTTTTTTTTATGAAGGAGAAGCAGACCATACACTATTACTAGAGTCAATCAATAAGAGATCAAAGATAATAAGTTAATTCGGACCTCATTTTCTTTTTGATGCATCTCCTGGCACTGTGCCTTACACAGTGTGAATCAGTACCTTTCATTCTTTCACGTATTTGTGTTTCATTCCAACCTTTTCATGTTCCCCCTTAACTGATGCGTCTTTTTCTTCCATCATCTTCTCAAGATGTTCTTTCCCCATAGATTATCATGAATCAAGATTAAAAGCACTTGTTGAACTTTGGAGCAATGGGTGGGCAAAAGAAGGATAATGATAGAGAATTAAAGATAAGGTGGGACATATGAAAGAAAGAAATAATGAGGCACAAATGTCAAACTCATGAATAGAAAATCAGAATATTGGGCTAAAGATCAAGCTTGCTATAGGAGAAAGTATATGCATTTCATAGCTCAAAAATTCAGCAACTTAGGATCATATAGCTTATTAGTTCGGCAACTTAGGATCATGACATTAGGACAGCATCATTAGACCATTACGAGTCCTTCTTTATATCAAGTAGACCTTTACTCACTAAGCTTCACAAAAACAGGTATCAACACTCTAATTAACATATTTAAAGGAGGACAACAGACATAATACTCAACTAATTTCCTAAAATTAATCCCAAAGCCACAAATTATCTTGTAAAACATTCATGCATGAAATTCAACATAATTGCCTTGATCACACAATTGTGGTATGCTTAACAAACTGTTTTTTCAAACCACTTACCAACATCACATTCTCTATGGAGTGTGTTAGGAATTTACCGACGTTTCAAATACCAATTATTTATCCCTTTTTGTTATCGCCAAATGTAACACACCCTCCATGGTAGGCTACTAGTGAGAGGAATTGAGATTTATCACTAGTCATATGTCTTGAGCAGCCATTGGAGAGATACCATAGGCTGCGTCCTCTCACGTTTGCCTGCACAAAGATCACTTGTTAATTTTAGGAACCCAAATCTGTTTGGGTCCCTTTTTCTTTCGTTGAGCTTCTAATAAGTCTTTTCTAACCCATATTTGAGTTACATACTTTACATTTTTCGCAACACTCTTTTTCTTGACATAACAATTATCCATAAGATGTCCATTCTTTCCACAGAAGTTGCAAATCAAATATTCAGGTAGATCAACATATTTTCTTTTACGAAAGTCTCTTTCAAAATTTTTGGCACTGTGCCTCTGGTCAGTATATCCTAAACCAATTCTGTTTTGACTGCTCGTTGTACTGGAGATATAGTTTAGGGCTTTTTGACCATCTAACCATTTTTCATACATTTTCCGAGCAATAGTCAATTGTGATTCTAAGAATTCAACAGAAGTGTTTAGATCTATATTTCTTTTCCTTGAAATTTCCAAATCTGTTTTAGCTTTATCAAGTTCATCACTTAACTTAGCATCATGAGGTAGCATGAGGGGAACAATTTTGGTTCTCTGTCTAGAATCTTTCAATTCAATTAACTCAAGTTTTAAGGATCCAATTTGTTTTTCAAGATTCGAATTTTTTGCTTCTAGCTCAGTGTACGGCACAGTGTTATCAATGACTTCGTTTGTGAGAGACTTTTCGTACCTTAAGGCACTTAACTCAACATTCATCTCTTCGACAGTTTTTTCCAGTTCATCATTCTTTTTCATCGGTTCTTTACGGTCCTTTAATAAATCCTTATATTCCAATTCCAACCCAATCTTTTGCTTAGTTAAATTTTTTACTTCCTTTTTCATGATTGAAAAATCATCATTCATCTCTTGACAATCATCAATGATATTTCCAAGCAAAGTAACAAGTTGGTTTTTTGAAAGAAGATGTATTGAAGGTTTTAGAGAAAGAAGACTTACCTCACTGTCTTCAGTTTCATCTTGGGAGTTTGAACTTTTCGCCATTAGACACAAGTGAGAGTCGTCCTGGCACTGTGCCCTTCTCTGTGATGTCTGTACAGCATTCAGACATAATTTTTCTTCATGGCCTTGTGCCTCGATCGTTCCTCATCCGAATCGAATCTCCCCAAACGGCGGCTATCATTGCTCTCTTGAATTCTTTCTTGGATTGCTCCCGTTTCTCCTTGGGCTTTTCATCATCCCATGGGGACATTCTTTAATCCCGTGATTTAACTCTCCACACTTGAAACAACCCGAATTAGTAGCACTTTTCTTAAAGTTAGAGGTAGTGCTCTTACCTTTGAAATTTTCATCTTTTCTAGGATTGTTGTTTTTGTTCTTTTTGAGAAACTTTTTAAATCTCCTAGTAAGAAAATCAATATCATCATCACTATCACTATTTTCAATTTCCAATTCGGTTCTCAAGGCTATACCTTTACTTTTTGGTTCATTAGTTTTAGAATCTAAGACAAGTTCATGAGTCATTAATGAGCCAATAAGTTGTTCTAGTGAAAGTTTAGTCAAATCTTTAGCTTCTTGAATAGCGGTTATTTTTTGGGAGCCATCGATTTGTTAAACTTCTTAACACTTTTCTCACTAAATCTTCGAAGTATATGTTTTGCCTAGAGAACGTAATTCATTAGTGATTAGTGTAAATCTAGCGAACATCTCTTTAATAGATTCGTCCTTATTCATAGTAAACAATTCATATTGTTGAACAAGCAAATCTATTCTAGATTGTTTTACCTCATTCGTACCTTCGTGGGCCAACTCCAGCGTGTCCCATATCTCTTTTGCTGTAGTGCAAGCGGAAATCCTTGAATATTCATCAGGTCCAATTCCATATTGGAGAATACTCATTGCTTTGTAGTTCTTTTCGGCTTTTGAATAGTCGACCGAATCGTAGTCATCTTCATCCTTGTCGACCATCTTTCCTTCAGCGTTTTTTCCTTGAATAAGGATTGGTCCTTTTCTAATGACTTTCCAAAGATTCATAATCCGATCCTTGGATGTAGATTCTCGGCCTAGCTTTCCACCATCCATAGTCCTTTCCGTTGAAAATCGGGCACTTGGTGTGTCTATCTCGAGAGTCATCTTGCATATTCATGACTTCTATTCTCTAGAGATGAGCCTTTCGAGAATAGCCTGCTCTGATACCACTTGTTGGAACTCAAGGTGACACTCAAGAAAGGGGGTTTTGAATTGAGTGGCTAAAACTAATCGATTTTCGCAAAAACACTCTTATGGCACAGTGCCGTGCACTGTGTTATTCACTCGTAAAATCTCCGATTAACGTTTTTGCTCGAACAAAATTGTATCAAACAATAAAACAATGAAATCAAATAATAAGACACAGGAATTTAACGTGGTTCAATCTCACCTCTGAGATCTACGTCCACACAAACTACTCTTTTATTATTTGAATCGTAAAATACCAAACTCTTGATACAATTCGATTCCCCCACTACTAACTCTAGTAGTGCTCCCCAACACTTAACCCTAAGTGTTGCTACTCTCTATAATATAAAAGATTACAGAAAGAATAATTCCTCAAAGGCGTGCTTCTTATTCAAGCAAATTAGAGGACAATTACAAACGTTGTTTTAGTTTCCTATTCGGACTAGAACTATGTGCTATACTGTGCCTTAGGAAACCGTTTTTCTCTTAATATCTCCGATTTTTTTCTCTCGAAAACGTGAGTTATAAACCGAGTTGCAATCCCTTATATATCTTGGTGAACCGAATAAAAATCCTTCTCCAAGATATATTATCTTTTGAACAATTTTTATTCCTAAAATAAAGGGATAAAATTCTTTTCCTATTCAAAAACCAATTTGATCTTTTATAAAATCGATTTTCCTTTTCCTTATAAAATAAGGATTTCTCCATATCTTATATTAACTAGATCAATTCTTTAAATCGGATTTCTTATCATACAAACTTGATCACATCGTTTTTATGATATATTTCGAAAATTCTTTTTCCTCAAAACTGTTTCCGAAAATCTGATTTTTATCACAAACTTGTTTTACTCAAAAACACGTTTTAATAAAATCTTTTCATAAACGGTTTTCTCAAAACTTTATCATTTTCTTTAATAAACTTGATTTTCGAATTTCTATTTCCTTTTATATAAATATATAAAATTAACATAATTATTTATTCCCTTAACTCTAAGAAAATAATAATTATCCTAATTTTATATTTCTATATTTGGCACATAATATATCATCTAGTTCTAGCATATTACATTTTGCATATAGTAACTAAACTTGGACTTCAATATAAACTTGGGACTTCAATATAAACTTGGACTTCAATCTTGATTCTTCACTTCTTTACAGTCTTCATTTATTTATTCCTTTCTCAACCATCTGTCACAAACTTTCATACTATAACATATTATATTATTTTTCATCATCAAAACTTAACATTCACATGCACAACATAGATTATTAAGTTGGTTGCATGTATTGCATTTTCAGCCATATGGGTAATTAAATTAAGTGACAACAAAACACATAGCTATTTTATTCACTTTTTTGGGGAAATTTATACGAAATGGATTTTGAAACGTTACTGTATAAGACTGTAACATAAGTTTTCAGAAACTATTGGTCATATATGAATCCTATATAGACTTATTTTTATTTTCACTATTATATATGGGAACTCTTTAATATTGTGTCCATCCTTTTTTACCAATATACCCCTACCTAGAAAAGAAAACTACAACACCCACCAGTCCACCACTCTATTAGTTTAAAAATAAAAATAAAAAAGGGCAAAATCGATCACCTCTAATCCTTCGACTTTACATACATAGTGTGCATATAAGGCTAATATGGAAAATAAACGAAGAAAGGACCTTCGCAATATATCTAAGTCAATGAATTAGTGCATTGTATGTAGAAACAATGACAGTACGTACTACCTAATTCTTTGTTAATGGAGAGAACTCCATAAAGAATTTTATTTTTTCTTGGGTGTGTTTTTGTACGTAGTGGTGTCGGTAGTCAAGCCCACAACACTTTGATGAGAAGAAAAAATGGCAAACAATTTGACAAAGCAGCGAGAAAAAAGGAACACACGCATACAAGTATTTTTCTGTAGAGCAAGCAAGTCTATAAAGTCTATTATCAACCTTATCTTGACTACTTGTAGCCTTGTAGGGGTTAAATACATGTGTATTAAACATATTGGAGGCCTTATATAGTTATATTCATGTTACGTCATCATAAAATTATAAAAACATGCGTTGTCTAAAAACATAATTTATAATATAATCTTTTTAGCAAAAAAAAAACTAATAGGTTAATATCACTAAAACAAACAATGAAAGTTAAATTTTAGGCTCTCTATACGATGAACAGTACTGCATTATAAGTCACCTTGCACACCCGCTTAAATGACCCTAAGGTTAAGCTTTTGTAACCTGTCAAACTCCCTAGTAGGATATAATATACAAGAAATTTCCTTTCTTCCCGCCTCCCTTGAACTTTAAAATTTTAACAGATTTGAAGAATTTTGATCCCTACAATTGTGACATTAGGTCAGGCCCACCTTAACATCTAAAAAGTAATTAAACTTTCTAAGCACCATGAGCAATTTAATTACTAGAAGTATTTGCTTGTGATTCACATATGTCAAAGCAATTAACCTAAATATGATGCCAACAATCTATTTTAGTACTCATAAAGCCTAACCCTACAATTGTAGGGGCGCAAAAGTAAGGTAGTCTTTGTTAAATTCAATGCTTAAAGGAACTTAAGCACATGGATTATGTACTCTTGCTTTGTGCGTGCTTTCATTAATTAGATTAAGAAAGATGATGGTTAAGTTTGAGTTTGATGTTTGTGAAAGGTGACTATTAACTAACATATGATGCATATTGCATGGTTGAGAGTTTTTCAAGGACCATCAAAAGTCAAGACACAAATTCGAGGACATGAACATGGACCACTTTTTTGCGTGGCCCCTATTTATTTGTTATGTTATAATTGAGCCGAGTGATTACGTGTGATATAATAGACATAAGATAGCATAGGACAACGTCATGCGTGTGACTACCCATTTATTCCAACATGAATGTCTAAGTTCTAAATAGCCTGCATCTTAAGATGAAAGGTGCTTAAAAAGGGTTCTATCTCTTGTTACGTGCATTCAAATTTCTCGATCCACTTCTTTGAGACTTTTATCAAACTAGCAATAGATTAAAGTATTATAGTTGGGACGGGTTGGGATCGGCCTTTTACATTCTTTTTACTAGTTTTTAAGGTCTAATATATATGATATTTAAAATTTACTCCATGTATCTCATGACAATTACCACGCTTTTTATATATGAGCGTCCTAAAGAAATTGCAACACTTTCTAATATGATAATAGTTTACAACGACAAACAAGGATGACGCTAAGCATGTGCGACATAGGCAACCGCATAGGGCTCCAGTAAATCTAGGACCCCCAAATACTATACTTTTTATATTAGTAGTTATCAACTTATAGTACAATATATTTTTCATCTTTGGTGTTGGACTTGTTTATTATATTTGAATACCATTAGTTGTAAGATATGATGTTAATATGCAATAATTTTCATTTAATGATATAAATTTAAATTTTTAAAAAATATTTGTACTTTTCATCTATTAATAAAAGACTCCATTTTATATTTGTTGCACATGCCCTTTTTAATTATTAAATCACCCTATCCACAAATATCCTATTATTATTTGTCTCTCTATTAATTAGTGGTCTCCATCATCTCCTTACCAATCTACTTTTCTAACAAAACTAGTATTTTGGTCCAAGTGATGCCTCGGATCAATTATAATAATCAAATATATTATTATTCATAAATTTCATAATTGATTTTATTAAATTTTCGTAACTTTTTGTCTAGTGCGAAATTGAAAAATGGACGTTATGACATGATAAGTTGTTTAAAAGAAACTTTTGAAGAATTGGGGATAAAAGTAACAACTTAAGGGAAGTAGGGTAAGAGAATGTTATTACCTTAATAAAAGTGTTAGAGATCAAAAAGCTTATCTATGTCTTTATAATTGTAGCAAAATGTTATAGCATAATGGTTTTCGACTTTTAAAGTAGAGATCGGGGATCCAGACCTTCCCCTCTTAATTTCTTCATCCAAAATATGCACTGCTTCCTAGGCTCATTTTTTTAAGCTGTTTGATTAGGCTCCTCACTTTGGAGCAAAAATACGTACTGATTTACCCCTTTATTGCAGGTTGCCCTCATTCAATAAGCTACAATGTCTTCTCAGTTATCGCTGCTGCGGTCGAGCGATTGCCAACCACATCCACCAGAGTTATGATTCAATTATCAAACAACAAAATCCTATATACCAAGCATTACCTCATTATGTTTACTTGTTGTTTTAAGTTAGTATGGTTTATATGTAACACCCCAGAATTTCAAAGGCGGAAAAGAAAGAAATAATAATATATTTGATAGGACGATGGCGGAAACATCGTCTTCTGGGAATGTCACTACTACAAGAATACTGTTTAAATAACTAAGTGATAAAACCAAACATAATTAAATACTATAAGTAAATTAATTACTTAGATTAAAATCGAAAAGAGAAAACTATCTCAAACTAAAGAGAAGTCTAGAACTAAAACCCTAATAGATTATTTCTCGCATCTCAACCCGAGCCCAAAATCAAAGAAAATCCCCATCAACAAAACCTGCAAAATATACAACAAATATCCACAATCAGTGGGGAGTAACTAGCAGTTCTCCCAGAACAATAGCAATCAAAGCACGATTCAGAAGAAGATTATTAAGAAAGGAATAAGATGCAATCATTACATCAATAGCATGCACATAGAAATCATAAAGCTCATAGATGAAACAAGTGATCATCAACAATAAGTAAACATGATAGAGTGAGTGACATAATTCTAATATATATAAATAATAATAAATCAAGAATTCAACAAGTTATTGAGTCGAAACCGAACGCCGGTGATTCGCAAATCACTTCCTAAGGTTTGTCGGATCGCAATCTCCGGGTCGCCTATGGGCTTACGTTCCCCCTGCCCGTGTCTAAGAATGGCCAAACTCCCGATGCGGGGTAGAACACGTGAACTCCCCGACCTCTCGGACGACAACAATTAACCCGGGTGTACCCCTAGTTCGCAAACCGGGTGGTTGGCATGTTCTTAACGGGGACTACATCTATCCCACCGGATATTCTTATCTCAAAATACAATCATGCATACAAAATAAGTATCATTCATCAAAAATATTCATCAAAAAGGGGATGCCACCGCCTTATACCCGCGGTTCATCAAACGATTCTTCATAATTCCTCAAAATAAATCACTTATACAATAATCAACAAATAACTCTCACAATAACACTTGAACATTCCCAATCATCATCAATGACAATATACTGGTTTTTACAGCAACCACACTCAATCACAAATACATCACCAATTAACTCTAAATCATATTCATTAAAAGAGTAATAACAATTAAATCATTTTATTCCATAAATCAAACCTAAACATGTGGTTACCGAAATGATGCATACTGTATACTACTGAAAATCAGCAACCCAGAATATATTAAATTATAAATTATATCTGATTTACAAGCCTTCAAACAATTTAAAAGTGTATCCTCAATTTCATCACAAAAACACCATAATAATTATGAAACTAACAAATTCGAGCATTAAAATCACACAAAAATTATCATATAACCCTAATAGCTCTACTGACATGGTACAATTTTTATTTATAATTTTCGGACTCCAAAAGTATTTTTAACAGTTAATATACATATTCCTCAAATAAGCCATTATAATAATTAAAAACATAAACAGACGCCCAAAAATTACCAAAAATTCACATAACATGTAAAAACTCACGAAAATACATATTATTCAAACAAATTAATTTTTCTGCCTCTACAAATAATTTTCATGAATTATATACTGACAGAACAGAAATTACAAAAACAGATATATCAATTAATTAAAACAGTAAACAGTAGGTAAAAATTATTCTAAGTCATATAATACATACTACGCATGTAACATATTCATCAATTTTAACAGTCGTTCAATAATTATTATGAAATTTAGCCAAAAACGCACAAAATACCAATTAAATCAACTAAATATTAAAAATCATGCAAAAATTATTTTTCTCTACACAGTATTAACATAGCATGTATCAAGTATATTCATGTCAAATTTCATCAAAAATTTCATTCAAAAAGTATTTTAGATAATTCCTAACGTATTAATCTAATACCGAATACTACTCTAATCACTATGATTCTAGGATAACAACTAGTTACCTGGATCGTCGGGAGGAGAGCTGAGTCCAAAGATACAATCACGAGTTAAGCATGCAATCCAAATCCTCTTCTAATCCCAAGGCATAACAAACGAGAATTGTAGCAACAAGTCACTAAGCATTTCTTCTTGAACGTTGGAAACTCTTGTTTCGCACTGCTCTGTTACGACCATGATTCCCGATGATCAAAAGCTCAGATTATAAATCACTCCGGTCAGAATGTAGAACAAGATGCTATCAACGTTGAGGCCAAAAATGAAGACGATCCAATGGTTAGATCTCCGGCTACGGTTATTTTCGTGAAGGTGTGACAGGAAAAACCGGGTTGAAACTTTCTATTCTTTTCCTCTTCCTTTTCTCTCTTCCTTTTCTTGAAAAACGGTGGGTGATAAATGCAAATGATGCTGAACTTCTTTGAATAAAAATCAGAATTTTATGGATGTTTAATGGTTGAAATAAAGGGTTTTAATGAAGGAGAATGATTAGGGGGGTTATAGGAGTTACAAAGCTACAAAGAGTCACAAGGAAAAATAAAAAGAAAAGAAAGAAGAGGAGCTCTCCTTCTCCATCTCCTTGGCCGGCTGTCAAGCCCAACACACCAACAAAAATTTCGGCCCAAATCAACAAGGGTCCATGCTTCAAAAACCCACTACGCGATAAAACGATTAATTCTTAAATCACGCCTAAACTTTGAAAATACTTAATAATGAAAATAATTATAATAAATTATATTATAAATATAAATATAATGCACACATTAACACACCATATAATAAAATAAAAATCATTGATCTAGAGAAAATAATAAATTATTTATTTTTTTACGAAAAGAATATCATTTTAAAATAAACTAACACCAAAAATAAAGGGTGAAAATTACGGGGTGTTACATTATAAGAGTTCGTAAAGCTCAGTTTAGTATTATTGTGTTTTTGTTTAGCCCATAATGCAAATTTTCTTGATGTCAAAAAAATACACGCTGAAATTCTAGTAAATTCCTTATAGGTGATAGACTTACACTTTATGTATAGGAAATCGCTATACACCACTAATAATATTGTGCCACCTTATTGTATTAAAAAAGATTTTAGAGGGAAATTAATTTTTTTTGGAAGGAAATGTTGGAGGAAAACTTTTGGTTATTTGAGGACGGAAACGTAAGAAGTGGACAATTGAAAATTTTGGCGGGGTAATGAGCATTGAGAATTGAAAAAGTTATTGTACAATATACGTAATTTACTAAAAATTTAATAGATCTCATTAAATTACTTTTGCTACAAAACTACTAATAATTTTGATAAGAAATAAATAACTTTTTTAACTTTTGTATTATACTCGAAAAATTCACGCATCTTATGAGGTGGATGACGATTGACGAAGTTCGCATTAGTGATGAGAGAGGGAGTGTTCATTTAATTAATTATATTGGAATTATTTCCAATAATCATAACTAGAAAAAATATTTCGTTCAAAAAATAGAATACTATACCAAAGCACATATTTTTTCATCTTCTACAAATGAACACTCATTTTGTTATACTTTTCACACTTTAAAATATAATAAATTTTGAATATTTAAGTATATACTTAGACTGTTGAGAAATGAAAAAAGGATCCAAAACAACCTTGTTTGATGAACTTTACGAAAATAAGAGCATTACAGAAACAAAGAGCATTATTGTTGTTTAAAATTATAATGTTAAATTGGTGCTACTTTTTGAAACACTAAACATATATATTATGAAAAATATTAATATTAACATTCTAATTTACCATAATCATGTTTTTTGTGTGTGCGCGCGTGTGTGTATTGTGACCATATATTAGACTTGTGACCCGTGTCGGTGTCATACATAGGTAAACAAATACTATTATCAAATTATACAATATAATTGATCGCATTTTAATATTTGTTTATGGATTTTTCAAAATACTTCCCGAGTGGTTTTTTTTTCATCATCTAACCTCCGACTTTTCAACATTAACGATATACTCCCTCCGTTCTATAATGTTCTTCCCACGTTCCGTTTAAGGATGCTCCATAAAGTTCTTCCCATTTCTATAAAAATTTATATTTGGTAAGTTTATAGTATTTTAATATTTGCATATGACCCACAAATTGTCAACAATATGACACATCGTCGCCTAAGTTTATAATTTAATAATATTTGCACATGACACTATCTTCCCCCCCAAAAAAAATAATCCTCCAACTCCACTATCAATACTTTAAAATATTTTTAGGTTTGTGGAGGAACAGTAAATGGGAAGAACATTATGGAACGGAGGGTTTACTCCTTTATTTCTTGAAAATTAACCACATGCCTTAATGGCTAAGGATTGTCAACTTTTTTGATCATTAACCCTTGATTTTGTTACTAAACCTCAATTAATCCTTATTTGACTCTTTTACCTTAATAGACCACCATTGAAACACCACATATGGCTAAATAAGAGGGTATATATGGAGTATGAGAGAAAAAATGGGCTATTGGTGCTGTTTTATGATGGTTTATTAAGGTTAATGAATTAAATACGGGTCTATTGGGGTTTAGTAACGGAATTAGATATTAATGACTAAAAAGTTAACGGTCGTTAGTCATGAAAGTCATATGATGAATTTTAAATAAATATAAGAATATATGATGAAATCTGGGAAAAAAACATAAAGGAAATGATGATGTATAATGTAAAAATGATGATGCATTAAAAAAAGCATAAATGGAGTATCTCAACGGGTGGCAGTTTATTAAATGGAATATCTCAACTAGTGATAATTATTTAAAGAGAAATTCTATTTGGTACCATCGTACTTTGGACTTTTCCATTTGGTACCAAAATTATTTTTTGGATTCTACATGGTACCACCATAGTTTGGACTTATTCTCTACCATAACGTTCTGTTAAATAAAATATTAGTTTTGGATTAAATAGGGTTAGTAGTTTGCCTCGTTTACGTGCCTTGTGCATCGAGAATAGTTCAGCTAAGGTTTGTGAGTCATTTTGGCTCTTATGGATCAAAATTGAAGTCGAAATTGGAGAAAAACGACTAGAACCTCGTTTTACGTATCAGGAAATGCCTACTTTTTTTTTTTACCAAATTAGACCTTAAATTTGGTCGTTAAGGACAAAACTGACTTCCAGAACCTTAATTACGCAAAATTAGACAAACTCCTTGTTTAACATAATGTTACGGTAGAGAATAAGTCCAAACTACAGTGGTATCATATAGAATCTAAAAATAAATCTGGATACCAAATGAAAAAGCCCAAACAATTGGTAGATGGTGGACTCTGTCTACCATTAGAAACGCACCCCAAAAAACATAAAACGCGCGAAACCAATGAACATCAACTTTCTCCAATGAACATTAAGTGGACCGCGAAACCAATGAACATCACATGTTCTCCAATGAACATTAAGTGGACCGCGAAACCAATGAACATCACATGTTCTCCAATGAACATCGATCAGATATCTCCTCTTATGTTCATCTTTTTTTCTTGTTGTTCATTGTTGATTCAGATGTTCATTGCTAATTCAGATGTTCATTGAGTCTCGTGTGTTGTTCTTTTGTTCTACTTTTGCTTCATGTTCCTTAGTTTGTTCATTGAGGATGTTGTTTTGTTCATTGTATTATAATGCGAAACGACGCCGTATGGAATGGTGCGCACCATTCTCATGGTAGACTCGTGTCTACCATCTAATTTGCGCCAAAGTACTCGTGTCTACTCCCTTATTTAAATGGAGTATATATCTCTATTGGTGACAATTTATTCATAAGGCGTATTTTAAAAAAATGTTTATGTTTAAACATAAAGAAAATTATGATGTAACCCCATAAATATCCAATTGTGCTTTCACGGGGGTAAGAGGTTCAACACGTTAATATTGAGAACTCAATATTACTTATACCAATCGTGCTACTATGTACAATAATCAATTTGATATTTACCAAGGGTCCGTTTGATTTAACTTATTTTGTCTTATTTTATCTTATCTTATCTGATCTTATCTAATCTTATCTTATCTTATCTTTTCTTATCTTTTCTTTTCTTATCTTATAAGATAGTTTATTGTGTTGTCTAACATCTTATTTTATCTTATTTTATAAGATAGTTTATTGTGTTGTCTAACATCTTATTTTATCTTATCTTATTAAATTTTATCTTATCTTATCTTATATTATCTTATTTTTTCTGAAATAATTAAGTTAAAATAAGTTGAAAGAACAAAGTCTTAAGTGTGTTTGATAAAGTTATAAAAAAATTTATAGTTAAACTAAAACTAAAACTATGTAAACAAACATTTCATATATATTTTTGGACGAGAGTTTTGGTGACGGGAGATATTTTCAAAAATTTTGGTGACTTAGAATTTCTCCAATAACGCAAATGGTGCTGCATTTTCTCTAAATCACCAGAGCAAGAGAGGAAGAAGTTTACACATATATAATTTGAAGTCTGTAAAAAAAAGGACAATTCTACAATAGCTACTAGTGGAAAAATACGGAAGGGCTGCGGTCAAAACAGCCCTAAGGGCTGCGTTTTTGGGCAGCAGCCCTTTCCGTAACAGCCCTTCACTTTTAGTGAAGGACTGCGGTTTTAAACCGCAGCCCTTCACATCGAAGGGCTGCGGTTTAGGCAAAAAACGCAGCCCTTCCACATTGGAAGGGCTGCGGTTTTGGGCCCAAAACCGCAGCCCTTCGTTGTAGGAAGGAAGGGCTGCGTTTTTTACCAGAACCGCAGCCCTTCTGACCCAAAAAAAAAAAAAAAAAAAATTTGCAACATAAACTGATAATATTGAAAAGCCGAGAACATCACAGTCCAAATTACTTACAGTCGAAAAAACGCAAATTAATTCCTAGATTAACAACATAAACGAGGGAACATCAAAAAACAAATCAACACCATAAAACAGTCCAAATTTACAGTCCAAATTTACAGTCGAAATCAAAAATTAAATTGAGATGACAAAATGCAACAAAATGAACCCTAATCGCAGCATAAAACAAACAATAAAGGGCATCGATCGATCATACAAATTACCAAATTCTCAAATTAGGAATTGACTGAGTCCGTGAAGTAACGGAAACTTCGGTCGTCGGAGACTAATTTGTGACAACCGACGGTGACGGCTGAGACATCGGAGATGACGGCGAATTTGGTGGGACCCACCAACAGAGGAGAGAGAGAGCGCTAAGAGCAGAATCAGATCTCGAGCTTTGACTTCGCCGTCGTTCTTCTTTGGAGTCGTGGTGGCCTAGTTCGCTTGCGGGACTCGGGAACGAGTTTGGAGACGCGGGTTTGGAGGCAGGAGACGTCGTAGAAGGAGCAAGGTGAGGTGGTTGGGGTCGGAAGAGGATTTGAAGGAGAGTAAGGCTTGGGTCTCGGGGTTTGGCGTGGTGGTTGAGGTAGGGATTTGTGTTGGGCATTGACGGTGGCCTAGTCGTGGTACCAGTTATGGGCACCAGTTGCCTTCGCCATTTCTTGATGAGGACAGAAGATGATTTGTGGTGAAGAGTGAGAGGGAGATTAGAGTGAGGGGAGAGAAAGATGAGAGAAATGAGAGAAGGAGTTTCAATTGTGCGCTCAATATAAAACCCATCAGCCAGCAGCGATAGATTTTTTAAAAGGCCCAAGGGCTGCGGTTAGCCCGAAAACGCAGCCCTTCGTATATACGAAGGGCTGCGTTTTTGGGCTAACCGCAGCCCTTCATACACGAAGGGCTGCGTTTTCCAAAAAACGCAGCCCTTCCAGCGCAGTCCTTCCTTTTTTTTCCCCTATATACATAGATTGTTAGGATAGATTTAGGAGTATTTCCTAAATCTATCTATCTAGAAGTGTTTATTTAGAGATAATATTTATTAGTATTATATTTAGTTTAGGATATGTTTTCCTAGTTCTACCTAAGTTAGGTTTTATATGATGTACTATAAATATCCCCTTTGGGTTAATAATAATTCCAACATTTTCCCTTCAATCTATTTTGTCATGATATCAAGAGCAAGTTAAGATCTTGGGTAAAAACTCAAAAATATATTCTCCTGCCGGTGAGTGTGAGTTTTATACCCACCGGCCGGATTTTACCCCTCAAAATAGATTTTTTTTCCCGAATACTTCATTGTTGGTTTTCCACTGCAGTTCTCTGGCAGTTGGTTTGTCAAGTTCTATATTTGGTGGCTAAGACTTGCTACGTGGCTTCTTGCCTTTTTTGTTAGAGTATTCCATGTCTTGGTGTGCTGGATGTGTTTGATTATTGTTGATCATAAATCTCATTATTTGATCGCATAAGTGTTTGGTCGGATCACCTAATATATTTGGTACGAGGTTCGACAATAATAGCGTCCTTGGCTAATTGGTAATTTTTTTCGGCTTTCCCTGTGTCGTCAAATAGGGATTATTGGTTCTCCTTGTACCGTGAGACAAGGTATATTGGTTCTCCTTGTACTGTGAGACAAGGTTTGGTTCTCCTTGTGCCATGCGACAGGAGTTTTATGTGTTGTGAGCGAGGTTTTGCTCAGAAAAACCAGTATTTGAAGAGAGCTCGACTTTGCTCAAGAAAAGTCAATATTTTTCGTGAGCGTGATCTGCTCAAGAATTGTTACGGGTTCGACGAAAATAACGTTCCCGTTTTGTTAAAATATTTGGTGAGTTCGATAAGAATGGAGTTCTCATCAAGAAGAAGAAAAAAAAATTGGCGGGTTCGAAAAAAATAACGTTCCCAACAATATATCTGTTTAATTTGATTTGGCTTAATTTTTGTTTCTCCAATCGTAACGTTCGTGTTACTGCCGTTGCGATTGCGGGAGGGTGTTAGGATAGATTTAGGAATATTTCCTAAATCTATCTATCTAGAAGTGTTTATTTAGAGATAATATTTATTAGTATTATATTTAGTTTAGGATATGTTTTCCTAGTTCTACCTAAGTTAGGTTTTATATGATGTACTATAAATATCCCCTTTGGGTTAATAATAATTCCAACCTTTTCCCTTCAATCTATTTTGTCATAGATTAACTATAACTTATGTACTCCAAACCATTCATTTTTAAGTATAGATCTACAACATTCATTAATTAAGCTAAAAAAATTTATAGTTAAACTAAAACTAATAGTTATGTATTGATAAATTTACAATTAAATACTCCCTAGATCTATTTGGCATATTTTCCCTCCCCTTTCTCCCCTGTACAAATAAATCCTTATGAGATATTTAGGGTTCTTCAAATTTGTGACTCTTCAAACTCAACTCTTCAAATCACAGAACAATTTTGGGAGCAGCAATGAGGCTATAAGAGTATTAGGGTTTTAATTAGTTGAAATGGGAGAACCAATTGGAACAATAAAAAGTACATGAGATATCTCAAATTTAAGCAAACTACAGATGGCATATAGCAGGCTACTATTCCACACAAAAGAAGTGGCATAGAATTCATACGTTTATTCAAAGTGTTCAAGTCTTCTAGAATTGTATAGTACACCCTTCCAACTTTCATCAAATTAGTTTTTCAAAACTGGGCTTTCAGCATATTTATAATTATTTATACAATCTAATTACTCAGTTGTTCCCATAGTTTGGACCTTCAAGTGTTCCACTGAGAATAAGCAGAAGAAAACAACAAGAGGCATAAATTTGTTAATGAGTATTCGCTCAGGTAAGACTTAAATATAAGCTAGAATTGATAAACAATAATAGGAGGAAGAAACATAACTCTCCAAAGAAGAAGATAGATGGATATGATGGGACGGTTAGAACAAGAACACGTTTGACAACTATTTGATTTTTTTTCCAAAGTAAGCTTTTTATTTTTTTCCTTTTTATTTGAGGTTTTAAAGATCAACTAAAATAATGGACAAAATAAATTAATGAAGAGTAATAACGTATTATTTAAGCAATTATAGTAGCGACAATTTAACTATAGCCACTCAAAAACCTTCCAAAAAAATTAAACTAAAACTACTCTCTTAATTATTTTGTTGGGGAAAGATGACTTCAATTACAGTTGATCTTGTAAGAGATCGCCTACATTTAATTTAAAATTAGGCAACGACCAAAGCCCAATATTAAGAAGAGAACGAACTACTTTTATTAATATAGTGACTGGTTTAACAATTTAGTAACCTGTTTAATCTATTTAGTTTAATCAATTTAGTGCTCACATTTTTTAATCCATTTAGTGAATAGTTTAATCTATTTGGTAAAACTGCCGGGTTATTTTTTAAAATTGTCCGTTGTAGTTCGAAATTCAAAGGGAAATAAAAAGGAAGTAGAAGAGAAGGGACGACTAGGTTGGTACGAGATGTCTAGGGATAGTGTTGGGTTAGAGAGATGGAATCATGGAATGCATTGTTAGGATAACTGGGGAAAGTAGGCTTGGGTTTGTCTAATTTTATGTTAAGATTAGACCATCTATTCTAATAATTTAATTTATGTTTTAATTAATGTTGCAATGGAACTCACAAATGAAATTTAAAATAAATTGATTTCAAATTTTCATTTGAAATTCAAATGAAAAAGATACTCTCATTATTTAGACTCCACAAAATACAAGTCAATAATTCTCCTTCTCTCCCCTCTCTCCTCTTCCTTCTCAAAAAACCCTAATCCTTTTCTTCTAGTTTGGGGCTGTCATCATCCTTTCGATGGTGGTAAGCCCTCAATTCTTCTTTTTTCTTCTAGTTTCATTGTTTTTGTTATTAATAATTGTAGGCGTTTTTTATTTCGCCTACGCGGTGTGAGCGCGTATTTGACTACCCCATTGTTAAGGTTTTATTGAAAATGTTTTCGAAGTCGCCAACAAGTCTTTAAAGGAAGACTCATAAACCTAATTGGATATTGGGAAATCGTAGGGACAAATTAGGGACTTATCCAATGTAGATTTCCCCATCCTGACTCCATGGATGGTCAATGAACCCTAGATGGAGTTCGGGGGTGAGGGTACGAACACGGTGATAATGAACCATGTCGCCCATTGCTGGCCTCTACTAAATATCGATTCATGTCAATTTTTATGCAATAGAATAACCAAATAATATTTTCATGCACCCTAAAAATAATTTAGTCTAAGTTGGTTCAGGAAACACATAAAGACTATTTTTTTTAGTGATATGTTATTAGGCAATCAAATTACAGGGAACCTAACAAGTTGTTCAAATTATCTGATTAATATTAGAACAGTTGTTTAGGTCTTGATTAGCAATAATAACATATGGGTGATAAAAAATCATGCATAGAACAATCATGCAAGCTAAGCATGCAATAATATATGAAAATAAATAGAAAAGAGAAATAAAAGGTTAGAATATACAAAAGAGCAATTTTTATATTAAAGATCAACATTCTGAAGGAAATCGTTAGTAATATAAAAAAAAAAATTGATTCAAGGACCCTCGGGAAAATATCGTGGCTTGGGTATGAGAGATTGACAACCTTTGGGATGAGCAATCGTGAAGCCTGAAGATCTGAACATATATGTATGTCTGAAAGTATGTAGATTTGAATGTGTTTGTGTTTGTATATTTGAAAGGTATGAATTTTGTAGAGAGAATTCGTAATGTAAAAGTCGAGTGTTAAGTGTAGAAAAAACCGTCTGACAACTGTATGTAAATCAAGACCTATTTACAGGGAAAAGGAAATCTGCGCGTCACGCGCCAGCTGCGCCAGGCGCAGGAGGCTGTCAGGCGCACATTGGTAAGCCTGACGCGGCATGACCAATCATCAGTGCCACGTGGCACACGCTTTAAAAAAAATAAATTGACAGCCTGTGCATCGCATAGAGAAGTGCGCTCGGCGCACGACTCTGTGTGACACACAGGTCTACGTGGCAGGCTTGTACGCTTGGCGCACGTTGGTGCACTAAGCGCACCGCCTTGCTTTTGACACGTTTTGACAGCTTTTTTAATAAAAACGTGTTTTAAAGATTTTCTCTTATCATTTAACTCCGGAAATCTGATTTTACAGGATAAAATCCGATTTGAACTATAAAAAATATCTTTGAAAATATTTATTTTACGGTTTTTTCACCAAATACCCTCGACAAATTAAAAAATTCACCATATACCCTCAATGTTCTAAAAATTCACCATATACCCTTGAGTTTTCGAAAACGTTCACCAGATGCCCTTTTCTAACTTCCGTTAACCCACTGTTAGCTTTATGTACCATTTTGCCATCATTAACCCTAAACCCTAATTCTAAACCCTAATCCCTAACCCTAATATAAATCCTAACCCTAAAATCTAAACCCTAATCCTTAACCCTAAGCCCAGCCCAGCCCATCCCCCCTCCCCAACCCTAAGCCCACCCCCCCACCCACTCCCCCTCCCTCCACCGGCCCCCCACCCCCTCCCCCTCCCCCTCCCCTCCTCGTCGCAGCCTCCCACCCCTCCCCTCCCCTCCCCGTCGCATCCCCCATCCCTCCCCTTCCCTCACCGCGGCCCCGCCCCTCCTCCCTGTCGCCCCGGACCACCATCTCCACCATCTCCACCATTCGAACCAACCCACGCCTAGAAATCGAGCCACCCTAGAATTCATTCAGGCTAGAAATCGAGCCACCCTAGAATACGAGCCACCCTAGAAATCGAGCCCAATTCATTCCGGCGGAGGGGTTTTCGAATTCTACGGGGAGAGGTGGGGGTGGGTTTCGAATTCTACCCGTATTCAAGAAGAACGAAGATCGACGACGCTCAAAGGGGAGGGGGGGGGGCTGGGCAAATCGACGGAGAGGGGGGCGGGGGAAATCGACGGGGAGGGGGTAGGGGAGGGGCAATGGCGGGAGGGGGGGGGGAAATCTGGGGAGTGGGGGTGGGAAATGCGGCGGTGGTGTGGAGGGGAGGGGAGGGGGGGGGGGGGCTGGGTGGGGTGGAGGGGAGGGGGGGGGGGGGGGGGCGGGGGGTTAGGGTTAGGGGTGGTATTAGGGTTAGGGTAAGGGTTTAGGATTAGGGTTAGGGTAAGGGTTTAGGATTAGGGTTAGGGTTAGAATTAGAGTTAGATTAGGGTTTAGGGTTAGATTAGAATTAGAGTTTAGGGTTAATAATGGCAAAATCGTAAATAAAGCTAACGGTGAGTTAACGGAAGTTAGAAAAGGGCATTTGGTGAACGTTTTTGAAAACTCAAGGGTATATGGTGAATTTTTGGAACATTGAGAGTATATGGTGAATTTTTTAATTTATCGGGGGTATTTGGTGAAAAAACCGTTTATTTTATTTAAAATAAAACAATTAATTATCAATGAATAATTAATTGGGCTTTTCAATAGATTGGGCTCAAAACTTTATTTATGGGCTTTAAAATAGGACTTTAACACATTTCGAAATAATTTTGGCTCTTCGGACTGCTCTGCCCTCGGGTCGGACCAATTAAGACCGCGGTGTGTTTCATCATTGGGCCCTTAAATGGGGAGACACGAGTATGTGTCAACAATAATCTTCCATTCTCTCTCTTTTTGAGAGTTTTGTACCCAATTTTTGGTTTCTTTCTCTCCTTTCATGGGAGTTTGGAGTTTAGTTTTATTCTCTTCCCACGTGGAAGTTTAAAAATTGGTATGAGAAATTATTCTTATTGTTTGAAGTTTAAGACCATCAACATCGAAGTATTGGAAATTCGGATGCGGTAAACATGGTTAATCAAGAATTTTCTTCCCCAAACTATGTCAATATGATAGACTTCGCCATCAATAGCTGCGTGTTCAGCAAATACAAGGGGGATGCGTTGTATTGCTCGATTTGGTTCATTGTAGTTTTTTCGAATAAGAATTTGATTTGATCTTGTCTGATTATATCTTGTTTTTCTTTAATACTTATTGTAGATGTCGTTTGACCTTCAATTAATGAAATTTTTACTCTCTTCAAAAAAAAATACAAGTCAATAAAAGGCTTACAATACTTTATGTATAGAGATTCTTTATACACAAAGTGTAAGTCTAGCATTTTCCTATTTATAACTTTGATTTCTTTCGCTTGGACAAACTAGTAGAGTTAGAACAAACACCGGATTCCCATGATAGGCACTATATATTACAACGAATCCGTTGTTTTCAACTTCTTTTTGCTTATCTGAATTTATTAGTCCTTATTAGACCTTATCAGTTTCTACTAGACCTTATTTTGTGAATGTATCAAACCTTATTTTTGCTTATTTTTGTGAATTGAACTTATCTGAACTTATTAATACTTACTAGTTCTTATTAAAACTTGCGGTTTTTTCACCAGGTACCCCTGTGGTTTTTCAAAATTCATGGGGTACCCCTGCTTTTTAAAAAATGCACCAGGTACCCTTACTATTTCAATAAAATTCACGAAATGCCCTTAATGACTAACGGTGTTAAGTTTCCGTTAGTCATTAACCCTAATTCACCCCTCTAACCCTAATTAAACCCTAATTAACCCTAATTAACTAACTAAATCCTAAATTATAACCCTACCCTAACCCCCTAACTTCAAACCCTAACCCCACCCTCCCACCACCCCTCCCCACCCCATCCTTCCCACCACCCCTCCCCCACCCCACCCTCCCACCACCCCCCGGACCCTCCCCTCCCCCCCACCCCCGCAGCCCCCCCCCCCCCCCCCCCCCCGCAGTAGCCCCCTCCCCCCCCCCCCCGTATCCCTCCTCCCCTCCCCACCCCCGTCGATTTCCGACGATTTTCCCCCACCCCCGTCGATCTCCCCCACCCCCGTCGATTCCCTTCGATTTCGCCCCACCCCCGTCGATTTCACGTCGATTTCCCCCCCACCCCCATCGATTTCCTTCGAATTCCCCCTCCCCCGTCGATTTCCCCCCACCTCATCGGTTTCCTTCGAATTCCCCCCCCCCCGTCGATTTCCTTCGAATTTCCCCCACCCCATCAATTTTCGTGTGTTGTGGTCTGCGTGTGTGTTGTGTCCGGGGGGATGGGGGGTCGATGTGTGTTGCGGGTGATGGGGGTCATGGCTGGTGGTTGCTTGTGCGAAGAGAGAGAAGGGGAAACGTGTGCGGTGCGGTGGTCTCTGTGTGTGCGGTGGTTGAGAGGGGGGGAGGGGGTTGTGGGGCTGCGGGGGGAAGGGGGGGGGGGGCTGTGGGGGGTGGGGGAAGGGGAGAGGGGCTGCTAGGGTGGTGGGGAAAGGGGGCTGGGGTGGTGGGGGAGGGTTAGGGTTAGGGTTAGGGGATTAGGGTTAGGGTTAGGGTTTAAGGTTAGGGTTTAGGGTTAATGGGGTGAATTAGGGTTAATGACTAACAGAAACTTGACGCCGTTAGTCATTAAGGGCATTTCGTGAATTTTATTGAAATAGTAAGGGTACCTGGTGTATTTTTTAAAAAACAGGGGTACCCCATGAATTTTGAAAAACCACAGGGGTACCTGGTGAAAAAATCGTAAAACTTATCTGAATTTATTTGATCTTATTTTTACTTACAATGATTGAAAATAAGACCCCACGTGCATTTTTTTTTATAAATATTGTTATGACCGTATTTTATATGACGCCGACGGCCGACGTCCGATGCCAACAAGCGACATAATTGTTATGGCTCATTTTACGTGGTCAAAGGTGATGTGGTTAATGCATGGTAGTTTGTTATGTTGGGGAATAATAATCTCCACTTACTTAGCAAAGTCAATGAGCACATGTGGAATAGAATACATGGTAAGCAAGGTCAAAGAGATTGAGAATAGCAAGGGAGTAGTTGGAGAAAAACAAGGAGCACAAGGTGTGTCACTAGCAAGAAGATAGTAACTACCTACTAGCAACCTCTATAAAAGAGGAGTGATATCCTTGAGTATGGGAAATAACTCCACTCAACATTCCCACCAAATGCACCATTATATTTCCTTCCTTCTACTATACTTCATTTATTCACCTAACTTATAAATTGAAATACATTGCCACACAATCTCTTCATAAACCCTCCTCGTTGACCCCAACTAACCATCTACAATATTCATCTTGTGCATCACATAACCTACTATACCTATATCCACTAACTCTACTATCTCCTAAATCTCCAAGTGCTACATATCACCGCCCATCAAAAATATTCCATCCATCCCCATATGCATATTCCATCCTACCGCCGTACTCTCTACATCATTCGGGTAATACTACGGTATCATCGCATATCTACTTGGACAATCATCTCTCATTCTATTCTCTTGGTAGCATTTATATTTATCTACGTTATGCTTTTATCTTATTAATTATCAAATATACAATGTACTTGTAATTAATGGCTTTAAACCCATATTGTAGTGGATTGGTGGACTCATAGTCACCCGCAGTTTTTACCCTTTTTCCATGGGTTTTCCACGTCACCATCTTTTGTCTCCTCTCTTTTTATTTCCGCCTTTTATTTTCCCATTTTAGTCTAGTTGTCGATGTCCCAACCAAAGAAAGTCACTTGGGCGATTTTTGGCATAAACAAATACAAAGATTGTAAAGTAGTGAAAACATGCATAAGTGTACATTCGGAGGTCTTAGCAAAAGCAAGTAGTAAAATATATTTAGGAAATAGGGTTGACTTAAGTGATAAGCTTTCCCATCTTCCCTAGAAAAGTGTAGGATCCTACCCCAAGCATTTGCTTGGGATTTAAGGGAGAGGGGGTTGGGGGTACTTGGCTTGTAATGAGCCTCTGGATAGAAGCCCTGAACGAAGGCAGCCCAGAGGATTTCTTCTCACCTTTACAAAAAATTAGTAAAATTTATTCACCTTCTAATCACTATTATTTTTAAGATAATATCTTCAACAACGATGATATATAAAATCTTCAGCGTCTGATCTACAATAATTTATTCAATCTATGAAGACTGAAGTACTAACTGCTAACAACACAACTTCAACTACCCATTATCAGACCTTTGACTAATACAATCTAAAATAAATAAAATTTTCTAGCTGACAGCAACTACAGCCCTAGGACAATCCCAACTTTCTAATCAAAACTTGAGCACCTAGAGAACTATATAATACAATAATCTACAGCATACAAACTACAAGCATAACATAGCACTGTGAACTACAAAAGATTTTGTACACATTATCTAACTACATCTACTAGTATATTAATTATACTAATACAAAGTACTTATTACGAATCTAACAAGATTTTTAATACAAGCATTTGAAAGTAGTATGCTATCTCATGGAAGCTTTCCCAGCAATTCCGTGCTTTCTTTCTCTGGAGTGAAAGTTGGTAATGACGAGATTGAACGGAGAATCAACTTCCTACAGCTTTTCCAACCAGGAGATGTTTCAAAGTCACAATGAGGAGGTGAAATTCTTTTACAATTAGGAGATGCAGACTTAACATAAGTAGTAGGAAGTGAGTAATCACCCTTCAAGGCATTAGTGGCATCATCTTCTAGAACTTTTATCTTGAGATCTTCCTCAAATGACATCTGATCAGCATAATCAATATTCTGGGATGTGCATGATTGGAGGAAAGATTCATCGGCAAGTGTAGGAAAATGTGGAGCTGCGCCACCTAAGTGAAAAGGCCGCCGCACAGGTTGCCTGATAAGAGGGAAGTCATTAGTAGAGATTAGAGAGAATTGATCTCGAGAGATTTTTGACTTTGAAAGGAAGGATGTAAAGAAGGATTCATCTTCTGATGGGAGGAAAAGAAAATTGATTTAGTACCTTGCATTATCTGAAGGATCTGGTGTTGCTTTATCATCATTCTCCTCATCTATTCTGGCAATATCATCATGCACACTTACATCTGATGGATTCCTCTGGTGGAATTTAGTTTCTTGAAAGAGAATACTTTCAGTTCCTACAAAAAAAATAGTGAAAAAAGAAATTTGTTTCAAATTGTTATTAGCAAAGCTTTACATCATACTAATGCATAATGTAAAAAAGCATGATTGAGGGCAAAGGCAACATTTACTGTTGTCCCAACCAAAGAAACTGTTGTGAAAATATGATGAGAATTCGGAAAGGACAAAGATAAATGGTATATGATTGCTTGTTGATAATTGAAGTTAGACTATACCCCTCATCTTTCATGAATTAATCTCAACTGTACTTATCTAGACTTATCTGCCTCATTAGCCTTGAACTAAATTGAATTTTCTAGCTCTTAGCTGAACTTTTTAACCCTTAATTTTCGCTCGGAAATGAAGATTTTAATTCCTGAACTGGGCTTATTTGAAGTTATTAGTCCTAAATTGAACATTTGAGCTCATTAGTCTTAATCTGAACTTATATAAACTTATTAGTCCAGGAGTACTGAACTTACTAGTCCTGATCTGATTTCTAAGCCTATCAAAATATATTAGAAGTGAACTTCTTATGGTACAAAAGATGAAACCTAAGCCTGAAATTTGATGCAAACTTTAATTGAGTCTTACCTTCCTTTCGACCAAATGTGTTTTTACATCCTTCACATCTGCAGCTCTGAGAACATCCAACACCTCCCTTGAAAACATAACCAAATCAATCTTCATTAGCTATTAGAGACAAAATGGAATGGAAAAAGAATGATGAAAAAACAGACCTGAAAGCATTCACAGTATTTCTTCAGGCAACCAGACTTCTTACAGTTGCATCCTCTTTTATGTCTGGCTGAAGCTGGAGTTTTGTTCACCTCTTCCTATAATCAGAAAGTAAAACATAAATATATTTAATTTAATCTAGTGATATCAGTGAAAAAAATTGGCAAAGCATCCTACCATGCTGTTTGGAGTTCCAGAACACCTTATCACTTTAGGAGCAAATGCAAGTGGATTGCGTGATTCTATCTGGCGTCGAGTTTCAAGCACAGTTTCCTCATGAATAGGCTTGTTAAAGCAATCCTGGCAATTACAGGGCTCAACACAGTACAAGCCAGCCGCAAAACACTCGCAGTAACTGCATCAAGGAGGAATAAGCAAATAATGAAAGTGCATCTAAAAAGAACATTGTGCATCTAAAAAGAACATTGAAATGTTCAAACACCAGTATGCAAGACAAATCAGTAGCCAAAATTTTGCAATAACTATAATATAATAAAAGAAACCCTGTGATTACATCACCTGGTTTTGTTTTAGTCCATGTTATACGTTCAGTACAATTGCACAAATAATTAGGAGTTTTCAGAAATCCATTTCTATCCAGTGGATCTTTTATTCAACTTCCAAGACTAAGTGACTAACTACGTTGTGGCTATATTTATCATTTGAATGCCTATAATAACAATTAGATCATTGTTAAGGGTAAAGTCCAGTATGTGCACTCACAGCTTCAAGCATTTTGACCTCTTACAATTACAGCGTTTGCAAGAATCAGTTTCTCCTGCATTTTCTGACTTCCGCCTGCAGTACATGACACATAAAACTCAGTTATTGACAATGCTAGCACTCTTCCCAACACTGTTTGGATGAGGTGTTGGGCAAGGCCCCTGATTGGCATATCCAAAACGGCTGAATAGGCAATTACGGTGACCTACTATATGTTGGAACTTTATTAGAAGCAATGGAGAACACACACATCACAGTAGAAGTATATACCGTTTCTTCTTCGGAGAATTCTGAGAGAACTCAATACCCTCCCCAACTACAGTGTTCTCAGAGGCATTTCCAGACACCGGAAGTTCATCTTTCTGTTCATCCGAATCTCTTTCCAGTTCTGAAGTAATTTGTGTGGCAAGAGGCTTCATATCAGGAATTTGAGAGTCGAAAGAAGATGTGGTGCATGGCGAGCTAATTAACTGCCTTCTACAAGTCAAAGTCTGCCTCTTGACAATTATTTTATCTTTAGCAGCAGCTGCTAGAGCATTCAAGTGCAAACCAATACCAGGGAGTGCTGATGAAAATTTGTTGGCCCCTGGTCTGCTGGTCATCAGAAACTTATCAGTCGAGATACTAGGAGTAGCAGATAGTAAAGTTGGAGAACTGCCTGTTGAATCAGCTAGTAGTTTCCTATAATGAGATCCAGACATCTCATAAACTAGGCAACGCCGTCTTGTCGTCTGCTGCTGCTGCTGCTGAGAACAAGACTAAGGACAAATGTAGATGTCAGTGTAATTATAATTGGAGTAAATAAGACAAAAAGTGTCGTAAATGATGTTAATTATGAATTAAAAACAACATAATAACAGTCAATGGCATTATGAAAGTCGATAAATAAGTTACATGTTATCCACTTATGTTAGAATAATGTAATATTGTTAGAGAATATACCTTATTCTGTAAACAACTCAAGGATTCATAATCCTTGATTATCTCTTGTATATTTGGTAGGCTAGGATTAGTTTCCTAATTTGTTATACTACCCTTTGTATATGATGTACATTGACTGTTATGGAATGGCTAAGGAAAATCAAATCTGACATGGTATCAGAGCCAGCGTGACATAAAGGTCACGGGTTCAAATCTCATCCACCCCTCATTTCTAAGTGGAATATTTAGCACCATGTATGAAGGAGGCATGTGTTGCATCCACACTTCAAGCCCAATGGGCTCTCGCGTGAGGGGACGTGATAGAGTATAAAACTATTCTTGGGACTCCAACCATCAGCTTAAGCTTTTGGTTGAGTTGGTCCTTTGACAAATATACAAGAGATAATCAAGGATTATGAATCTTTGAGTTATTTACAGAATAAGGTATATTCTCTAACAATATTACATTATTCTAACAACTTATGAACATGTCAAGGAGCATATGAGACAGGAACAGCAAATAGTTACCTTACCTACATTATAAACAAATGACTCAAATTTTGCTGTTTGTAATAAAATGGATCCTCCAATGTCACAATTAATAGAAGCCATAAACATCAGACAACACCGTAAAACAATTCTTACCAGAAGAGAAAACAGATAACAGAAAATTAGGAGCGAAAGGTGGGGGAAAAGTACCAGTCTACACTCTACAATCAATGCAGATGAGGTATAGCGCCAGTAAACTTGTTTAATAGCATAAGAGGCAAAACAGAAGCTCATTTAACAAGTTTATTTCTCTACAGAACAATCTATAGACTATGTATTAGAAAAGATGTAATGCAAATCTCTCATATACACCCCATTGATTCTTCTGTTAAACTGTAAATATTAGTTCCCCGGGTAGTACTCAAGTCCACCAAGTCACTAGCTAGGAAATGCACATAATGCTTAGTCCCAGAAGATTACAACAGAATGTTGCAGAAAATTTAAAAGAGAAATATGAAGGAGATGCTTCCAAACCTATCAATGCTCTGTATTGAAGTGGTCGTACTAATATTATAAGCATGAAACTATGCAAAGCTTGACAATGCAAGACGAAGTAGAGGCCACTACTTAAACAGTTATATTACCTACCTTGTCGTCTGTTTCAGTCTTCATATATTGGACAACTCCCTCAGCAAGTACCGCATGATCATTACCAGAAGGCAGTTCGATTCTTTCCTTTAAATTTCCAATTTCAACCGGTTTCTCTGAAGGTAAATCCATTTGATGGTTTTCAGAAATAACAGGACAAACAGGTCGTGGGTCATTCATATGTTCATTTGGGGGCTGCAAGACTGTTGCAACAAAAGAAAGCATCCCCGGATCTGCACTTCTATCATCCAGCTCATCATGATAATTTTCCTTGGTAGGTGAATGACAGTTTAAAATACCAGAAGCTTCACTAACAAATTTCTCCCACTCACATACTTCCTTACTCTGTTTCATTTGATTTGCCTTTGTCTGTACACTCATTTCAGTTTCAAATGAACAGTCTGCTTCTTTAGAATTTTCATGAACGACCTTCACAGGAATTATTTCTGTTCCAGCTACATGAAACCCATGATTTGGCTTCACAGCATCACAATGGACCTCATTATTCTGACTAGTATCGCATTCATAATTCAAGGGTCTTGGAATCTCAGAGACCAGCTTTGAGGATTCATCAGTTGTGCTGACAGTCACCTCTTTTTTAATTTTGTCCACCTCTTCGGAATTCAAATGATGAGCTGGCTCTATTGCAACTGAGGTATCTACGTTTTGATTTTCACCACCATTCTTAGCATTAATCGCCCTGAGATGATGAGAAGTAAAATGTAGATCTTACAATCCCATATGAATACATTATATAGCATTACTGATATTTTATTGGTTAGAAGCAGAAAACAAATAATACCTTCTTATCTTAGTTTCTTTCAAAAAGCTAGTTGGAGGAGTCTGGAATGCTTGAGGAGACGGAAAACTAAGAAGGTGGAATGCCTGTGCATTGTGACCCACACTAAATGATTTGATAGGTGACAAAGTGCTGATGTAATTAAAGACTGGAGAATCCTGCAGATGAGCATCATTTTGAGCAGCTTAGAAGTGAAATTGATGATAAGAATACATAATTATGATATGAAATCTAAAATGAGTCAATAGATATGAGAATCAAGATTTCTCCTGAGTGCACCCATGATAGGCTAAATTAGATGAATAGGAAAAGACAACAGCCTAAAGCCTTCCCATGAAAGAAAATGAGTTGGACCAACCGGCCAACAGTGAGGAACTAGCCTCCAAGCTCACCTTTGAAAGGTCCATCCAGACAATTATTAAGATTAATTAAAGCAGCAAGGTCTCTCTACAAGGCCATTCAAGATGTAGGATTTTAATTACCCAAATAAACAGAAATTGAACAAGTGAAGGCAATGAAAAATATATTGCATGCATGGTATATTAAAGATGATCTGGAGAAAGTGCAGATTTATTAAAAAGCACACAGTGCAAGGTTTGGATATCAGTAGACCTCCCAAAAATTGACCTGGCCCAAATATCTTGTCAAACCTGTCTAAAAGTTTACGGACTGTAACAATATTTTTCGACCAAAGACTTGAATTCCACTTGAGAGGTCTGGTTTTTCAACATTAGTAATTCCCAATGCCCTCTACAGTGGCTTGTGCCCTAGGTGGCACTATTAAATAAAAGAGGATTAAATGAATGCAACTTATAACTATGATAAATGAAAACTATGAGTAGTTTTAGAAAATACTCGATTGCAGAACACAAACTATCATCTGTTACTTGTTAAAGCAGATGAGCCATTTTCAGTAGACTCTTGTGAGGAGCAATATGTATTTCATAAATTATGTCTTAAGATATAAAATGAATAAAGGGATAACAAACGATACATTGCCCATTAGCCTACGGTCCCCACAAGCCTCAGTTTTAAAGAATCCAATATAGTGAATAACCCTTGACTACACAGAATTATTAATTTCAAACTTCTTGTAGAACTATGTTATATGCAATTTGCAAATTGAACACCATTTAGCCAAACACCTGAAATCTGTGAGACCTTAAAACATAGAGACAAAATTTACACACCAGACTTTTGAAAGTTTAATAGGTAAGTATGGCAAATGAAGCTTCAATGACACTACAAAATTATTCCCTGTATCACTTTTTGATGTTGTATCAGAAATTTCTTTCAGATTGTAAAAGGTGTTGATCATAGTGCTAATATAAAATTGCAGAACTATTCCTATCTTACCCCAGCCATCATAACATGCATTTTCCTCATAGATTTTTTCTTTCGAACTCACATGTATCATTTTCAATTTTCATGTTGTAAATAGGGGCAATTTAGCCATTTACTTTGCCTCCTCGGTTCCTCCATGCAATCCCAAAATAGCACTTAAGAGTATCTTTAAACTTTTACCTAGTAAGTGGTAGCAACACCTGACACTATACATGATTGATAAATGATAACACTATAGTTTTCAAACCAATTCAAACACTTTTATGATAACTACATGTTGAGGTGAAATTATTGGTGTCCCCCAACCCCACCAAAACATACTACCCCCGCCCCTACCCCACCCCACACCCAAAAATAAGGAGCATAATAGCATAAATGAACAGAGTATGATCTAACAAACACAATTTAAAATGCATGAATCTGTAAGTATCTATTATGAGCTTTGTGAAACTTCAATGGTTAACAATGGCACAAGCTTTGACGGGTATCCAAGGTGGTTACTCTATCTAAAGGTGTTACTCTACTTGTTGAAAGCACAGACAAACAAGATTTGTGGCAGATCATGAATTCTTTTAAGCTTTTAAGATATTCATCTTCAAATCCAACATCTAAAATCTTATAAAAATGCATTCACCCAGACTCACTCTTTTTCCACCCCTTCCAGGACAAACAGCAATTAAAGATGAATGTGCATATTGCTTGTGTAAATTATATGTATACCAAAGGTGTTACGAATATGATAAATCATTATATGTGATTCGACCAAATTTAAATTCCATGGATTCCCATTATAATAGAGGAGATACTAGAAATACATTAACATAACACTTTCACTGAGCAACAAACCAAAAGTTTCCATTAAATGCAATAATGCAACTAAATTCATGAAATTATTATTTTTCCTTCCGGAAAAACTCCGTATTCTTCACCCACAAAACAAAACTACCCATCAAAATTTACCATTAGTTAAATCCACAAGTACAATTGCAACACACATAAACCCATCCAAATCTCCTCTTTTAACACTTACCACACCTAAATTAAGAACTAAAAACCAATATACCAATAACATATGAATTTTTTTCCTTCAATAATGCTAAAATGGGTATTAATTCCTAAAATGTGCCGAAGTTTAAATTAATTCCCTGGGTACCGTCCACGTAGGACGGCACGCGAGAATTTTGCTTTTTTAACAAAACCGCTACTCCAAGTAGCGGTTAATACGAATAATGTAAAGTTGACCGCTACTTCAAATAGCGGTTATATTATGGCCCTAAGACAAGTTATAAGGCATGCATATAAACCGCTACTCAGAGTAGCGGTTTACTATGCAGCAGCTAGCAGCGCACACTACAAGAAAAGGCGATATCAACGACCGCTAAAAGCCGTCGTTGTTTAAGACAAAGCCGTCGCTGCTAGCTGCTGCTGGCTTTTTTTTTTTTTGTTTCATAGTAAACCGCTACTTTGAGTTGCGGTTTTGCCTAGTAAACCGCTACCCCCAGTAGCGGTTTTACCCCATATACTGTTTTCAAATAACTTGAAGTTAACCGCTACTCTGGGTAGCGGTTTGCTTTGAAAAAAACAAAATTCTGGCGTGCCGTCCTACGTGGACGGTATCCATGGAATTAATTTGAACTTGGGCACATTTCAGGAATTAATACTCATTTTAGCATTATTCAAGGAAAAAATTCAATAACATATAATATATGATGATAATTGATAAATACATATTTATACAAACAGGCTGTAGAAATATAACTTTCTGAGGAGGAGACCACAAGATAGTGCACGACAAATTACCAAAAATAGAATTAAAAAATTGCACAACAAATTATCAAACATATTAAAATAAAAAAAGTGCACGACAAAATGGTTCTTTCCTTTTCTTTGCATTTTGCTGCCAAACAATTTGAGATAATGAAATTTGACGGGTGATTTGGGACACTTTGTAAACTCAACGAGGTTGACTTAATGGTCAAACTACCATCACACGAATTGAAAGTCACAGGTTCTAAACCCCTCACCACCAAAAATAATCATCAATTACCATCAAATTGTTGGATGATAAATTGGATTTTCTCTGCATTTTCCAATTTCAGAAAATAATTTATGTGGACATAAAAATAGAAAAAAATTACACTAAAAAATCATGACAAAATCACACGACTATAACTTTCCTTTAATCTTCCCTAATTTATATATATTTAACACCCACAAATAGAAATTTGACGAAATGCAGACCCTTTAACAGAACAAAACTCACCCAAAAAAACAAAAAACAATTATAATTAAAAAAAAACACTACAAATAACTTCAACAAAAATTATGTTCTTGTGAGTGAAGTAATTTTTTGCTTCACTAAAAAATTCGCATAAAATTTAGAACAAAAAATAACCCAATTGCCATGCAGATCTAAAACCAACAAAAACTCCAAAAATTCACATAGACAACCCCAACATTTCAAAAAAAAAAAAAACTGGGTTTTCTAATTCATGCAACAAAGAACGAAACCCGCAAATTAGAATTGCAGAAAAATACCTCAAATTTGGAAAGAAAAGAAGAAGGACTAGGTTGAGTTGTTTTATCTGGGGTATCCATGAAAATAAAGTAATGAAGATGAAGAGCTCTGAGAGCTCTTCAACATTCTCTCTCTCACGCTCCCTTCTTCTTTTTCTCTCTCCTGTTTATCTCTCTAAGATTACAAAAATAAAAATAAAAAAAGACTCAGCCCCAAATTCAAGGAAGAATTGGGCACTGTAACTATTTTTTTATTTCAACTGTTGATATTTTTAATTAGGTTTTTGGGGGCATAAAGGCGGGAAATTATTTGGGGGTGATTTTTTTTATTTTCATGATGTAGAGGTGTCGACATATTGCAAGTTATGTGGGTCCATTTGGTTTTATGGTTCTTTCTTTTTTTTGTCGTTTATTTTATCTTTTTTGGGAGTTTGGGTTACAGGGTGGTAACAGTTACTGACTCACTGACTGTCAGAAATAGGAGTACAGTACAGTGAAAAAAAATGAAATGTGTGTATTTATACTTTTATACTTTCTGGTATGGGTAGAGAAGGTTTGTATGTTTTGGGTGTCTGTATTTTTGACAGATTAGGAAATTATAATCAAGTTGGTGGAAGTGGATTTTTTATAGTAGGAAGGAATGATTTTAGAACAAGTTCATGTACGGTTTTGTCTGAATTGATTTTTGCCTTTTTTGTTGTTGGATTGACTTTCAAATCATATTATTGGTACCATATGGTAGTGTACATTTTTTGAATGATAGGAGGGGGATTTATGGACCTCAAGAGTAGCGAAAAAAGGTAAGAGGAATATTCTTCATACTCAACTCCAAACTTCATACTGTGTCATATCAGTTTTCCACTACTTTTTAATTTTACAAACTCACTTCAAACTCATTCCAATTTTTACTTTATCCCTCATATACTTTCTAAAGACTATGTTTTAAATGGATTTTACAAACAAAAGAAAAGAAAAAAAAGACAAATATCAACTTTTAGGTGGCTAAAAATTTAACCCCTTGTATGTCATAGTCTTGGATGGAGTCTTTAATTATCAAACTCACTCTAAGGCCCTGTTCTTTTGGACTTATTTTCAGTTCAGTTCAGCTCAGCCAAAATAAGTTCAGTTCAGTTCAGCCAAAATAAGTTCAGTTCAGTTCAGTTCAGCAAAAATAAGTTCAGTTCAGTTCAGTCTTGTCTAATGTTGTAATTATTATTTTTGATTTCAATATTACTATTAGTATTGTTATTATTATTAATATTATAATTATAATAACGATGAATTTGTATTTTTTTTTTTTTTTTTATTTTGTTGATTTTCATTATTTTTTATTATTGTTTTTTTTATTATTATTATTTTTATTATTTATTATTTATTTATTTATTATTATTATTATTATTATTATTTATTATTTATTATTTATTATTATTATCATTATTATTATTTATTATTTATTATTTATTATTTATTATTTATTATTTATTATTTATTATTTATTATTTATTATTATAAAATAATAATAATAAGTATTGATAATATTATGTTAATATTTATTGATTATTATAATAATAAGTATTGATAATATTATGTTAATACGATTCGGTTCAAAAAAAAATAAGTTCGGCCAAAATAAGTTCGGTTCGGCCTAAAATAAGTTCGGTTCACCTGGTTCAACCAAAATAAGGTTCGGCAAAAAATAAGTTCGGTTCAAAGAAAATAAGTTCGGTTCGGTTCGGTTTAGTTAGAATAAGTTCAAAAAATAAGTTTACTCTCTATAATTTTTTTAATGAATATAGTTTTTTCATTTTAGTTAGAATAAGTTCAACCAAGTTGTGTCTTCGCCTGGGAAGCACTCCCTATTTTTTCTTTCAACATTATGTGCAAATCTTTTTTACTCAATGACTTTCTTCCAAATTTCTTCGTCATTACTACACAATTTTCAAACCCTTAAGAGTCAATATTGTTGAAAATTCTAAGATGGTCATCTTTGAAAAATGATCATGGGAGTTGTGGGGCCACAATGAATATGAGCTACACACCTCATTTTTCTCTTTTCCTTTTGTTTTGCTTTCAAATGTTTTTACAAAATATGTAAATCATTTATTGTAATTTCTGTTATTTTATATAATTTCCAAATATATCAAAAAAAATCTGAATTTTTTTTGAAAAATATGAAAAATAATCGACTGAAAAAAGTGAGAAATTTTATTTTTCGGATGTTCTCTCTCCTCTTCTTTTCCCCTTCCTCCCTCCTATTCCATGGAGCTTTCTCTAAGCCGATTTGGGACCGATTTGTGCTTTTTTAAGAATTGATGACCAATTTCACACTAGATGAAGATTTTCAGAGGGGAAAGAAAAATCGAATGGTTGAAGATGACGGTGGAAGAAGTTGACTGAACATAAACTTTAGGTGATATTACTAAAAACGGTTTTGGTAATTACTTAAACCTTGCATAAACTAAAAGAAGTCTCAAAATCTTCACTTTCAAAATGTATTGGAAATAAACATTTCAAATCAATAATCCTAAATACAAATTAATTAATACGATATGAATGTATTAATCCAAATTAGTCAATTAGAGTTATAAAGTTAAAACATGTAGTAATAAATAAGAATGTGTTAACACTTAATAAGATATTTTGATATTAAATCACACAAAATATTGCAAAAGGCCTCCATATTTGTTTTACGAACTTATGCTCCATAGGATTGCTTTAATGAGTAATGGCCTGGGAATAGACTGTGATTGAGAGAACATCCTCCACTTAGTAGGTTTGGTAATGACTCATCTACTACTTGGTAATCACCTAAGCGCATCTGATTTGGGGTTAATTTTGGCTTTTTAGTACAAAAAGGGACAATGGGGTCCAAAACTCAAGTTAATGAGGTTTGGTGAGGTATTGGGCCTAATGGAACCAATGACATAATTGTCCAATCCCCATAAGATTGCTTTGATGAGTAATGGGAATGGATTTATGATTAGGAGAACATCATCCACTTAGCAGGTTCGGTAATGGTCCATCCAGTGTTTGGTATTACATAAGAACATCTAATTTGGGGTTAATTTGGGTTTTTTAATACAATGAAAGGGCAATAGGAAATGAGGTTCGGTAAGGTATTGGGCCTGATAGACCACATGATTGTACAATCCCCATAAGATTGCTTAATTTGATGAGTAATAGGAATGAATTGTGATTGGGATAACCTCCTCCACTTAGTAATAGGTTTGGTAATGGCACATCCAGTGCTTGTTACGTATTTACCTAATACCATCTGATTTGGGGTTAATTTGGGATTTTTAGTACAAGGAGGGACAATGGAAAATGAGGTTTGGTGAGGTATTAGGCCTAATTGACCCAGTGACATGATTGTCCAATCCCCATAGAATTGCTTTGATGAGTAGTGGGAATGGATTGTGATTGGTAGAACATTCTCCACTTAGTAGGTTTGGTAATGGCTCATCTAGCTAGTGTTTGGTAATCATCTAAGAGCATCTGATTTAAGGTTATTTTGATTTTTTAGTACAATGAGAGACTTTTATACAATGGAGAATTAATACGCACTAAAAAATAAAGGGACAATGTAATCAACATTTACACAAAAGATGGACAAAGTGTACCATACAAAGTTTAGTTAATGACCACAATCAAATTTATTAGGTTATTACCTAAACGTTTATATTTGAATTAGATCCTTTGATCTACTAAGGGATATTGACATATGTCTAAATACAAAAGTATATCAACTCTAACTACAAAAGTACAATAAGTACCTTAAGGCGGCCTTGATCAATTTACCCAAAAAATGGACAAAGTGTAGCATATAAAGTTTAGGTAATGGCCATAGTCAGATTAGGTAATTACCTAAACTTTTACATTTGAACTACATCCTTTGATCTACTAATGGAATATTGGTATATGTGTAAAAACAAAAGTATACCAACTCCAACTACAAAAGTATACCAAATACATTTTGATCTATTTACGGAGATTAGGAACAAACCTAGCACGACAATATCGATCTATATTGATAATGTTATGTTTGCTTCTCAGAATCTTGGCTATTGAGCGTATACGTTCAATAGGCATTTATATAAAGTTCCATAAGTTAATGTAATAACATCATGCAACACAGTCAAATACATACATTTACAATTTGTACCGTGTAAAAAATGGTTGGTATGACGTTCACAGCACCGTACTGGATGTACTTCATCACGTACATTCTACAGTCATGCCTACAAAAAGAACAAATATATAAGCCTACCTTATAAACAATGTGAAAAATAAGAGAGTTAGAAATTTTGTGTTACGCACGCATTAGGTTGTCGTTTACATTGTTTTCGTAAGTGAAATATTTCATGTCCACGAACAAGGACACCAAATGTTGACCTTCAAGCCTTTTCGAAATTGCAGTCATCTAATGCAAAACAAAATAGGAAAAAATAAGTGTTACCAAAATAATGACATGGCACTTGATAAGTGCGACGAATGGCGTCTAATAAAGACACCAAATGTCTCAACCTCGCTCGTGCACTGGCTATTGTACTCTACTTTATATGATAGTTATATAATATGATACTTAGATAAGATTTAGCTTAAAAGTACACAAATGTTTTAAAATTTAAATTTTGTATTATAATATATAAAATATTCAAACATTAACATCACTTAGGTACAATCAAAGGCACCCTTTGAAGATGTTGTCTCTTTAGTTTTGGACTCCATTGACTTTCATTTATTTGTATCAATATAAAAAGTTTATCGGATGAATAGCCATGTGTTACATAATAAGATCATAGTTTTACCATTACCCTTAAGGAGGATACTCCCCATTAGTATTAATAAAAGGTGTATAATCTCATTGACATGTTACAAATCGTGAAAAAATATTCCTTTGAATTATTCGAGTGTTAGGAGTGACATAAACCTTTAGTTTTAATTCAAGATTGTATTAAAATTATTGGTTGATTTATTAAATTTGGAGTAATTTAAGGGAATCAAAACTCTAATCAAATAATCACGAGTGATATTTTGATCAAATTACCATCCGATTTCATATCAATTATACTTTTGCAATAAAAACTATACATATATAATATATGAGTCCTACACCAACAATGAAAAATATTTTTATAAAATGAGTCAATATCTATTAATATAATCAAAAATTGATAAGAAGAAACCCATATTTGGTCGATCTGACATTTTGAAATTCTGGCAATGATCCCAACTTTGGGGTATTTCTGCTGAAAATGGGCCATTTTAACCTATGACCTGTTTGAATGGTAAAAAAAATTGTATTTTTTTCTTCCAAAAATAATTATTAATTCCACTAGGTTTATATATTTTTCCCATGTCCAAAGAACTAGAAAGAAGGAAATGGAATTAATAAAAACATTCAAATCGAACCACATTTATCAATTTCGTGTCAAAATTTATTCAACAAACTAAAAGTTGAGATTCATCTACATATTTAACAATAACACTAAAAGCTTAATTAGTTGAAATTGAAGTTGTTTATAGTCACATCAGCATCTCTCTAGTCACATCACTCATCGGTGGTGGTAGAGGGTAGTGTTGGAGGAGTCGTTGGAAGAAGGAAAGAATCGTTTAAATAATTCTTGCTTCCCCAATTCTAGTTCAGGTTGAGAGACAAAGGAAGCCAATATCATTTTCTTGTTTTTCGTCAATTCCCCTCTAGTTTGCAAGCTCTGTATAGCGTTCATGCATAATGGACAAATCATCAAGCGGAGTTGTGATAGAGGTTATCAAATTAGCCCGGCCCGGGTGAGCCCGAACTTTTTCCGGGCTTGGGTAGATTTTTTTTCGATTTTTTTGGCTTTGGGCAAGCCGAAAATGACTTTTTAGTCTAAATTTCGGTTCGGCCTGAAAAGCCCGATATTTTTGGTCCGAAATAGCGGCCCTTGGGCACAAAATTTTGGCCCGGCCCAACCAATGGGCATTTTTTAGGGATGGCCTGGCCCGAACCCGACCCATGATCACCTCTAAGTTGTGACATCCACCCATATTTTAGCATCGATTAATACCAGATCTTCAACTACAACAAACTCATCAAAGTTGGTTTGTTCGGGTCATCGGGTGGCTCAAGTCATGATTATTTTCCGGATATTTGAGATATATTTGGGTTCAATCCATTTGTTGCTATTTGAGTCTAATTTCTTTCTCTTTTTAGTATTTTTTTCCGAGTGGGGGTGGCTGGCTAAAGGTAGTGGATTGTGGGGATGGCTGGATGAAGGCAGTGGGTTGTGGGGGGTGGGGCTAGTGGATGAGGGTTGGTGTGATACATTTTTTTGGTAAATTTATAATTGAATAGTTATATTTATGTGTTTAATTAAGAATTTAGTTTAAAACACATCAATTTAGAGTATCAAACCTGAACTTGCAGTTACCAATAAGTAGTGGCCTATTTTGAACAGACATACTCTAAAGTTGGGAGTATTTCTAAAATTCTAAAAAGCATGACTATTTTGAGCAGACCAGTCAAATTGGGATTATTCCTATTAATTTTTCCTTAATATAAAAATAGTACTTGGGGACCCTAGATTTTTTGGAGCCATGTGCGGTCGTTTATGTCGCACTTGTGATTTAATAAAGTGATCATCACCAAATTTAGATCTTATGTGTTAAAAAAACGACATTAACATTTTTGTCTGTCTATGCAATTAATCATATTATATGCATGTAATTTAAATATTTCATTGAATAAAGTAAGGATATTCACCTTGAATCCAAAATCTCTTCTTTTTTTTTTTTTTCGAAAATTACTAGGCGACTCTATCTTTGAACCAAAATAAATTAAAAAGTGTGTAAGGTAAAACACGATTTTTACATGCCTACAACTACATATATATTTCCTTTTTATAACAAAAATTCCAAACCCAACTACTAAATCCTTTTCCCTTATTAAACATTTGGGAAAAAAATAGAGTAAATCATATGATGCATTTTTCTTTGAAAAATAATGATTAAAAGATTCATAAGAGGTCTCATATTCCTTACCTCTTACTTAAAGTGTCATATCTTACCACCAAGTTAGGCCCTGTTCTATCTAATTTAATTTCAGTCCTTATAAGAAAAAATAAGTTCATATTAGTTAAGATTAGTTGGGATAAGGTCTAATAAGTTCATATAGAATTAGACCGGTTGATCAATTCAGCAGAAGTAAGGTTTGTCACACTCCAAAATAAGGTCTAATAACCTTAGATAAGTTTAGATAAGGTCTAATGAGTTCAAATAAGGTCCACCTAATTATAAGAATTAATAAGGTCTAATAAGTTAAGATAAGTTTAGTTAAGTTTAGATAGGTTCTGATAAGTTTAGTTATGCTCAGATGAGTTTAGATAAGCATAAATAAGTTGAAAAGAACATGGCCTTAGAGTTAGAGCTCCTATTTTTAATAAGATTCCAACTTTGAATATTGCATTATTTTGCCTTTTACACTAGTGGAAAAAATACTAAATGATACTAAATAACGGATCTGGTAGAGTCCCAAGCCAGATCAGTTAAGTCTGCATTTTTGCGCGCAAAAGAAAGGATCAATTGACTAGTCTGTTAATAAAAATTGACCCAGTTCAAGTGGACGGGATCATTTAACTGATCCAATTAAGGTGGCCTAAAAATGCGCAATTCTAAAGCCCAATTTGAACGAGAACCCTAAACCAACCATTTCCTCACTCCTTTTTTCCTATTTCGTCTCTCCTCACTACTCTTTTCCTCTCTCACCCTCGAACCCTAAACTAACCACCACCACCATCTCTCACCCTATTTTACCATGTCTCATCTCTCATCGTCGAACCCTAAACCAACCACCACCACCATCTCTCACTTTTCCATTCATTCTCTCCCACTTCTTCGACCTTCCTCAAACAAAGAAACCCTAATTTTTCCAACTCTCTCACCTCTGCCTTCTCTACTCTCCCTCACCTCCGCCATCTCTACTCTCCCTTACCTCCGCCATCTTCGATTTCTCTCATCCTCAAACTCACGAAATCTCGCCCAGTCGCCGTCGCTCAGTTCTCGTCGTCATTTCGCCGTCGCTCAGTCCTCATCACCATTTCGTCGCCGCTTAGTGCTCGCCGCCATTCGTCGTCGCTTAGTTATCATCTCTCGTAGCCCAGCCGCCGTCGTTCAGTGCTAGTCGCCATTTCATTGTTGATTATTGATCTAGGGTTTAAGCTAAGGTTGTTGATTTCTGTTTTGATTAATTCCGAAACAAAAATTTTATTACTGGATTTTTTTCGCTTTTTAATTTATCTAGGGTTTGAGATAGTTGATGTTTTTTTTTATTAATTTCAAAACAAAACAACCACCACCATTTGTTTATTTGAGATAGTGCCATGATGATCAGTATAGGTGTTCTTGGATTTCTTGTTTGAAACAATACTGATCTAGCTACATAACGTACCTTGATCTTGCACAAAGAGTATACTAGTATCTTCACTTAGTATTATGCTTGAGCGTTCTCCTAACCAACCAATAATATAAAAATCTAATAAGTAACTTATCACTTGAACTTAAACATGAATTTAAACTTGAATTCTTACATAACCTATCATGAGCATAATATTTTTGAGTAAGAAACATGAAAATCTTTTACTTAAACCATATAAAAATTGAAACTTGAATAAGAAATACAAAACTAAAATAGATTAAGAAGAGAAGAAGGAACCTTGAAGTAAGAGAGTTTGGATTCTTCAAAATTTTTGTGTGGAAAATATGGCTTAACGTTTGAGTTATTTATAGGAGTAGAGTAGAGAATACTTAATTCCCATAATTAAATATTTTGTAACCTTCACCATAAATTAGGAGATTAAAATCCAAGATTTGTAACCTCCATCATTAATTTGGAAGTTTTTAGAAAATCAAAACCCCCACCCCCCAAATTAGGGTGGCCGACCATCCCATTGAATATTTTCTTTTTAAAACTCCATCATTTAAATGTTAAAAAAAACTTATTTAATAAAATTTTGACTAGGCTTTAAATCCAAAAGTTTGGTAATCCAAGTTTGGCGCGTATATTCCCGCCAAAATTATTTAAAACCAGGGAAATTACTAAAATACCTTTTGCTTAAAATATTTATTTTAGAAAATAAATATTTTAATTACTTAAATAAATACTCAAAAATATGGGGTATTACAGTTTACCCCTCTTAAAAGAAGTTTCGACCTCGAAACTTATGACAAATAGTTATAATCACTTTTCAAAAACGGATTAAAATCCAAAAGTGTAGTTTCTGACTCAAATGCTCATACCTAAAATGCATATAATGACTCAAAAATATGCTAAAATGCAATAACTATGGTATAAGAGCGAAACTCTATCGCATTCTACCCCCTTAAAAGGAGTTACGACCCGTTAACTCGACAACTAACCTCGGAAAACAACGTCGGATAGTTCTTGCGCATATTCGCTTCGGCTTCCCATGTTGCTTCCTCAGTCTGATGGTTTGACCATAATACTTTGACTAATCTAACATCCTTAGTCCGAGTACTTATAACTTTACTATCAAGAATTCTTACAGGTCGCTCCTCATAAGTCAAACAATCATCTAACTCGATGGTCTCAGGTTGCAGCCCATGGGCCACAAATTGGGGTGTCAAGGAAGTCATGGAGTGGAAAGGGAGCGAGATTCCTTTGATTTTGACTACTAAGTTCGGGGGAAGGAATTGAGCTAATTTGTGGAGATCCCAAGATCTATTTGGAAGGATGAAATTAGCTACTTTAATATCTAGATCAATAAGCGTCGGATTGAGCTTCAAAATATCAATAAAATTTCCGTTCATTGCCTAGTTATCCAACCAAAACAAAACATTGTTACCATTCCCTATCTTCTATCGGATGCCTTTTCTTAGAAGTTCCCGTTGAGCTAAAAAAATTCTCCAGGTGTAAGAATCCTGAGGTTTGGGCTTGTATTCAAAGAAAATAGTGTTTGGGAGATACTTTTGTTTAACAAGCTTAGCCCAATAGCTAGTGGGTTGTGTCACTAATTGCCAGGCTAATTTAGCGAGAAACGCCTCATTGAGAGGCATAGTTTTCCGGAGTTCTAATCCACCTAATGATCGTGGTTGACAAATTGTGTCCCAAGCTATTAAGGGGTTACTATTTTTGTCCTTATTTTGTTTCCAAAAAAAAATTGTATGTGCATGGTATCAATAGTTTTACAAACTTTTGTAGGTAACATAGTAGAAGAGCAGTTATAAGCTAGCAAAGCTTCTAAATTAGATTGTATGAGCGTATGCCGTCCTGATTTAGATAGAAAGTCATTTCGGGTCAATAAACAGTGTCTTAGTAGTAGAAACGAACATGAGCAAAATACCGACCTAGTTTCTAAGGTCATAGTCTAAAATTTTGAGACACAATGTTTTAAGGCAAATTTTAGGTCGAGGTGTTCAAAATATTGAGGCTTTTTTTTAAATGTAAAATTTAATTTGCACTAAAATTAAAAATCGAAAATACTTTTTCTTTTAAGTAAGAAAAATAGAGAAAGTAAGCGATAATACAAATTTCCAAAACAAGACCCACTTTCCTACTATATCCTCCCTCTTTCACTTCTAATCTTTTATTGGTACCAGATTTCACCCGTGTTCATCAAGAAAATAATAATATGCTATATTGTGTTGTATACTAATTGTATTGGTAGAAGGAGAGTATTCGTCAATCTTGAGTTATTATCCTAGGCATCCTAGGATTCGGTGTCTTAATATAAGTAAATATTCAGGTGAAATATACACAATACAACCATAAATCTATAGCAACTTAGGGCCTGTTCTCTTCGGCACAAAACAACTGAACTGAAATGAACTGAATTAAATTATAACTAATTAATAGTAATGATTATCTTTTAGGTTCTGAACTGAAGTGAACTGAACTGAACTGAAAATAAGCTGGGGAGAACAGGCCTAAGTCCTATCCGAAAAATCACTAATATGGCAACCCTAAACTCTTCCAGTTCATCTTCTATTAATCAACGTCGTCTCATTACTCCGTCGCGGCGATCGGGCCTCCCACGGATATACAAGCGATCGCGGCGTGTATTGGGGCGGCGGTCGAAGCCTCCCACAACTCTGACGATAGACACCATAATCAAGAAGCACCAATTCATCAAACTCTTCATTGAAACTGATGCTGCTGCTTATGATGTTTTGGACGTTGAAAATTTTTGCTGCATTGATGGTGCTCATCATGATGAAGAAGAAGAAAATAATGTTGATTACTGCATGGCTGTTGAATCTTGATGTTCCAGTACTTGCGGAATAAAAGTGCAACAACAAGAAGGGATTCCTCGTGCTACCTTTTATCATTATCACACTGATGACATTCTTACTCAATTAGCAACAAAGAATTATGACAGTGATGTGGAATCTTACGCTTCATATTAATTCTTTGGATTATATTAGTTAGGTACTTCATAAGTAAGAGCTAGTATACATTGATTTTATGCGCTTCCAATTCTTTGTTTCTGTATTCTTAGCTAGGAAAACAACTGGTTGCCGTTTATGTTTATGAAAGTGATCACAGTGAATATTGCGTTTCAAAATCTTTGTATTGATTATACTTCAGAATTACAAACAGTGCATTGACCTTAAGTGTAGTATTTCAGCTTTAGTTGTTTTATTTTAATCGTCTAAAATAGTTTCCCTTTTAGGTGATAGGATGTGTTCTGTTTTTGGGAAAGATTACTTTGAACTTAATATTGGTTTCAGATTGGATGGTATAATAGAAAATCTTCTTTGCCGGCTCTATATGTTTTTTTACTAACTTCAGATAATACGCCCACAAACACACACAAAAGTTGGGGCAATATCCTTGAGTTCATTCATCATACACTCGGGTGTACCAAGTGCATGGTACACCCAAGACTAATTTTTGCTCATATATTTGCTCATTTGAAAATCTCCTATTTTAGTACATTTTGCTCATTTGGATGATTTCAAATGAGTAATGAGCAGGTGTACGATGCTCACGGTACATCTGAGTATATGATAAAGAAAATTCAATGTCCTTATATAACTTGGTAACGACTTTATAACTAAATTGTTGGACATTGGTTAATTTTCTTCTAAGGAGCCATTAATCGGACAAATTGATAATAATGTAGTAAATGAGATATAATCTTGAAATACAAGACCTAGTTGATATTTTCATTTGATTCAGTTAAAGCCTAAAGGTACCATAAGACCGATTTGTTACCTTACGAGATTATAAACGGAGGTCCCAGGCCAAAATACCAGAACTGAAATATGTGCGTATACAAATTTGAACCACTATGACAAATTGACAATCGTAACTTTATTTCTTAACTTACGAGAGTAATGTGATTTTTAGAAGCTATAAGTTGGAAAATATGAAAATATATATTTCTTCCAATCCCATCCCCACAACCTCCCAGTACAATAAGAGGAGAATATAGAAAGAGAAATCTTTGCTTTTTGGTGAGGAGCGAAACTATTTGTTATTGAAACAAGGAAAAAGTGATAGGAACAGTTCCAACTACGGGCGTTCTGTCATTTTCAGTCCTAACTTTTGATTATATCTCACTATCTCAGTGGTTCCAACTTTAAGGTATTATTTACAAAAATGATCCCACCATGTTAATGACCTGCTACAACATGTAAAACCACTTGCTTTTATTTTTCACCTCACCAGCGCGCCACCAATAATTGTTGTTGACAAATTGAAAACTGCCCCAAAAAATGAAGCCCCATTAGAGCATCTCCAATGGTTGCAAAATGGGACTTGCTTGCAATTTATAAAAGTTTAAAAAAAAAAAATAAAGTAAAAAGCAATATAGTTTGGGTGAGCAATGTTGCTCAAACAAGCTATATAGCTTTTTAAAAGTGGTGGGCCCATTTGTTAAATTACCAATGATAGTCAAGAATGAGAGGTTAGTTGGAGAAAATCAGGTTGCCACGAGAGTATGTTAGCTTAAATTTATCAGAATAAAAAGCGTAGCCATTGGAGATGCTCTTAACGCATCAAACGCAATTCATCAGGGCGTTTGGTGGTTTGGTGAACAAAGGGGTATTCTCCTCTGAAACTTCGAAATTATTGGAGGAGGAGAGATTTCCAATCTTATTTGATCCCACCAAAACCTCTACAAAAACCTTATGATTGGCTACATTTTTGCAATTTAAGTATCTGAAAGAACAAAACTATTAGTGAAATTCATTAGACAATTAAACCCATATAATAACAGATTTCAAATAATGATGAGTAAGAACTTAAACACAAGTCCTTGCCAATTGGGCTAGCTTTGACACGAGAGTAGCAACATAGCAGCAACCATTAATAGCAGTAACAACAGGTTGGGTGCTCAACAACCAGGACGAATCTCCGGCATACCACCAACACCGGCGACGAGCATTACACCAGCAGCAACTGCGCAGCCCGCGGCGGCAGTAACACCAGCTCACGGACAGCTTGGTAGCAGCGAATATGAGGAAGGGAGCAAGGCAGCAAGCATAAGAAGTACAGTAGCCAAGAAGAGAGATTATTCAATTGGATAGATTGGTGAGGAATTAAAGATCAAAAAGTTGAAAATTTTGGATTGACAAATCGGGAGCAGGGAACTGGAGTAATGCAGGGAAGTCAAGATGTTTTGGTGGGAAATTGTTAAAGAAAGTAAAAGAAGTTCTTAAAAAAAATTTGGATAGAAAAATCAGTGCATTTTTTGATTCGAATTTGATTTTCGTTGTTGTGAATTATGATGTTAAATTTTGGTCATTTTTAATTACATTGTATTGGAGATTTTCATTTCAAGCAAAGATTTCTAGTTGATTTGGTTGTTGAATGTTGATTAGTGTTCCACTATGGTTTGAGTTTGGCTAACAACAAATTTTACGGCAGAGGAGGTTTGAATAGCAAGGGAAGGAGGATGTTAAGGTTGAAGTTTCAGGCAGTATGCAGGGGAAGGGGAGGGGGTGGCTAGGGAAGGGGAAAGAGGAGGGCTTGCAGGGGAGGAATGAAGGAGGAGAGAGAAAGAGGAGGAAGAAGAGGGGAAAACCGGTAAAAGAAATTCTAAAAAAAATAAAGTGGTTAAAACGGTAACCAGTCTACGGGGATTATTTTTGTAAACAATACCTCAAAGTTGGGACCATTGAGAAATAATCAAAAGTTGGGACTGAAAATGGCGGAACGCCCATAATTGCCTAATTGGGACTGTTCCTGACAATTTTTCCTTGAAATAATTCTAAATGACAAGCGTTTACCTTCTTTATAAAGCTCGTAGAAACATGACTCTTCTATACCGTAATATATGAAAAAGATCTTAAACTAATCTCCTAGTGGCTAGTGAAACTATGAAATGTCTCCCAATCAATTTTACAAACATTTCAAGCAGTAATATACCACTAACAAGCAGTAATATACCACTAAATTTCTGATTTAAGATGGAGCTACATCAAGTTTCTGTACAAGTACAACCATTTATGTCCGAGAGGATCTGCCCATTACCATTGCAAGTTGATGGCAAGCTCTAGCAGCAGTTCTACTTGTCGAATAGCTCGTTGCTTCTCCTGGTGCTTCAACCGAGCTGCAACAGACTCTGGGTCAAAACCTTGTGCATTCTGTACTTCCTGCTGTTCCGCTCTCACCTCTTGTAGCAACACATTAACCTCTCTTACGAAATCTACCCTCAAAAAAACCTCGTCAGTCTCCAATGGTGGACGTAATGGGCCTTGATGCTGGATTAGCCAAATTAGTCTATTAGAATTGGCTTCAATAAATAAAAAATAAATTACCAAAACACCTCCTTTTTTTCCCTTGTATACATTAAATGGAGAGGATACCACCCCCCCCCAAACCCCCAATCCTAAAGAATTTGTTAGGAACCAAAACAAAAGTTGAAGAAACAAATTTTGGAGTTGTCGACACCTTTTCTATGTCGAAACCTGTGGGAACAATGATGCTGAAAGGATCCTCTCGAGGAAATGTCTTAATCATGAGCTTCTTACACTCCTTTAGCCAGCCTTCATCATCAAATCCATCATGCATATTCAAAAGATCGTTGAGCAATCTCATGGCACGTGAAGCCTCTCGTTTCAAAATCTCAGTCTAAACTTTACGTAGACTCTCATTAAAAAATCATCTTGGGCAAGGATGACAAAAGGCAGAACAATAATTGACAATGCAAAAAATGAAAATTAATCCTCCCTCTATCTGGAAATTATTGTCGCATATATATACTACTTGAGAAGGTCTAAGAAAAGTTGACACTTCCTAGAATACTAATGGTTTTTCCATGAAAACCTCATTTGGAATACACATGGAAAAAAGAGCGGGAGTTACACAACTATTACAATTGTTATTTTTGAAAAAACACGTTAACTTCAGAAAATGAAAAGTTGGTGCAATGTCACAACTATTTCTAGATAAAGGGAACCAGTTTCAGCCACTAAAGCTAAAGCATTGATCTAGCTTAAATCCTAACTTTTCCAATGGTTTGAACTCTAAAGCATCAAAGTGTTTGTAAAGTATAACCATTGATGGCATGTCCCTTTCCACAATATGGATTGCATGCATAGGGACTCAATTTCATACTTATTCTACAGTTTGTAAGATGTCTACATGCTTTTACATAATTTCGTTTTTTGTTGATATTCACATTAAAACAAACAAGGTTATAAGGAAATTCAACTAAGAAATCAGAAGGTGTTTTCTGGATTTCTTTTGGGTGAACTCATGATTTGACTGCAAAAAGAAATGAAATCATGAACTTATATTTTGGCTTAGCCGTTTACTTACTGCACGTTATAACCAACTTGAAATACTTGTGTTTGTGATCTGCATCTGACACTTTTTTTCTGACACTTACAAAGTGATATAATGATGAATGTCCTAGATCAATAATGAGTGTTCCTTAATTACAAATATAACAAGGACAAAGCATACCTCAACCCTCCTGTACAGGAGATCCAAACTTCTGATTGCGTCCTTCTCGTCCTGAACAAATATGTGAATACATCTTAGCAAAAATGAAATCAAAGGGGGTAACAAAGGGCAATGGTAAGCAAGGAGAACCAAGTGCAGGTAAGAATAATTTGTTTCTCCAAGTGTTTTCTTTCTATAAACAAGTGTAGGTAATAATAATAGGCTGAAAAAAATTCCTGTTTTATTTATTTTCCTTGTGTAATTATTTAGGTGGGAGGAGGGAGCACTTTAGAGGGAGATCCAACAAACCATTCCTCAATCTGGAAAGAGAATTTAAAAAAGTGAAAGTCCAAAATATTAATGCTTTCGCATATTGCAGTGATATGAAAGGCGATTCTCTTGTAGTTACTTTCCAAAAATTTCACACACAGAGTTCATCAATTCATTAGATAATCCTTTCTGTGATGAACGTTCTTCATCTTACCTCCAAAAAACCCTGAAAGTTGTTTATTGCAACAAAAATGATCCTAGGTTTGAGAAGGAAGGCCACAAACAATTTCTTTTCATGCAAACCAGAGAACGGAAGCAAGTGGCTGCATTTGGTAACACTCATGACAAAACACTACAATAACCAGCACACCAGAAACTTAATTGGCAGATGAACGAACAGTTCCATTCCAGTATATGAAGGCATAAACAAAAACATACATCTCTTCTAGCAAGATCAAGTCGATTCCAGATAACCATTAGCACAAGTTCGTCGAGCTCCCCTCTCTCAGCAGCTTCTTCAATTTTCTACAAAATAAAAACAAATATAAAATGTTCCAATAATTATTAGATCTAAATTTTTGCAGGTTCCAGATACATTTAAATCCAGGAAGCAGCTTTAAAAGAGTTGGGATGAGGTTGAGTGTGACGATTACACAGCAATTTGGTCCAATGCTTGCAAAATGGCACATCTAATTTAAGGCATACCAAGTTCATGCACTAGTGATGTTATTCAACATTTAACTATTTCGCTTGTGATGCAGCCAGCGCATTCCGAGGATACTGCTGTTTGACAAATTCTAAAGCTGGGGATACTGCCAAATGATGTATTACCTCTTCTACTTCTTCTTCAGCCCTGATAAAGCTTGAAACCAGTTTCCTTGCTTTTCTAACATCTTCATCTGGGAAGCTTTTCAGACGCGTGCCAATTTCACGGTATTCTTGGACCTTCTTTTCCTCTTCTTCATCCTCTTCTAGGCGCTTTCTATGAAGTTCTTTGGTCTTTTCGCGCTGTTGTGCCTGCCAATTCTGTTATAAGATAATGTCAGCTTCAATCACATAATGACACAACTACTCTCTACCAAGTCCATATTGACTACTAGCCTTTCATTATAATAAAAAGGTCAATATATGAAGCCGAAACTTGCAACTGTAAATTACAGCTGTTTAAATATTTGTACATGATCAAGTGCTGCAAAGCACACAATTTTAAGATATGTGTCTATTTTCAACCAGTAACGCATATATATTTTTACCCATATCATATCACATTCTCAGTATATTTTCAATGCTGAATTTCAGTGTCAAAATGTTGACTGTTAAAAGATAATCAAATTTGCTAATTTCATACAAAACAAAAGATTTTATGCCACACTTGGCAAGCTGAAGTTTCCCGTCATGTATGACACAAATTAAATTCAGCAGGACTATATTATAGGTCAGATTACCCAACTATGCCACCCCAGGAACCCACTCCACCTCAAGATACTCTCATGGTCGGTAAAAACAATATCTCTGACATTTGTTCTTATGCAACCAAAGAGCGCAAAAGTACTTGGAGTATAGGATTTTGACTTCTGAAGACAGTATTTTTAATATTCATATCCAGTTATCATTTAAATCATAATACACACGGCCCACAGGCTACAACCTGATGAAAGAGTGAAAAACCCAACAAGTATATATCATATCCGATGAACAAAATGATACAAAAACATATTACTACAAATATGTCGATTATCATATATCGACCAATGTCTAGAACACAATCGAGCAAACTACGGTAGAACTTATGTTTACTTCTACAAGTTTTGGGTTTACACAGCAACCAAAGATACACACAGCTTTATGCAAAAATCAGATTTTTCACGAAACTGGATATAAGGTTGATTATCCTGTGGAACACATAAGATATGCCACTTACAGAATATGAATATTGTTTGCTAACTGGAACCAATCTTCAGTACTATAAAGTATAAACAAAATGAAATCAGAGGCCCTCAGACAACTTTGATTCAATAAAGAAAACAAACACCCAACAAAATAAATAGAATATAAAAAGTTTACTGGCAAACTATATATTTTAGGTGTAAATAGAGCCACAAGTGCGAATGATGTAGACGAGATTTGATCTAGGTCTTGGGCAAACTATAGATACCCAAATGAGAATTTCACATCACTAGTAGCCAATTCAAACAGGAGACAGCTATTTCTCAAAAAAACTAAAGATAAATAATTATAATTATACAATTTCAATATAAAAAAAAAAGGCAAAGTAAGAGATACCCAGATAGGAAAAAAAACACAAACATACATCATCATAAAACTCTGGAGATAAACCTGGGGGTAATTCCTGCAAATCTTGCTCTTCTTTGCTCTTTGTCCACCTTAAAATTGCTGCTTTTTTTTAAGAACAGTGCATAAGAAATTGGAGACAAAAAAAAGGCAAAAGGGAATTGAAAAAGTATGATTTTTTTACTCACCAGGAGCAGAAAATTGTTGCTTAACAAGAGGGGAGAGATTGATGGTAATGAGTGGAGTAACAAAGTGTGTATTTTGATGGTGTGAGAGAAATGGGTATGTTAATTGGAACCCTTTTGCTGCCATTACTGCTGGATTCAGAAGCTTAAATGGGGTCTTTTTAATGTGTACAAAATCTGTCCAGTTTTATCTGTTGTAAACCTGTTTTCTTTGTTATCTTTAGAATTGGATAGTTGAGTTTTGAGAAATTTTGTAGATTTGACTAGGTTGGAGGGAACGAAGTCTGGAAAGATGATATGATATTCCACTGAGGAGGAAGCAGTAGCACATTGCCAAGTGCGAGGCGTGCGAGTGAGAAATTAAGTAGTTCTACTTCTACTCTAAGCTCGCTTTCCTATTTTTAAGTTATTTTTTCACCCAAATAGGAGCATGTAGATTGTAGCCAACTAACCCCAAGTGCATGTAGAGGTAAGACGATGGTGCACCCTCTACTAAACAAAGTAGTTTTAATATTGTAAGAGACTATGATTTTAAGAAAAATGTTGTTATTTGTTTTATTAAATCTTGAAACTTATTTTATCTTTTCTAAAGAAATGGTTGTTGACGAGAATCTTTTTTCAAATTTTAATTTAAAGGTATGTTCTTTTAATTTATACTAGATGTTCATTTACAATATGTTCTTTTTTATTACGACCGACGTTCTTTTATAATTGGAGATTTACATATTCTTTTATTTTAAATTGTGTGTTCTTTTTATCTTGAAAAGTTGTTGAAAAAAATTCATGCTCTTTTATATGAATGATATGTTCTTTGGGGTGCACAATGAGCACTGTGCACCCTAGTGCATAATCCATGCTTTGATATTTTCAAGTTGAAAATATTTATGTAATAGAGTTGTGCATGAGCCCGGCCGACAGATATGGTCCCATGCTACGATTCCTGCAGTCCGAACCCGGTGCTGTAGTTTTGGAGGTCAATGATCAAACTATTCTAGGAGAAGTTTGAATTTGTTGTTTGTTCTGGTTGTCAAGCCTGGTCGACTCGCCTCCTTTTCTGGCTCGGCATAACTTTACTCGACCCAACAAGAGTCTTACTAGCTTGGCTCGGCACGAGATGGGCCGTGGGCCATTCATGAACAACATTTTCAGAATTTGGCCTGAGCCAAGCACAAGCAGGACCGGATGGCCCGCCTCTCGGTCTGCTCAACTTCAACTTAAAAGAAAGATATATAAAGTTCATAGGGGGCCGATGGCACGGCAAGGCCTCACCCAATCCGACATGTGGGCCGTTCTTTTGAAATTTTGGCACAACCTTGGCCCTACACGATTCTTCCTTATATAAGTATATAAGATTTTCGGAGAAAGATATACTATTAGAGGTATGTATAACGTGTCCGATAAAAAAAATAGAGGTTTGTGAGTATATTTTGTTACATACTTTATTTCACTAGGATAACATCAACTTACGATCTCGATCCATTGCGTTATTTTTTTATTTTTGTTTTCTTGCAATCTTCTTCTATGGATAATGGATGTTTATAGGCTAATGGGATGAAGACATAGAAGGAAGACAAAGAGGATTTTTAGTGAATTGCTTTTGGATGACCTTTTTATTAGCCTTTAGCCTTTTCATGTGATCTAAGTACATGGTAAGTAATTTTTTGAATAGTTAAATAGTGTATGGTAAATGACTTTTTGAATAGATAAAAAGTGAATTGTTGTGAGAAATATGTAGAGAGAGAGACTATAAATAGAAATGTATCAGAGAGTGTATTGTATTCGTATTGATGTAAAACTGATTTCTTACATCGATGGTATTTATAAGCAAAATTTTTCTACTGTGCACAATTGTAAATTCAACAATTTCAGCGCGGCGGAAGAAATTTGCGGTGGGAAGAAAATTTACCTGACATGCAGGAAAATGTGGACTTCACATGTGAACAGTGGAATTTGCCATTCCACTGTTTCTCAACACTCCCCCTTGAATGTCCACTGATAACTCATAATAGACGTTGTCTCATTAAGAACCTTGTTAGGAAAAACCCTGTGGGAAAAATCCATAACTAGGGAAAGAGTACAACTATTATGTATCCTTATATGCTTAAAATTAACTGCCTCATTAAAAACCTTGTCAGGAAAAACCCGGTGGGATAAAAACCTGATCGAAGGGAAAAAGAGTGCAGCGCATATAATACTCCTCCTGAATTTAACATACATCACGGAGATGCCGCATTCCAATTTTTCGGACTAATTCTTCAAATTTCTTCGCCGGAATGGATTTGGTGAATAAATTTGCAAGATTATCACATGATTGGATTTGTTGGATGTTTATCGTCCCTTCCTTTTGGAGGTCATGAGTGAAGAAGAGCTTTGGTGATAAATGTTTAGTTCTGTCTCCTTTGATGTACCCTTCGCTTACTTGGGTGATGCATGCAGTATTGTCTTCGTAGATGATAGTTGGATTTGTTGTTATTGTTTCCATCCCACATTCTTCTTGGATATTCTTGATCATTGACCTTAGCCATACACATTCCCTTCCAGCTTCATAAAGAGCAATTAATTCTGCATGATTTGATGATGTGGCCGTCAAAGTCTGCTTCGTGGATTTCCAAGATATTGTAGTACCTCCATAAGTGAATAGATACCCGGATTGAGACTTAGCCTTTTGTGGATCTGATAGGTACCCAACATTTGCATATCCAATGAGTGACGCATTCGGTTTCAACTGGTAGAATAATCCAAGATCTTGTGTTCCTCGAAGATAGCGTAACAAGTGTCTGATTCCATTCCAATGTCTCTTCGTTGGTGCATTGTTGTATCTAGCTAACAAGTTAATGAAAAAGCTATGTCAGGTCGAGTATTGTTAGCCAAGTACATTAAGGCACCAATCGCACTTAAATATGGTACTTCAGGACCAAGAATTTCTTCATTTTCTTCTCGTGGTTTGAATGGATCATCTTTCACATTCAGAGAACGCACTATCATTGGAGAACTTATTGGGTGGGCTTTGTCCATGAAAAAAACGTCTCAGAATTTTTTCTGTATAGTTTGATTGATGGACAAAAATCCCATTTCTCAAATGTTCTATTTGCAAGCCAAGGCAAAATTTTGTCCTCCCGAGATCTTTCATCTCAAATTCTTTCATCAAGTACTTTGCAGTTACTTCGAGTTCTCTAGGAGTTCTATTCAAATCATCGACATAAACAACAATGATGGCGAATCCTGATTTGGATCGCTTTATGAAAACACAAGGACTGATTTGATTATTTTTGAATCCTTCTTTCAATAGGTATTCACTAAGGCGATTATACCACATTCTTCCAGATTATTTTAACCCATAGAGTGACTTTTTCAATTTTATTGAAAACATCTCTTTGGGCATGTGATTTTCTGGTAGTTTTAGTCCATCATGGACTTTCATATAAATATATGTGTCAAGTGACCCATATAAGTATGCAGTCACTACATCCATTAACCTCATTTGCAATCCTTTCGAAACTGATAAGCTTACCAGAAATCTTAGTGTAGTTGCATCAACTACTGGAGAATATGTCTCATCATAATCAATCCCTGGCATTTGCGAGAAGCCCTGGGCTACTAGTCTTGCCTTATATCTAGTAACTTCATTTTTCTCATTTCGTTTTCTCACGAATACCCATTTGTACCCAACTGGTTTTACACCTTTTGGTATTTGGGTTATTTGTCCGAATACCTCACGTTTTTCAAGTGATTTCAATTCTGCTTGAATTGCTTCTTTCCATTTTGGTCAATCTTTTCTGCGGCGACATTCTTCTACTGTATTTGGTTCTATATCATTTTCATCGTATGTCATTTCAACCGCTATGGAGTAAGCAAAGATTTCATTCAAGACAACATCTTTTCGATTCCATTGTTTCTTTGTAGAAACATAATTAATTGAAGTTTCATTGTTGTCTATGCTTTCATGTTCATGTTCTTCTGGAACATGCTTATCTTCATTTTTGTTTTCATCATGAATTTCATCATGCTCCTTTGGAGGATTTATATTAATTTCGTTTGTTGTTTCTCCTTGCTTTTTCATTTTTCTCGGTTTTGAGTCTTTGGAACCGGGTGGTCTACCACGTTTTCGACGTGCTATTGACTCATTTTCAATGGCCTTATTGTCACTAGGAATTTCAATTCGTGCCTGGGCATTCTCAGCATGCACATGTGACTTTGTCACTTTCTTAGTATCTGTGAATGCATCTGGCAATTGGTTTGCAATACTTTGCAAATGAACAATTTTCTTGACTTCTTGTTCACATGAATTTGTTCTCGGGTCCAGAAACGACATCTGCGATGCGTTCCATGTAATTTCTGTTTTTATATTTTGTGGGTCCACTTTCTCTCCCCCTAAGGATGGGAATCTCGACTCATTAGAATGACCGATCGACAAATCGAGCCGTAAATAAATCACCAGTTGTTGGCTCTAAATATTTGATAATTGATGGAGATTCAAATCCAACATATATTCCCATCCTTCTTTGTGGACCCATTTTAGTACGTTGGGGAGGAGCAATAGGTACATGTACAGCGCACCCAAAAATTTTCAAATGTGAGACATTCGGTTCTCGACCTGATACTAATTGTAACGGTGAGAATTTTTGATGGGTTGTCGGCCTTAATCTTATCAATGCTGCTGCATGTAATATAGCATGACCCCAAGCAGAAGAGGGCAATTTTGATCTCATTATTAATGGTCTTACAATTAATTGCAGTCTCTTGATTAATGATTCGGCAAGACCATTTTGTGTATGTACATGAGGCACAGGGTGCTCAACAACAATCCCAATAGACATGCAATAATCATTAAAAGTCTGGGATGTAAATTCCCCAGCATTGTCTAATCTTATCCTCTTTATTGTATGATCTGGGAATTGAGTTCTTAATCGAATTATTTGAGCCAGAAGTTTTGCAAATGCAACATTTCTACTTGACAAAAGGCTCACATGTGACCATCGAGTAGATGCATCAATTAATACCATGAAATAGCGGAATGGTCCGCATGCGGGGTGAATAGGCCCACAAATATCTCCCTGTATTCTTTCTAAAAACATTGGAGATTCAGTGGCAATCTTATTTATAGATGGTTTAATTATCAATTTGCCAAGTGAGCATGCAGAGCATGATAATTCATTTGACCGAGGAATTTTGACATTCTTTATAGAGTGTCCAATTGAATTTTCAATGATTCTATGCATCATTCCTGTGCCAGGATGGCCAAATCGGTCATGCCATAGAGTAAATAATTCTCTAGTATCTAACTTCTGGTTAGATATCATATTAATTTCAATCGGACGTATATCTATGCGATATAGTCCCGAGGAAATTGCTGGCAATTTTTCATAGATGTATTTCTTACCGCATTTTTCTGCCGTGAGGCATATAAATTCCTCTTAATTCACTGTCATGGTTTCCAAATGGTAACCATTCCGACGTACATCTTTGAAACTTATAAGGTTTCTTCGAGATGTACTCGAATATAATGCGTCATTGATTATCAATTTTGTCCCATTTGGAAATATAGTACAGGCTTTCCCAGAGCCTTCAATTAACTTGGTTGTCCCAGATATTGTGCTAACATTTGCCTGAAATATTATAAGTTTTGAAAAATACTCTTTATTTTTCAATATGGTGTGTGTTGTCCCACTGTCGCGGAGACATTGTTCTTTGGATCCAACTTCTGGCAAATCCATATCTTCATAAATAATAAATATGAAGATCAGTATAAGAAAATGCATATTTTATTAATAATCAAAAGAGGGAATACATGAAAATGATTATTGAAGTAATTAAAATAAACTAAGCATATTAATGCATTGCAAAGTTGTTTTCGGCTTCAGCATTATCCATAAAAAAATCTGAAATATCAAGGCTGGGCATGGATGTATTAGCTTCATTAACAAAATTTGCTTCAACATTTTTCCCTTTGTTCTTTATTGAAGCCTGGTATAGGTCTACCAAATGTTTGGCAGTACGACATGTGCGGCCCCAATGCCCAGTCATGCCACATCTGTGGCAAGTGTCATTTCCTTTATAGGACGACTGCCTCTGATTTCCAGATGATTGTCCCCTATTTTTATCAGAATTTTTAAAATTGTTATTTCTTGGGGAAAATCGACCTCTGCCATGTCCACGCCCTCGGCCACGGTAATTACCACGTCCTCTCCCACGACTGTTGTAATTACCGCGTCCACCTCTATGTATAACATTTGCTTCAGGTGGATTAGAGCTTTCTATTGCATTTATTTCATGTGTGGCTGAAGACCCCGTAGGTCTAAGATTATGATTTATCAGCAGAAGATCATTATTTTGTTCAGCCACAAGTAGTACTGATATTAGCTCAGAGTACTTTTTGAAAGCTCTGAACCTGTATTGTTCTGCCAATATTATATTAGAAGCGTGGAAGGTGGAGAGCGTTTTTTCTATCATCTGCTCTTTTGTGATGGGATGATCACAATATTTCAACAATGATATAATTTTAAACAACGTTGAATTGTAATCACTGACTGCTTTAAAGTCCTGGAATCTCAAATTGAGCCAGTCAAAATGTGCCTTTGGGAGGAGCACATTTTTGTGATGCCCATATCTTTCACTCAGGCCCTGTTCTTTTGAACTTATTTTGGCTGAACTGAACTGAACTTATTTTATTTTGGCTGAACCGAACTTATTTTTCTTTGAGGCCGAACTTATTTTTACTTATTTCTGTTGAACTGAACTTATTTTTACTTATTTTTGCTGAACCGAACTTATTTTGGTTGAACCGAACTTATTTTTCTTGGCCCGAACTTATTTTAAGGTTGAACCGAACTTATTTTCTTTGAACCGAACTTATTTTTGTTGTACTAAAGCGTATTAACATAATATTATCAATACTTATTATTATAATAATCAATAAATATTAACATAATATTATCAATACTTATTATTATTATTTTATTATTTTATAATAATAAATAATAAATAATAAATAATAAATAATAAATAATAAATAATAAATAATAAATAATAATAAAAATAATAAATAATAATAATAATAAATAACAAATTATAAATAATAATAAATAATAAATAATATAACAAATAATAAATAATAAATAAAAAATAATTAAAAATAATAAAAAATAATATTAATAATAATAAATAATAAATAATAATAAATAATAATAATAATAATAAATAATAGTAATAAATAATAAATAATAATAATAATAAATAATAATAAATAATAAATAATAATAATAATAAATAAAAAATAATAATTAATAAAAAATAATATTAATAATAATAAAAATAAATAATAAATAATAAAAAATAATATTAATAATAATAAATAATAAATAATAAATCATAAAAAATAATATTAATAATAATAAATAATAAATAATAAATAATAAATAATAAATAATAATAATAAAAAAAAAAAAAAAAAAATAATAATAATAAATAATAAAAAATAATAATAAATAATAATAATAATAAATAATAATAATAAATAATAAATCATAATTAATAAATAATAAATAATAATAAATATAAATAATAAATAATAATAAATAATAATAAATAATAAATAAATAATAATAAATAATAAATATTAATAATAATAAATAATATTAAATAATAAATAATAAATAATAAATAATAAATAATAATAATAATAATAATAATAATAATAATAATAATAATAATAAATAATAGATAATAAATAATAAATAATAATATTAAATAATAATAATAATAATAATAATAATAATAATAATAATGAATAATAAAATAATAAAATAAGAATAATAATAATAATAATAATAATAATAATAATAATAATAATAATAAATAAATAATAATAATAATAAATAATAAATAATAATAAATAATAAATACTAAATAATAAATAATAAATCAAAAAATAAAAAATAAAAAAAATAAAAAAAATAAAAAATACAAATTCATCGTTATTATAATTATAATATTAATAATAATAATAATAATAATAACAATAGTAATAGTAATATTGAAAACAAAAATAATAATTACAACATTAGACAAGACTAAACTTATTTTTTTTGAACCGAACTTATTTTGTTGAACTGAACTTATTTTTTTGCTGAACTTATTTTGTGAACCGAACTTATTTTTTTGAACTGAACTTATTTTTACTTATTTTTCTTTGAACTGAACTTATTTTTACTTATTTTTTGAACTGAACTTATTTTTTACTTATTTTTCTTTGGCCGAACTTATTTTTTTTGAATCGAACTTATTTTTACTTATTTTTGCTGAAAATAAGTCCAAAAGAACAGGGCCTCAGGCTATCCCGTAGTTCTTTGGGATCCTCCACAAGGAGATATTCAGTTTTTAAACTTTCATGTAAATGATGCCTGAGAAGGACTAAGGCTTTTGCCTTTTCTTGTTCATTCGCTTTTTTAACTAATGCGGCTGATGTAGTTGCATCACCTTGTTGGGTTGTCACACCCTTAATTGTATGTTCCAGTCCTTGGGCCTTTAAATTCATTTGGGCGTCCACCGTCCATTCTAAAAACTTTTGCCCGGATAGATCTAGTATGTTAAATTGTCTTTTCACTAGATCTCCCATTTTTTACTACAAACATGTAAATATTTAAAATTAGTAAACGATAATAAATCATATATATTATCTCCCCCTGATTTATATCATTATAATTATACATAAACAGTACAAACAAAAAAAGCAAAAAAAAAAAACTAAAATAGCGTACAATAATAATGAAGCAAAAGATATATGCCAAAAATAGAAAAAAAAAGCGAGTGAAAGAAAAAAAAAACTTCCTAAAATGCACTTAAAGATACAAAAGAAAATGATATTCATGTGCATTTTTTTCGTCATTCTTCCGGGGAGATAAAAAAAATTTGCCTCCTACTTGTGTATGAGGAGATATATCATTAATGCCATAAGAAGGAAAAAGAAACCGGCTATAAGGAATAAGTATAGCCTTATTATCCTAAAATCCTCCTCAAAAGAAGAAGATGAAGGTGGAGGACGGTTGTCGTCGCCGTGGAACATGGTGGCCGGAAGGTTGAGGAAGAAGAGAAAATTTTTGTGAGTGTCGAGGAAAAAGTTGGAAGAAGATAAGGGATGTGTGGTGAAAAATGGGGTGAGTAATCCGCTTTTATAGAGGGTTATCCCTAATTGTGCAGTTCATCTACAGTTAAAAATATACAATGCAATAAAATTTTAAGATTGGCAAATATATATTAGAGCATGTTGGTAAAATGGCAATATAATATATGTAACTACAAATGCAAAAAAAAATAGAAGATTAGAGACAATAATATATAATAGTATTCTAAATGCTTGTTTCCTGCATACATATAACATTTTTGCACATATAAGAGATAATAATTTTTTCACTTCACTAGGCCGTCCATATAGGCGGCAAGTTTAAAAAATTAACCCGTCCATATAGGCGGTTCAAGAGCAAAAGAAATAACATAAAATAAATGTCCTTACCCTCCATGAAGGTGGCTTTATTATCAAATTATTTATTTTCTGGGTTAGTGGCATGATGACGTTTACTACTAGTCCCTTCCTGTTCATCCCTATCTTTTTTATTACTTGGTGGAGGTTGATTTTCAGTTGGTTGTATAGGAGGGTTATTATTGGTGTTGGGAACTGGGGTTTGTGGGTTTTCTCTGGTATGGGTATTTGTACCGTCGTTAATGTTGCTTTGGGTCGGGGCTATCTTACAGTTCCCCTGCTTTGGGTTGGTAGTGAATGGCACATTGTTTCGCTCTATCCAAAAGTAAATACCCGAGACAGAGACATTGTGTAAAATAATGTTAATCCCGTTACTTTGTTGATCCATGTTTGGATAGTAAAGGTTTGGGCTTGGAGAAAAAAAATTTAGAACTTGAAACAGAATGGATGTATACCTTTATTTTTTTTCGGTAGCAAACTCGTGCTGATAACGTGTTGTGAGAAATATGTAGAGAGAGAGACTATAGATAGAAATATATCAGAGAGTGTATTGTATTCGTATTGATGTAAAACTGATTTCTTACATCGATGGTATTTATAAGCAAAATTTTCCTACTGTGCACAATTGTAAATTCAACAATTTCAGCGCGGCGGAAGAAATTTGCAGTGGGAAGAAAATTTACCTGACATGCAGGAAAATGTGGACTTCACATGTGAACAGTGGAATTTACCATTCCACTGTTTCTCAACATGAATAACTTTATATATAGCTAAAAAGCTAGATTGTTTAGCCAAAAGTTGATTTTGGTGCTACTAGATTTTTCATATTGCTTTTTCCTTTTTTTTTTCTTTCATTTTGCGTTACACAACCATTAACAAACCATTATCAACATTTGATTTTATAGAGGGAGAGGTGGTAGTTCATAGCTCAGTGGAGTACCACCCCGAATTCCAGGGCATTGCCCAGGATTCGAATCCTCATCCCAACAATATGTTGGGGCATTCACTTGTGGTGGCAATGGGCCTTTAGGCCTGTTGTTTTTTTAGGCTGTTTAGCCTTGTACCCAGTCTCTGAGCTGGTGTGCCCTGTAGGCTAGTAGCCTAGCAGGGGTTGGTCTTCGGACCAATTATCTTTTCTAATAAAAAAACATTTCATTTTACAAAACACGTTGATAAATAATATATCAACCAATACAACACGCCAGTCAAACCGCAACCAACCAATACAACAAGCCAGTCAAACCGCCCAAGTGAAACAACTAACAATCAATAGTCAAACATCTCGAAAAATTAGATTGGTGTATCAAACTGGCTACTGGTTAGTTCCCTTTTTATTCATTTGCTATTATTTTGCTATGATGGTAGATTAATAGATACTCCCGGCATTTTTTTATTGCTACATTGTTGTATGCACAACAATTTAGGCAATGTCACTTTCAAGCTTTTAGGAGGGTACTTTTTTACCCATTTAATGTAAAATAATGGGGAAAAGTGAAAAAGTAGTACTTTTGGGTGGAAAAAGAGAAAAACAAATATAATAGTAGTACTTTGTTGTATTTCATGTTTTGATGATGCCAAATAATTAGGTTATTGTATAGTTTTTATTTTGAAAAAATATAAAATCCCGAAAATATTGTAATGTTAATTTTTATATCTTGTGGAGAAAGATTAATTATTTTAATCTAGTCAAGATATTATTATTTAGCCACTTTGAATTTTATTATATGGTATGATTGATACATCTATTAACTAGGAATCTTTGACTAAAAGATTCTTAAGTTAGTTGATATTTTATTGTTGTTGTGTTGATGAGAAAAATCAGATTAAACAATACGTGCCTATGAAGAAGGAGGAGGGGCGAGATTTTCTCTAACTTCCTGCTGGATATATGCGCTCAAACGGCTACATGGAAGCAGTTGATTACCGTTGCAAAAAACGTGGAGAAAGTGCAGCGCTTTATGGGCCATGATCTCTAGAACTCAGCAATCATACAACATGGAGAACGTGGAGTAAAGAACAAGAATTACAACAGCTATTTAAGAGAAGATAGTTGTTCGAAAAACTTAGAACTTTCAAGCATTCAAAAGTTAATTTTTACTTTGAGAGTTTTTCTGTAATTTTCTTCTTCTCCTACAATACATATCATTGTAATATTCATAGTGTTTGGGTGAGAGAAAAATGCGAGAATATCCTTGTAATCAAGAGATAGAGAGAAAGAAAGAGAGAAAGAGAAGACTTCGAGTGAAGTCAGTGAGTGTCATTATTTCGGGGGAATTGGTGGTCGGGAACAAGTTCTTAGAGGAACAGAATCAAGTCCAGTAATAGATTGTAAAGATAGTCTTTTGGCCTATCATATTAAGAGAAGTATTGAGTCAAAATCCCACGGGGTCAAGGTTTTTCTTCCTATTGGGCCTAAGAAGTTTTCCTTGTAAAAATCTTGTGTGCATTTTCTCTTTCGTTTTGAGTTATTTCAATTCCGCATTTTAAATTCGATAATTTCTCATCAACTACAATTCACCCCCCTCTTGTAGTTGGCCTAGTGTTCATACTAGAATAACAATCAAAGCCTAGTACCTCCAGAATCAGCTAATATTGAGGAGATTGTACCTGGAAAAATGAACACTATGGGAGAAAAACTTGATGAAGGGTACTCAACCCAACGCCAACCTATGTTCAATGGCAAGCATTATCCATCTTTGGAAGAATCGTATAGAGATATTTATAAAAAGTTGAAAATTACCAAGTTTGGAGAGTCATCGAACTTGGTGACTTTGAAGTTACAAAGAAGAACGACAAGGGTGAATTGATTCCTAAACCCCTTGAAGAGTTTGACAAAGACGACTTTGACAAAATGGAAATGAACAACTTGGCCAAGAAGCTTCTCCACTTGTGGTCTTGGTCCCCATGAGCACAACGAGTCATGGGATGCAAGGCTGCTAAGCAAATGTGGGAACTCCTTCAAGTAACTCATGAAGGAACAAGCGAGGTGAAATGATCGAAGATTGATATGCTCATGCATAAATATGAATTGTTTCACATGAAACAAAAGGAGCCTGTTCAAGACATGCTCACTCGCTTCTCGAACATAATTAACGAGCTTGAATCTCTTGGAAAAATTATTTCTCCAGAGGAACAGGTTCGTAAGGTTCTAAGGAGTCTTCCACAAGATGACAAATGGATGGCCAAAACTACATCATTGTTGGAAACAAAGGACTTCACAACTTTCAACATTGAACAACTTGCTGGTTCCTTAATGACCCATGAGTTGCATCTAGGAACTCATGAGACTGAATCATCGAAGCTTAAGGCTTTGGCTCTCAAGTCAGATGAACAAGAAGATTCAGAAACTGATGATGAAGAAGCAGCTATGATCGTGAGAAGGTTCAAGAAATTCTTCAACAAGAATTACAAAGGAAAGGTCACAAAGAAACCAACAAAGTTGAGTTGTCATAAATGTGGAGCTCCTGATTATTTCATCAAGGAGTGTCCTCAATGGGATAACGAGAAAGCAAAAGGGAAGTTTAAGGAGAAGGGCAAGGAACAATAGAAACCCTTCTCAGACCGACATGAAGAGAGCCATGGTTGCGGCATGGGGAGAGTCGGACTCGGAAGAGGAGCAAGAACGGGTCGAGGAAGAAAGCGCCCATCTATGTCTTATGGCAAATATTGAGGACAAAGTGGAATCATCAAATCCAAAGGTATGTTTTAATGCTATTGAGGAGGAACTTACATGACTTTATAAGAGCCGATTAATTAAAATTTTATTAGAAACCTTAGATGATTACAAGGAAGTTTGTGCAAAAAGAGATCAAGTAATAAATGCCTTGAGAATCACTAAGGATCATTCAAATTGGCTTAACACTTTAAAGTGTAATACTGAGAAAAGATTCTTTGAACTTTTTGACAAGAGTAGAGCTTTTCAAGAAGCTTTCGAAAAGGTCAAAAACGAGAATTATCTTTTGAATATGGAATTGTCAGAATTGAAACTATTTGTTCCTGAAGGAACAATCTCTTCATCTAATACCAGAATAACTAATGTTGAAAATTTGAGAATTGAGTATGAAAATGTTTTACAAGAAAACCTAGTATTAAAGAAGAAACTGGAACCTTCAAGGAACAAACTTCCTGATCCTGTAAGTTGGATACAAAAATATCAGAATAAAGGAAAATATGGACTTGGTTTCAATCATAAGAAAAAGATCAAAAAGAAAAAGTATGTTGATCTGCCATGTAGTAAAATATGCTCTTACTATGGGGACAGTGGTCACATTGTGTCTGACTGTTCCACCAGAGAAGAATGTATTGAGAGAAACACATACTTAGTCAAACAAGTATGGAAAGTTAAGAAAGACTCAAGTCTAACAAAGGAACCCAATCAAGACTAGGTTCCTACCACTAACTAGTTTGATGTGGTACAGACTGAAGTGAGGGGGAACAACCTGTGGTACCTCGACAGCGGTTGTTCTAAGCACATGACAGGAGATAGATCAAAATTTATCTCACTTTCAGTTTACAATGGAGGAACTGTGACCTTCGGAGATAATCTTACAGGTAACATTGTAGCAGTTGGTAAGATTGGAAAATCTCAGTCACATTCCATAGATAATGTATTTTTAGTTGAGGGTTTAAAGCATAGTTTACTTAGTATATCTCAGTTTTGTGATAAGGGAAATTCTGTGAAGTTTACTAATGAGTCTTGTGTAGTCAGCAATGATAGTACATGAACCAAGATCCTTGAAGAACAAGGAAAGGGAACACCTATATGGTTGACCTGAACCTTGTTCCTAGGAACAATCTCACATGCTTGAGCGTGATTGAAGAAGATCCTCTACTATGGCACAAGCGTTGCGGTCATGCCAGCTTGTCCCTACTGTATAAACTAAGTGGGAAGGACTTAGTAGTTGGTTTACCAATAATTAAGTCTTTGAACCACGGATTTTATGATCCATGTGTTAAAGGCAAGCAAGTGAGATCCTCCTTCAAATCCAAGAAAAATCAATGAAGGGTTAGATCACAATTTCTCAGCTCCAAGGACGCCACAACAGAATGGTGTGGTCGAAAGAAAGAACCGGACCTTGAAGGACATGGCTAGGACAATGATAATTGCAAGCGGACTTCCGAAGAACTTTTGGGTTGAAGCAGTAAACACAGCTTGCTACATCATTAATAGAGTTATGCTAAGGCCAATAACATTGAAAACGCCCTATGAACTCCTTAGAGGAAGAAAATCTAATATATCTTATTTTCGTGTCTTTGAATGTAAATGTTTTGTACACAATAATGGAAAGGACAATTTAGGAAAGTTTGATGCTAGAAGTGATGAAGCTATATTTCTAGGATATGCTTCAAGTAGTAAGGCTTATCGTGTTTACAATAAGCGAACAATATGTGTAGAGGAAAGTGTCCATATTATCCTTGATGAAACTAACTCACTGCTGGAACCAAGTTATGATAATAACTTTGAAATTGGTTTGACTCGACCTGAAGAGTCTAATCATTATGATGAGGAACGAACCCCTGCAGGAAAAGAAAAGAAGCATGTTCCTGAACCTGAGAACCCTATGCCTGATCCTCAGGGGAACAAGCAGCAGGAGGAACTCAGGAAGAGGAAGGAACTCCTGAACCTGAAGAAGATCCAATAATTCAAACACCTCAAGAAATACCAGCAACAACCAGGAGATTTGATCCAAAGCCTTGGAAACACCAAAATTCTCATCCTTTAGAATTAATTATAAGTGATATTGAAAAGGGAACTCAAACGAGATCCCAAATGAAGAATTTTTGTGCTTTTCATGCGTTTCTATCTATAAGAGAACCTAAGGATCATATGGAAGCACTAAAAGAGGCTGATTGGATAAATTATATGCAAGAGGAACTGAATGAGTTCCAGAGGAACAAGGTCTGGCACCTGGAGCCCAAGCCAAAGAACCAGAAAGTAATTGGACTTAAATGGGTCTTCAGGAACAAGCTTGATGAGCATGGTACAGTTGTGAGGAACAAGGCCAGACTTGTAGCCAAAGGGTACAATCAACAAGAAGGTATTGATTTCGATGAAACCTTTGCTCATGTTGCTAGGATAGAAGCAATTAGAATTTTGATTGCCTTTGCCGCATTTATGGGATTTAAGTTGTACCAAATGGACGTTAAATGTGCATTTTTAATTTTATTAGAAGACGTCTATGTGGAACAACCTCCTAGATTTGAAAATCCCGATCTTCCAAATCAGGTCTATAAGCTTGATAAAGCTCTTTATGGGTTGAAACAAGCTCCTAGATCTTGGTATGAAAGGTTATCAAAATTCTTACTTTCACATGAGTTCATAAGAGGTAAAGTTGATAGAACCCTGTTCCTTCGTTCAAAAGGAACAGACATATTAGTAGTCCATATTTATGTTGATGATATAATATTCGGTGCTACTAATGATCTTCTTTGTAAGGAGTTTGCTGATCTTATGAGTAGTGAGTTCGAAATGAGTATGATGGGAGAATTGAACTTCTTTTTGGGATTGCAAATCAAGCAAACCAAAAGAGGAACAATGATCCATCAAAAAAAATATGTCAAGGAACTGCTGAAGAAATATGGACTGGAACAATCTAAAACCAACTACACTCCCATAGGAACAAGAACAAGGTTAGATGAAGATACAAATGGTAAGTGTGTAAACGAGAAGCAATATAGAGGTATGATTGGATCTTTACTCTACTTAACTGCAAGTAGATCTGATATTGTTTTTAGTGTTGGTTTATGTGCACGATTCCAATCGAATCCCAAAGAATCTCACTTAACAGCAGTTAAGAGAATTCTTAGGTATTTGAAAGGAAGCGATGACTTATGTTTGTTCTATCCTCGAAGTGATGTCTTTGATCTAGTAAGTTACTCGGATGCGGATTATGCTAGGGACTTGTTAAATCGCAAAAGCACATCAGGTATTGTTCAGTACCTAGGAACAAGCTTGGTCTCATGGAGCTCAAAGAAGCAAAACACGGTTGCCTTGTCCACTGCAGATGCAGAGTATGTGGTTCTTCTTTGCATCTTTGTTCCCGGAGTCCTCTGGATCAAGCAACAGGTAAGAGACTTTGGTATTAAGTTTAAGTGTGTTCCTATCTATTGTGATAATACTAGTGCAATCTGCATCTCCAAGGACCCAGTACATCATTCAAGGGTCAAGCATATACACATTAGGCATCATTTCCTTAAGGATAATGTTGAAAACACTAGTAGAATAAATGCTTATTGCTGCGGTGGTATTGCTGCGGTTTTACCCATACGCAGCAATATATCACGACAAAAGAAAAGGTAAAATATAAAAGAACCATATTGCTGCGGTTTTTTAAAAAAACCGCAGCAATATGGTTCTTTTAGCAAATAGTTGACGATTTGACCAACCATATTGCTGCGTTTTCTACAGAAAACCGCAGCAATATATTTCCAACGGATATTTTTTGAAAAAAGTGGAATATTTTTTACCAGATTTGGCGCAGATATTGCTGCGGTTTCTGTCAGAAACCGCAGCAATAGATTAAAATATTATTAAAAAAATAATATTTTAAAAGAAACCGCAGCAATAGGGTCATTAGGGTTTTTTATATTTGAGCAGCGCCGTTTCTCATAACTCCCTCATAACTCTCACTGATTCTCTCTCACTCACCTTCACCCCTCCCACTCACCTTCATCCTCACCTTCACCCCTCTCCTTCGCCGGCCTTTCTTATCCATCGTCATCCTTCTTCGTCGGCATTTCTTTTCCTTCGTCATCCTTCGTCGGCCATTCACAGTTCAGATTTCTTTCGTTCATCTCCTTCGTCGGCCTTCGTTCGTCTCCTTCTTCGGCCTTCGTTCGTCTCCTTCGTCGGCCGACGCTCAGACCAAAGGCTGTTCGTATTCCGACGCCACAATCAACACCGGTTTGAAGGTTGCTGCGAAGAACAATGTTGAAGGTTGAAGCGAAGTCTTCGTCGGTGAAGTCTACGAGAGGATATTGTCGTGAGTACGAGGTTGGATTTTACCGTTGTAACTAACCATAAATTTAACCTTGGAGGTGTTGAGTTGTGGAGGTTGTTGTTGTTGTTGGTCTTCCCATGAAGGAGGAGGGTTTTCGAAGTCGATTTCACGGGAACGAGGGGAAGAGTTGCCGGAATCTGGGTAAGAGTATGAAGGGTAATTTTCCATTTTTTTGATTTTTTTGACTGTTTTTGTTTTTAATTTCTTTTTGCTTTTTTCTTCATTTTTATTTTTTGAGATTCATGTTTAGGGTCTCCTTGTTTCACCGGATCTGCACCAACGAAGATGATAACATTCGACTTTTTGTATTTTTTATTTTTCTTCATTTTTTTATTTTTCGGTTTAGATCGATTTTAGGATTTCTATTTTTTTGTTTTTTACTTTTTTAATGAATTATTTTAGAGTTTCTATTTTAGTTTAATTTTCATTTTAATTTTGTAATGAATATGATATTATAGTTTTTGGTATTGGTTATATTTTTCAGATTTGGTGTGTTTCATAGTTTCATTTCTTATAATGTCAAATGTAAATGTGGTAGTTATGAGATTTATTAATTCATTTGATCTTTGAATGAATTCCAAAAAATCTGGTTGTGTGGTTTTCTTTGTGAAAATGTTGCTTGGGTGAAGTATGACATTAGAAATGTATGAATTTTGTTTTAAAAAAAAAAAACCTATTGCTGCTGTTGTTTGGTAAAAATAGCAGCAATACGTAACCTATTGCTGCTGTTTTTACCAACAACAACAGCAATACGTAACCTGTTGCTGCGGTTTTTACCAATAACAGCAGCAATAGGTTGCTTTTTTTTTTTAACACTACCTATTGCTGCGGTTTTAGGAAGGAACCGCAGCAATAGGTTGCCCTATTGCTGCGGTTTAAAACCGCAGCAATATGTAATTTACCTATTCTTTCGCGCCCTTTATTCTTTTGCGGCGAAAACCGCCGTAATAGGCCACTTAATGACCGCAGCAATAAGCATTTATTCTACTAGTGAAAAGATCTTGTTAAAGTTGAGTTTTGTCCAACAGAGAATCAAATAGCTGACATTTTGACTAAACCACTTCCTAGAGAAAAGTTCGAGACAATTCGCTTAGAGCTAGGGATGATTAGAATTCAATGAGTATGCTACTTCTAATGAAACCCTTAGTTACAAGATTACTCTAAGTGGCCAGCAACATTTTGTGAATTTATTCATACATTACACAGTCATTGTAAAGGACTCACATTAGTCTTCATAATACTCCCCTAATTGTCCACACATATACTTGAGCAAAATATGGTAAGGTCTATGTACACATAAGCTTGAACGTGTAGCATGCATGAGTTCATTCTTTTTCTTCATTTTATTTTTTCCACGTAAATATTATCTCCATTTTATTTATTTTTCCATAAATTTATTTCACTCCTCATTCATCCCCCACAAATAATTTTTTTTTTGCAATGCTTCACCAGCGTACAAGTACTTACCCTAAAATAAAAAATTCAATGGATTAAGGAAGGAAGGGAAAAGCCGCCTTAAATGCGTTTTCACCATCCCCCATAAATCTACCCCCAAATATAAACCTCCATCACATCAATCCAAATTTACACAGCAAATTCACTAGTTACCTCAAAACCATCCCTCTGCAAAACCACTTACTCTCTCTCTCTCCAAAACCTCTCATCTTCATCTTCTTCACCAAACCTCTTCCATGGCACCCAAACGCAAAACCTCCGATGAAACAAAAAAAATTCCGGCTGAAAAATCTTCTCCTCTGGTGGATTATAATGAAAGTGAGAATGAATCTTCAAACTCAAATGAAGATTCCCTGGGTTCTCAAGATAATTCAACGGCAAATGAAGTTTTTTCTCCAAAGAAGGAAGAAGAAGTTGATGACGCCGAAACAGAGCAGGAGAAGAAAATCTTGGTTCCGACTAAGAGTAGTAAGAAGTCTAAATCTTCTAAGTACATCATTGGGTTTTGTGTCGATTTTTCTTAGTGCAAGAAAGTCAAGTGGGTACAGTTTCTTGATATTGTGAAATTTCAAAAATGGACTAAGTTGTTAAGTTTTGATGAGGGTTTATATGAATGTGAGATGAGCGAGTTTATTTCAAGCTTTGAAAATAATGAGGGACTATGCATTAGTGTCGTAAATGGGAAGTTGGTAAAATTCGGTGAAAAGAAATTGTGCGAGTGGTTTTGAAGTACCGAATGAAGGGTACAAGGATTACCTTAAGGGTAGGACTAAGTTGAATATGAATGGGGCTTCAAACGCCACAATTCTGGGTTACTTTGGTGGTGCTGCTACTGACCAGTCCCTAGATCAACAAGATCTATCTCCTTTTCATAAATTTATGTTTCAATTAGTTTGGCGCTTTATTTTGCCAAGGACCTCCAAGAGGACTCAAGCGAACCTCATGTATCTTTCTTTAATGTTTTGCCTTGCTAAAAACATAAAAATAAACTTTCTAGCTTTGATGATTTCTCACCTCTCCTACTGCATCTCACGTAACAACAAAATTGGTTATGGTAACCTCATCTCTGTCATTCTAAAAAATAACCAAATCAAACTTCCTGCCAGTCCCTCTTTTGATCTAGAACCTGAGATTTACTTGACTAAAGATACACTTTCTAGACTTAAGTTGAGAGGGTACGGGGTGGTAAGTTGGAGTATGAGGTGAGGAACCCAAGGGAAAGGTAGAGGCGGGGTCGAGAGGAAGTTTGAGGGAAGAGGTGAGTCTTTGGGGGACCAAGGTCGGTTCGAAAAAGTCGGCGAATAGCGGAGACTAAGTCTTCCGGGGGAACGGGGTCGGGTGTCTTTGTTACTATAGATATGGAGGAGGATCAGGTCTCTCCAAGGTCTACTGCTGTGGATTTTCCGCTTCTCTCCACTACTAGTCTTCATGGGATTCTGTACTCAATTCAAGAGTCTCTGTCCGTCTTGTACACTAGGATCCAGGGTGTTGAGGTCAGAGTAGCCAGGGTGGATCTTCAGCAGGAGCAGATCCTAGCAGCTGTGAAGAGAGGAGAAGCTGCTGTGAAGGAGAAGATTGACGCTGTTGTCTCTTCTTTCTCTGTTCGCCCCAAACCCTAATTCCCCTTTCCTTCCATTTAATTTGTTAAAACGATGCTACTTTAAATTTTTGGGTTGTACTTAAACAATGGTGGTTTGTTGTTACTTTTATCATCTTTTGGATGTGGTTAACACATCAGTTTCTGATGATAATTTCTTTATCTCTCTTATCTTTTTCATCTCTTATCATTTCTTTTCTATTGTTTCTCTCTTGCTTTCTTTGCTTCTTTCCTTCATATCTTTTCTTCTTGAACACAGCTTGTGCATAACTCATGTCTCTGTGCATTTATCTTGCTTTTATATGCTCATTAAACTGTCTGGATGGCTAGTATTATTAGATAAAATATTTAAGCTACTTTACCTTGATATTGTTGTTTTGCTACACTCTTAGAGTCCTATTTGGTTCCTTAGATGTTTTTGATGATGACAAAAGGGGGAAGTAAAGTGGCACATAAAAAGATTATAGCCTTCTTAGTTTCTGAAGTGATGGTTTTCGATTTTTTTCTTATTTACAAAACTGATATTATCTTAGTTCTTAGTCTTTTAGTTTTGTTTTCATTTTCTTAGTCTTTTAGTTTTGTTTTCATTCTTCGTGTTTCTTCGTTTTATTTTACACATCTTAGCTTTTGATTCTTTTGCTTTAGTTTATTTCATTTTTCTTTCTTTTGTTAATTTTTGTCGATTTAGTATTTTTATTTGCCTTATATTTGCCATCATCAAAAAGGGTAATATTGTTGTATTCCATGTTTTGATGATGCCAAATAATTAGGTTATTGTATAGTTTTTATTTTGGAAAAATATAAAATCCCAAAAATATTGTAATGTTAATTTTTATATCTTGTGGAGAAAGATTAATTATTTTAATCTAGTCAAGATATTATTATTTAGCCACTTTGAATTTTATTATATGGTATGATTGATACATCTATTAACTAGGAATCTTTGAGTAAAAGATTCTTAAGTTAGTAGATATTTTATTGTTGTTGTGTTGATGAGAAAAATCAGATTAAACAATACGTGCCTATGAAGAAGGAGGAGGGGCGAGATTTTCTCTAACTTCCTGCTGGATATATGCGCTCAAACGGTTACATGGAAGCAGTTGATTACCGTTGCAAAAAACGTGGAGAAAGTGCAGCACTTGATGGGCCATGATCTCTAGAACTCAGCAATCATACAACATGGAGAACGTGGAGTAAAGAACAAGAATTACAACCGCTATTTAAGAGAAGATAGTTGTTCGAAAAACTTAGAACTTTCAAGCATTCAAAAGTTAATTTTTACTTTGAGAGTTTTTCTATATTTTTCTTCTTCTCCTACAATACACATCATTGTAATATTCATAGTGTTTGAGTGAGAGAAAAATCTGAGAATATCCTTGTAATCAAGAGAGAGAGAGAAAGAGAGAAAAGAGAAGACTTCGAGTGAAGTCAAGTGAGTGTCATTAGTTCAGGGGGAATTGAGTGACTGGGAACAAGTTCCTAGAGGAACATAGTCAAGTCCAGTAATAGGTTGTAAAGAGAGTCTTTTGGCCTATTATATTAAGAGAAGTATTGAGTCAAAATCCCACGGGGTCAAGGTTTTTCTTCCTATTGGGCCTATGAAGTTTTCCTTGTAAAAATCTTGTGTGCATTTTCTCTTTCGTTTTGAGTTATTTCAATTCCGCATTTTAAATTCGAAATTTTCTCATCAACTACAATTCACTCCCCTCTTGTAGTTGGTCTAGTGTTCATACTTGAATAACATACTTTATGGTGGGCCAAGTACCCCAAATAAAGAAAGGATAAACAATATAGCAATTAAAAGAAACACCCATATATGGAAAATGTAGCAATTAAAAAAAACGGAGGGAGTTAGTCCCAAAGAGGAGAGAGAATGTCCCAAGATTTAGTCTCACCATTATATCGGATGCTTAATAGTAAAAAAACTAAAAATGCTAAAATGTGTATTTAAAGTCAATTATAAATCCTTCTCTGGCCAAGAGAATGAGGTTAAACAGGATAAAATCACAAGAATTGGCAGGAGAAAAACACTGCTTTATGTTTCACAATTCCTGTTTATATTTAACTAAGCAAATAGATAAGCATATATTAAAAAATGCAATCTATAATAAATGTACAATTGCTGAGTCTCGAACTCATGGCAGTCTATATCTGGAGGAGCACCATCTGATGTACACTTTTTCACCAACTCCCACCCCTAAACACCTAACAACATTAGCTTAGTACTTTATCTGGTAGTGGATTATAAGAATGTTTAAACTTACAACATAATTTTGGCTAAAAGAGGTTTAGAAGAGAAGGAAACTTAGGCTATGAGGGATAATCAACCTTCAAAATTTAACGGAGATCCCTCGGGCAATGTCCATAATCAAGATTTTCCAAAGCCAACACCGGCATTCCTTCTGATCCGAGTTTCGATCTTCTTGGGACGAGCTTCAATTTTCTCAGGACTTGGCAATCCGGTATTTTTCTCATACTTCATCTCCAATGCCTGTTTACGAAGAGACAGAATGGGTATGAAAAAACGTTACTGAAATAATTTTTCTTTCAGCGTCCATTCGCTACAAGGAAGTCCATTGGCCAGCCCTATCACAAGACCCAGCACTCGGAATCTTACGCGTATAGAAATCCATAAGAATATATTCCACAAATAACGCTATAAGTACCAAAATATACCCGAAATTGTATTATAGTACCATTATATGAACTGGACATACCTCTAGTCTAACATAATAAACCACAACAACCCATCTACTTCTAGTAGTCCCAGAGTCTTAACAGCCTAAACGCCTTATATTTCATCATACTTGAAAGGGTTTCTACTACCATTCATAGTTTATCATTCATGCAACTGCCAAGCATCAAGTAAAACAATGATGAGAAAGCAACATATGTAATTTGTTTCTTTCGACAATGCTTGACGAGGCCAATTTTATTTTAGAAAAAGCAACTACATTAAATCCCTTATTCGTGTATTGGCTTCATTCCACTACTAAACTCAATTATAATTTTACCAACCCTATATTTCTAGGAAAAATTAACACCAAATCCCTATTATTGTCGACCTTCACAAAACAATCCCAACTCAATTAACTAAGATAAACCCGACTAATAGGTCACCCTTCTCAAAGCAGCCAATTTTTAGTCTAAACAGGTAAAAAAGAGCGATGTGTCACATTCTAATTGGCTTGAATATTGCACTAAAAGAATCTATTTTCCTAATTATTGTTGTGAACAAGATTCGTATTTCGGGTTAATGTTGTCAACTTTTCCTATATTCTATCATCAAACGATTATGGAAGAAGATTGCTATATAAAGAAGAAACATTTAAAAACACTTAGACATAAAAAAAGGGGACTAGAAGTCAACCAAATCGAAACAGAACACCAATGATCTGATATTTCTGAAAAGGACAACATAGGAAAAGCCCCATGAGCTTAGAGATAGATGAAGAACGTTCAAAGGTCAGATTACCTTTAACCCTTCACGTATAGTGTCAAGAACTTCTTCTGTCATTCTCTCAAAGAAGAGGACGCCCTGAAATGTTGTTTTGAGGTTTAGAAAGAATTTAAGATACAACTACAGAGAGCAATAGTATTACATAGAAAAATGAATCTTCAAAGAACACTAGTGCAAGTAGCTGTTCAGTCTCTATCCTGATATCTACAATAATTTGAAATATGGTAATAATTCTTTGCTTTAAGAACAAAGCTCTTTCCCCAAGTGAATATGTATCGAACATAAAATGTTCACAAAATTCCCATCTCTCTTCATTCTCTCTAAGTATATCTCTTTAGGACCTTGCTTGTGTTTTCTGTACAGGGAGGTGAACTCCTAGATATTTCACTTGAAAGGGTATTACTATTTAACTGAAATAAGCCAATCTTTATTAAGAGGGGGATTTCTAGAAAGTCAAAGAGGCTGGAATTCTGCTCTATATCTTAGATGTATGCAAACTTATAGGCAATCCCAGCATGTGTGGTATACTCTCTAACCATTCTTTCATTGCAACATTCCACTGTCAAACATTTTGGAAATAAGAGGCATCAAAGTTCAGTCCAGACCCAAGAATGTGAGAAGAGAAACTGTAAGGATTCTTTGTGTCAAAGCAGTTAAATCAGAAGAAATAATCTGAAAGATAGTGGATCATGTCCAACCAAAACCATATGCAGTACTCAAAAGGCTGTAGTTTGACTGCATGAATGTCTATCTTTATAATTTATATGATTATATATCAGAAGATAGAAGAGGCAACTCAAAGTGTTCAAAATGTCTTCAGTTCATAGGAAAAAAATGGCAGTGGAGGTAAGTGCTGAAAGGATGAAGTGAGTGAATTGGGGTGAGGAATTAATTTCCAGAAAGCGTCATGATGGTCTATTAGCAAGAAAAAAGAGGATATGAATCCTCAATGCTGTCAGAATAAAAGATCAAGTTCAGAGACATTGATGTGACAAATTGAAGAGAAAATTCATAGTATTATCTAACCATGTCAGCAAAAAAAAAAAAGAGTATTTAAACAACAGATTATTGGTTAGAAACATAAAAAAGTTTACAGATGCTTCTGCTTCAGATGTGGCAGAGTTGTACCTTTCCAGGAACAAATCTGGACTTCTGGCATCAAAAGGGTCGTTTAATAACTAATCTTTGATCAAAAGTGATACAATTCAGTAAAATCCAATAAAGGCTGGGGCTGACTTGGAAACTCTTAATAAGTTGCATTAAAGAATCCATCAACGATATATGCAGGTAATCCAATAAAAATATAGGGTAGCAGGGCAAACGACACTTGTTTCTCACCAATAATTGATCAGTTGCTCATTTAGCTATATTTTTTACTTGGGCTCTGGGGACTCCTCATTCAAATCCCAAATGTTTATTTTTTTCCTATGTTTTTTTAACAATGCTACATGCTTCATAAGTTGAAGAAGGTTTGCATTGATCAACAACAGTAGCAAAAGCAGCAACAGATAAGATGGACTACCTGCAAATGGTCAAACTCATGCTGGAATACACGAGCAGGAAGGCTTGACAAAGTAACTGAAAATCTTGAACCACTTATATCCTTGGCATCAATCTTGACAGATTCTGGTCTCTGCAAACAAACATCATAGACATTCGATTCAGATCAATATATAGGCCAACTTAAAAAAAAGTTGATAGCATAAAGCACTTCAGAAGTACGACAACTTAAAACATGTAGAGGCAGATACATTTCATTCAGTGGCCATTGGTAGTTAGAAAGTTTGCTTTACCAAGACCAGGGTCTTACAAGTATTACTTTGCAGCCAAAAAATAAAAACAATCTGGATAAAGGTCATCACCAAAGGGGCAAAAAAAATCAGTTTATTACACTATTACAGTTGGAAAGAATGCTAGTCCAGAAGAGTAAGCTATGGTGTAAATTAAGTGTAGGTTAAGTTCCTATCGAGATCTAGATGCAGCATCTGTAAAATTCTGTTGTTACTGTGTTCATAAAAGAACCTTATTCTAAGGTAATCATTCCCAATCACAAGATTTCTCTTTTGGTTGAGTTCTTGAGGGAAATTCATCTTCTACTGGTCTACTAAAAAGGTAAAGAACCTTATTTTATGGTAATCATTCTCAATCACAAGATTTTTCTTTTGGTTGAGTTCTTGAGGGAAAGTCACTTTCTACTGGTCTACAAGGTACAAAGATTGTGAATCAAGTCCAAATGTTTCTCTCATGCAACTTGATCAGTTAGGAGAGGGAAGAGAAGAAAAACTTCAAGAGAAACATAAGAAGTCTTTAATAATAAAAAGTAATAAAAACATGGTTGGCGTCTGATTTTCCATTTTTTTCATAAGAGCAGATGGTTGACGGGTAAGTTTTAGAACTTTAGTTCTACTGATGTTAGACAGCCTATTCCCTCCACTAATACACGCTCAACCACCACAATCTTACCTTAGAATAGATAACAGAAGTTGAGCCAATAATATGTAATTCCAAGAAGGTTTAACAAGTTAATTCTACAGTATTCTAGACCAGTAAGGACATAATATTGGCTTATGGCTACAGACACTGCACATGAATTAAGATCTGCATAGCGATATAGTAAGCCAGTCTCCACTGTTCGGCTGCATTTTGCTCCAGAACTAACCACACCAAGCTGTGATGTCTGATTAACTTTAGCTCTTCGTTTTATCACCTTGCTCACCAGCAGTAGTTGACATTTAATTTCACATAGAAACTTCACAAATGCCTTAGTTTCTCCTACAGCCATTGATTTAGAAATTCTATCTAATTGACCTGTGCCTTTGATGCTTCAGTTTCCTGTCAGTTTATTAATACATGTTCTCATTTCCAGAAAGAGCATAGGGGGATTTCATGCAAGACCAAGTAGTAGAGCTGCCACACTCCAAAGCTCCAACCATGAGGTTGGACGTTGATGCCAAGTACTTGCATTCTCATGTGTAAGAATATGCCTTGAATTGGTTAGAATCGGGCTATCTTCAATAGCGCGACTCGCGGTCATGGGTCTCGGCTCGCGCCCAAATCCGAGAGGCGACCGCGACTCGCGCTGGCGCGGGCGCGACACGCGTTAGGCGATTCCGAATTTAAGTTTAGCCGAGTTAAATGCCTATTTAACCTAATTTCGTTTATTCGACGAAGTTAGTTCATAACACATCTGTAATCCGTTTTTCCTCTAAGATCAATAAAATCAGTTCTCTCTCTGTCCGTTGACGTAGCCAACAATCCGTTGGTGAACCACGTTAAAGCTGTTGTGTGATTTCTCTTTAATTTGCATTCAATTATTTGTTCTTTCTCACGTCTGTCATAACAAATTGGTATCAGAGCTTTGTGTTCGTCCGGGTGAGAAAGATGTGCGGGATGAATGTGAAAATTGATAAATTCCTTTGGGAGAAACTTGATTTCGATGCGTGGCAAATCAAGATGCGGGCTTTGCGAAAGCAACAAGGGTTGTAGGCACGGTTGGCAAAGAAGTCATCGGATTCGAAACCCTTTGAGATGGCCGTTACGGAGGAAAAGGCACATTCAGCGATTATGTTGTGTCTTTCGACGACATAATTGCGAGGTTGCGGAGCGAGGAAACCGCCAGTCGGTACGTGGTTGAAGTTGGAGAGTTTGTATATGACAAAATCTCTAACCAACAAGTTGCTCTTGAAGCAACGTCTGTTCAGCCTACGTATGCAGGAAGGTATGTCTATGAGGGACCATCTAGATAAATTGAATACTATCTTGCTAGATCTTCGTAATATTGATGTTAAAGTAGATGATGAGGATCTTTACTTTAATTACGTTGGTATCTTTGCCTTTATCGTATGAGAACTTTGTGGATTCTTTTATTGTTGGGAAAGATAGTACGTCATTAGAAGAAGTAAGATCTACTCTTCATACTGAGAAGTCAGTCATCGGGCATGCGGTTCTAGTACGGAAAATCGGACATACGGATTAGTTGTCCTTGGGGGTAAGGGACGGGGAAAATACGGTAAAAAGAAATCGAACCATAAAAATTCGAATTCTAAGGGTCCTAAACCTAATGATGTTTGTAATTCTTTGTAAAGAAAAGGGGCATTGGAAAAATGAATGTCCTAAGAAAAAGAAGAAACGACGGGGACAAGAATGAAGGTTCTGGCTGCTCGGCGAGCGATGCTAATTCGAAGAAGATCGGCCCTAGTTGTTAATAACCGGTCACATTATAGGGATGTGTGGGTTCTTGATTACGGGGCATCGTATCATATTAGTCCCTGTAGGGAGTGGTTTTCAACTTATGAGCGAGATAGATGGGGGTTGTGTTTCTATGGCTAACGGTCTTTGCTGCAAAGTAGTTGGAATAGGCTCCATCCGGATTGAGGACTCATGATGGTACATTACGTACCTTGAATGAAGTAAGGCATGTTCCATCGATGACAAATAATCGATATCTTTGAGTCTTCTTGACAGTAGAGGTTTCAGTTTTCAAGGTGAAGGTGGAGTTGTGAATGTCTACAAGGGTTTGAAGGTAGTTCTGAAAGTTATTAAAAAGGGTACCTTATTATATTTTCTTGAGGTTCTCTTTGTGACGGGTTACTGCTGCTTTGTTGCATCATTTGAGGTTCCCAAGGAGGATATGACGAGTTATGGCATAGCGAGACTTGGATATATTGGTGAAAGGGAGATGCAAATTGCGTCAAAAGGGATCTTTTGTGTGGACCCGAGGTGCGGGACTTAGAGTTATGTGAGCATTGTGTGTTTGGGAAGCTTCATCGCAGCAAGTTTCCAAAGGCTGTGCATACTACAAAGGGCACACTTGATTATATTCACTCTGATTGTTGGGGTCCTTCCCGAGTTGAGTCTATTGGAAGTCACAAGTACTTTGTGTCGATGATCGATGATTATTCAAGTTTGACTTGGGTAATTATGATGAAGCATAAAAGTGAGGCTTTCATGAACTTCAAGCAGTGGAAGACTTTAGTGGAAAATCAAGTTGGAAGAAAGATCGAAAAAGGCCGCGAGCCGATAATGGTGCGGATTGCAGTAGGTGCGAGTTTAATGAGTTCTGCAAGAATGAAGGGATTGCACGCCATCACACTGTCAGGAATACTCCACAACAGAACGGGGTAGCAGAACGCATGAATCAGACACTGTTGGAGAGAGCGAGGTGCATGCCATAGTTCGAAAATGCGGTTTCGGTAACGGTCGCGGAAACGGTTGCGGTTTCGTTGGAACGTAACGGATACGTTCATCGCGGACCACGTCACGGTTGTCGCGGCAAGAATTTGCTTTTAAATGTTTTCAGGTGTTCTAAATAGGTCCCTATAAATGGAAGCATACTTGTAGCCCAAAGCTTTTAGAAGAAATAAATATTTGGGACCCAAAGCATAGAAGAAATAAAGAAATAATAATAATAATAAAACAGAAAAGTAATGAAAATAGAAAAGAAGCAATAAAAAAAAGAAAATAGATTAGAGCCCCATCAAAAAAAGAAACTAAGAAAGCAAGTTGCACCTTTTCTCTTTGTGAATTGTGAGTGGAGACTGACAGATGCAAGTTGCAACACATAAAAATAAAAAAGTGACAAAGCAATAAATAAGGAAGTGGGAGAGGAGGGAGAAAAGAAATTTAAAAAAGAATATGCTAGGCGTCGAAACGGTCAAAGCTACGGGGGAGAGAAAAGGTCGAAAAAGGTTGTACTTAATTATGGCAGTTGTATCCTTTGTATGCACCTTTTCTCTTTCCTCTTCTTCTCCTATTTTCGAGCCGCTTCTCATCTTGACTATGGCGGCGTGTTCTACTCAATTTCAAATGCGAGGTTAGTATTTTTGGGAGAAATACGGGCGTAACGTCAAATGCGGGCGATTCGGGGTAATGCGCTGATGCGGGCGAGATTTCGGGGTTTTTTTTTACACAGTGATGAATCGGCTTATTTCGGTTCGGTCAGCTTCAAATCCGTTATGAAACGGGCGCACCGAACCGTACCGGCCGTATTTTGATACTATGGTGCATGCTCTCTAATGCTGGGTTACCTAGAAGATTTTGGGCAGAAGCTGTAAGTACAGCTTGCTATCTGATCAACCGTGGACCTCACACTGGTATTGATTGTAAAACACCTTATGAGGTGTGGTCTGGTAAGCCTGCAGATTATTCTTTGTTGAGAGTTTTTGGTTCTACTATTTATTATCATGTAAGTGAGGGTAAATTAGAACCTAGAGCTAAGAAGGGTGTATTTGTGGGTTTTGGGAGTGGAGTTAAGGGCTATAGAATCTGGTCACCTTCTGAGAGTCGAGTTATACTTAGTAGAAGTGTAATATTTGATGAAAATTCTATGCTTAAACCTAATGTGAAGTCCATAGTGGTGTCTGTTGGTAGTAATGTTGATAATCAGGTGGAGCTGGAAGTCACTCATGATGAGAGTGAATTACAGCACCAAGGTGGAGAATATCAACATGGTGCTACTGAATCTGAACCTTCTAGTCATCAATCTGCCTCATCTGAAGCACATCGAACTAGTATAGCACTTGATAGAGCTAGAAGAGTTGGTGTGGGACCTCCTAGGAGGTATGGTTTTGAGGATATAGTTGCTTATGCCTTTGCGGAGTTTTGAGGAGGTGGAGGTAGATACACATGAACCATCCACCTACAAAGAAGTTGTCTCAGGTAGTGAGTCTGCTCAATGGCTCGCTGCTATGGGAGATGAAATGAAGTCTCTGGATAAGAATCAGACTTGGGAGCTAGTCAAACGTCCTAAGGAGAGAAAAATTATCACCTGCAAGTGGGTTTTCAAGAAGAAGGAAGGGACCTCACCTTCTGAAGGGGTCAAGTATAAAGCTCGGGTTGTTGCAAGAGGGTTCACTCAAAGGGAAGGGGTTGACTATAATGAGATTTTCTCACCAGTGGTTAGACATACTTCTATCAGGGTGCTACTAGCAATAGTTGCACATCAGGATCTTGAACTTGAGCAACTAGATGTGAAAACAACTTTTCTACATGGGGAGTTGGAAGAAGAGATTTATATGACTCAGCCAGATGGGTTCCAAGTTCCTGATAAAGAAGACTATGTATGCAGATTGAAGAAGTCCTTGTATGGGCTAAAGCAGTCTCCTAGGTAGTGGTATAAAAGGTTTGACAGCTACTCCCTCCGTCCCAGAATAGTCTGAACACTTTCCTTTTATGTTTGTCCCAAATTAGTTTGAACACTTCCATTTTTGGCATGGTCCCACTATTAATATATTATTTCTTTTATACTACTTTGGCCCACACTCTACCTTTTATCAATAAAAAGTTACACAACTTTCTCTCTCCTCTAATAAAAAATACCCCACCAACTCCTATCACATCTACTTTTTAAATAAAATAACATTTGATAACCACACTATAACTTATCATCTTAAACTACGTGTCCCAAGAAGTGTTCAGATCTTTCTGGGACGGAGGTAGTATATGATTGAATTGGGCTACAACAGGAGTTTGTATGATTGTTGTGTGTATCACAACAAGCTGGATGATGGATCATTGATTTATTTGGTCCTGTATGTAGATGATATGCTTATAGCTGCAAAGTCAAGTCGATATTAAGAGGTAGAAGGCGATCTTGAGTTTGAGATGAAGGATTTGGGTCTTTGCGAAGAAGATTTTGGGGATGGAGATTTATAGGAAAAGAGATCGAGAGGAAGCTTTTCTTGTCACGGAAAGGCTACATTCGGAAGATTTTGTCAAGGTTTGGCATGTCGGCGGCTAAGCTTATAGATACTCCGAGTGCCTTGAGGCTCCAATAATCATTTGTCTGTTGCTTTTGCACCCAGTCTGGCGAGGAGAAGGAGTACATGAGTAGGGTTCCCTATGCTAGTGCGGTAGGGAGTCGATGTATGCTATGGTGCACTAATTTGGATCTTGCACGTGCGATCGGTGTTGTTAGTAGGTTCATGGGTGATCTGGTAAGGAGCATTGGCGGGCGATCGAGAGGATTTTTCGTTACCTTCGAGGTACGTCGATGTTGGTCTCATTTATGGGAATGATACTCGGTGTTTAATTCTTGGTTATTCGATTACGATTATCTTTGGAGATGTAGGCGGGGCGAAGGTCTATATTTGGTTATGTATTTACTCTTGGTGGCTCTGTTGTTAGTTGGAAAACAACTTTGCGAGGCTACGGTTACTTTGTCTACTGCGAGGCGAGTACATGGCATTGACGGCGAGCTGCTAAAGAGGAATATGGTTAAAGGGGCTAGTCAGTGATCTTGGCTTGCATCACGATCAGGCCATTGTGTATTATGACAGTTTGAGTGCAATATGTTTAGCCAAGGATCAAGTCCATCATGAGAGGACTAAGCACATTGATGTGAGATATCATTTTCGAGAAGTGAGAAGAGGGTTAAGGTGAAGAAAGTAGGTGCTGGCGATAATCCTGGCGATATGTTCACTAAACTTTGTTCGAGAGTAAGTTTCAACATTGTTTGAACTTGCTCGATGTTCGTGATTGTTAATTGCCCTTTGGGGCAAGTGCAGGGGGCCTTTAGGGGCTAATCCGGTGTCCTTAAGGGACAAATGCGAGTGCAGGTGTCTTTCGGGGCAAATGCGGTTGCGGGGAGAATGCGTGCATTGTGTTCGGTGCGTCTGTTATCTGGTTCTTTGTAAGAGGATTCAAGTCAAGGTGGAGATTTGTAAGAATATGCCTTGAATTGGTTAGAATCGGACTATCTTCAATAGCGCGACTCGCGGTCATGGGTCTCAGCTCGCGCCCAAATGCCGAGGGCGACCGCGACTCGCGCTGGCGCGGCGGCGACACACGTTAGGCGATTCGAATTTAAGTTTAGCGGAGTTAAATGCCTATTTAACCTAATTTCGTTTATTCGACGAAGTTAGTTCATAACACATCACGTGTCCGTTTTTCCTCTAAGATCGATAAAATCGGTTCTCTACGTAAGTGGACGTAGCCAACAATCCGTTGGTGAACCACGTTAAATCTTTGTGTGATTTCTCTTTAATTTGCATTCAATTATTTGTTCTTTCTCACGTCTGTCATAACATCATGGTTGGAGAAGCTCTATATTTGTGGGAGCTTGAGACACCATCCCGAGCACCAACCTAGCCCGAGATCGAAGGCCGGTATCGGCGTGTCGGGAGCCACTTTTACCTATAAAGAGAAATGAAACAACGGCGGACGGAAGAAAGGATTCCAACAAGCTCAGCATTATTCAAGGTAATTTTGCTCATCCATATGAGTGCTTGCACACCATTCATTTAGTTTCTGCCACCCTAGAGAAACATTGCAGAATTCACACGCTACATGGTGCACCAAAGAAGACACATCCTTCAGTACTTCACAACTTGTCACACCACAAGTTCTTAACCTAGCTCGCCGAACTACCAAAATGGTTTATAATGCTTCATCAAACACTTGTACAATCTATCTAAGAAACTTGCCATGGAGCTCTAGTACGTGATGGAGTAGATCTCTAATTATTTGCACTGAGCAACAATGAATGGAATAAATGTGATAACAAAATTTTAGGAGATCCCACATTCATTATCATTCCTAGTCTAAAATCTACATTCTTTTACCAACTTGAAAAAGATGGAAAGTCCAGGGTTGACCCTCTCACAGGCAATTCAGTTAATTGGATGATAGTTTGTTACACCAGTCGAATAACTCTTCAATGGATACAATATAAGTCGCAAATGCATCACTTGAATATAGCACAAGAAGCCGGATCGTCTAGGTGGGATAAAGTACCTGTACATCAGCATATAATCCAGGAAATGATAAACAACCTTCTTCAAAAGCTCTCGTCTTTAGCGAGTACTTGCTCACACTTGGATTTATAAGAACAATTTCTTCCCCCTCACCACGTTCGCCAACAGGATTAAATACCATGAGCTGGACATTAATGCCTACTTGAGGAGCGGAGAGTCCAATCCCATCAGTTCTGTGGAAAACGAAGCCAAAAAGTATTGTTCACAACCCTATAAGTTGAAGTCATGACCTAAAATATAATTACTCACCTCCTTACAAAAACATACTCCTTTATTGAATCTATCACATGTCACAAGTCAAAATACAGCACCAAATGGTGGTAAGAAAAAGTAATCAAACATTGATAGCACCTCCTAGATATCTATTAGTCTCCTTAGACTAGCCTTATACACACAAGTGGGATGGCAATACTAGTGACCTTCAGAAGACAAAGAAGGTTAGAGCTCTAGCGATAAATAACATCATCTCTATATTAGCCATTAAACAAGTATTCCATTTATAAAAGAGAACTAACGATACTACCACCTCCTACCTTGAGCCATCCCCGCCTCCAAGGTTCCCTCGCTTAAGCATTTGAGTTCATTAAAAGACTTCACAAAAGTCAAAAGCCCCTCAAAATCGTAAACTAACTATAATGAATCCTCATCCTTCAACTATTTGAGCTTTCCAATAACTATTATCTTAGACCTAGAGAGGATGTGTGGGTTTGTACATTGTCAGGTCGCCCTATAAAGTTTACCACACATGTTGATGGTCCTCATTCCACCAACCATAACATTAGTAGTACAAGGGTATTACGACATGAAGCATATACTATGATACTCGGACTTGGGTATTCTTGTTAGACACGGGTACGTGTCCAACTCTGTCAACAATGGCGCCAACCAAGTGCTCATTTCGACAATCGGACATGTTAAGTCATCTTCTCTAGAGACAATCACAATTCTACAAAAACCAGAAGCAGAAGACAAAAATGTAGCTTCTTCATATCAATTTCTAAAATTCGTAAGCTTAATGTTAGAAAAGACCATAATCAAGTAGCTTCTAGTTATTAATTACCCAGAAAAAATTGAAAACAAAAAAGAAAAACAGAGCTGTTTATGACAATTAACCCTGAAAACTTACTTGTACATAACATCAAACATTTCACTAACCAACTTCTTCAAATTATCATCAAATTTATCAATTGGCTTATTCTTCGCTCTAAGTCTTGGGTCTGGATACTCCACTATTTTCAACGGTGACTCAAACTGCAAATCAGCACCTTTTGCAAAATCATACAAACAAAGAAAAAAAAACAGTTCAAAAAAACAAAAACAAAAACCAAAAAAACCCACAAAATATTGCAATTGAAATATGAAATTACAGGAGATATGTCAGACATACTTGAAGCAAAGTCGGTTTCTTTGGGGGATAAACTTGTTTTTGCCATGGCATAAACTTTGGGATTTGTGATGGAGTGAAATTTGAGTGAAGGGTTGTTAAAAGGGCGAAGAAGTGGGGAGAAGGAGGAAATGGGGAAGGATAGAAGAGAAAAACGGGAGGAGAGAGAGTAAAGTTGTGTCCATTGAAGTGGATGATGGAGTTTGCTTGAGCTATGCATTCTTTGCTGCTTTCTTATGCTCTGATGTTTATGTGGTGATTTGCTTTTATGGTTGGGAGTTGAGAGTTGAGAGTTGAGAGTTGAGAGTTGAGAGTAGATGTTACATTGCCTTTTGATGATTAAATGATTTCTTGGTTTATGTCTTGAATTGAATACAGACATAGGCTTATTTTATATTTTTAGTTGATGTAATTTGGGTTTAATCAAACCTAGGTTAAGTTAAATTGGGTGGCGATTAGGTCAATCTATATTCATATTTTCTAGCTTTTTAAGTTTTGGGTGTAAATTAAATATATAATTGGGTTTTTCATGTTTTTTGGTGTAAATTTAGTAAATAAATACTTTTACCTATTTGTTAATCAAGGTTTTAAAGCCTTGTCTTTGGTCATTAATATTTCGAATTATGTACTAACAAAAATTATGGACAATTCTTTCTTTTAGGTAAATATTAAAACGTGTCTAGCAAGATGTCATGTGAAAATGATTTTAATCAAATATAAAAGGAAACATACCAATAAAATTTTCTATTTTTACCACATGAGCAATAAAAGGGTAGGTGTCAAAGAAATGGAGTTGTATCGTTCAAATCTAAAGTTAATCATTCTCTTGTCGTTATGGCATGTTCATTAATTCTATATAGGGTGAGAAGCATTATGGAGTATTATAGTTAAAATACAATGGTTTTATTCACCTTATATCAAGAATTTTTCTAATCTAACAAGATTCTATTTAGGGACAATAATAAGGTTAGATGCTTAAGATAGAGATAGTCATAAGATTTTATTAAAAAAAAATTATAACACAACAAGATTCTATTTAGGGATAATAGTAAGATAGATGCTTAAGATAGAGATAATCATATAAGATTTTTTATTTTGGTTGGATTTTGAAATGGAAACTTTTTGTATTATGATATCTTATATGAGATTTTTGTTTTCTCTTAACCTATACCTTGTGGCATATGTTATAAAAATCCTTATATCAACAATGACGAGACATGACTTGACCTAGAGAATTGACATATATTGAACATTTTAAAATAACGCATGATGTTTAAAAGTAACACCACAAATAATATCAATAGCCTAGAAAATTGAAAAATGACACTGGCACCTCATTAAAATAACACATAATGCTTGAAAAATGACATAAAACACATTATAAAATAAAACCTAATACAAATGACACCATTAAAAGTAACACCAACGCCTTATAAAAAGGCAACTAAATGTTTGAATAATGACAAGGAACACGTCATGAAAATGACATCTCATAAGACTCACGCCTCATGAAAATAACTCATAACATAAAAAATTACATTGTGGTTTTGAAAGCCAAGTGCTATTCTTTGGCGTAAAACAACCCAGGCGAACCGAGCCGGTGAGCCCAGGCCCAGGCGAGGCGGGCGGCCCGGGTGGGCGGGCGAAATAAATTATAAGCTAATTAATAGTAATGATTATCGTTTAGGAATTAAAGGCGAAGCCGGCGGCCGATTGAGCCGAGGCGGGCGGGCGGGCGAAAATAAGCTGGGGAGAACAGACCCTAACACTCATATGATTGACAAATCTTACTTGAAAATGACACTTACAAAAATGACATAGAAACAATGATATTCAAATCTGAGTCAATTTTCCAAAATTTTGTGTCATTTTTCTAAAGGGTTGTCTTATACTTCAAGTAGTATGCATTTAGAGAGGGTTGCACATGAACTAGACTATGGCTAATTTTGTGAAAAAAGCTAGAAAGGACAAGTTATATCATCATGTTTGGAATACGCGTCCTTGATAGTAATAATTGATGTATTATTATTATATTATCCACCCATTCACATAGCTGCTTCCATGGTTTCACATAATTATATCATCATTTTAACCTTTACTATCATAAGTTACATATTATAAGAAATTATAAATATTGATATATTAAAAAAAACATAATAAAATAAATTGATCCACATGACTAATTTTTTGTGTATGCATAATTTTTACATATTTCAACCTTAAATTTTCCAATGAAAGAACTATTTGATAATGGAGAAAGTAAAAATCAAATTTGAGGAATTGAACCAGTATTAGCATTAAAAACGCTCATGGCACCTCAAAATGATTTTTCCCTTTTAAATTACTAAATGAGATTTGTTTGAGAGAGATGATTTAGAACCCATAAAAAGCTCATGTATATATTTACAAAATTTGCTACTGGCTATTGCATGAATTGTCACCCCAAACTCCAAAACAATGGTATAAAAGAAATCAGGCTTTCACACTATAGACAAATATACTTATAATAGGAAACAGTATTCCAAATGCTAAATGTTCATTGTTCATTGCTTCCAAATTCCGAGGCAATTATAGTTGATAGTGTAGTACTATGTTCCTCCTACAGCCTTGGAAAAAATCTTGGTTTTTGGTGATCACTCAGTACTCACATTACTAACGAGTACCAAACGATATTGTTCAATTGAAAAAGCGTGTTTTTTCAATGAGCTCAAAACCATTTTCCTAAATGCGCAAAATCCAGCCAAAAAGAAGAAAGAAATGCAAAGAAGTTTATAGAACAGATTTCAGGATAGCGGGTATTTTGTTAGCAATCATGGGAGAAGCTGAACAAGAGAAACTATTGCACATATATAGAAAACTGTTGATACTTTGACAAAGTTTCTCTCCCTATGAGCAAAATGGTGGTAGCTACACAAAACTCCACCAGTAAAGTCTCTCAAAACTCTTTCCTTGTTCATGATGCTGAAAATGCCCGCTTATTTTGCTTGATCTTTTGCGTGAAATTTCCTGCCAGCCTCAATTGCCTCTCTGTGAAGGTTACGAATTCAATAATTTGGCAACATCAAACTTGAGAAGCAATATATTCAGAAGAGGAAAATGAACTTCAAAATTTACCTAAAAGCAGTAACTAGCTCCCTATTTTCGGGGTCGAGCTGCACACCATCGTAAAATGCATTGGCTGCTTCCTCAAACCTCTGAAATACATAAAGAATGGATTACAACAATCTTACAAGCTTTATTATATGTACTTAGAACATAAAATATAGAACCATACCAGTAACAGACGTAGTGCTGCACCCTCACGATAGCAAGCCTTGGCCCAGTTTGGTCTTAGTGATCTGCAAGTCTTAGCGTCGGATAGTGCTTGCTCAGCTTGACCCAGATAAATCCAACAGAGACTTCTATTAGAGAACAATGTTGCATCAGTAGGGTCTAGATCAATAGCCTGTCCAATAATAAAAAACCAAGAATTATGCAATCACATAGACAAGGATGCATTTACAAGCGTTGATAAGATGGAACAACAGAAGAAACAGAAAAATCCGCATTCCCCCCTGCAGCTGAATACATTTCAAAGACACGTTGCACAAAGAAACTTTAAAATCATAAAAGAGCAAAAACCAACAAAAAGAAGCCACTATTTACCTGAGTGTATGCATCTACAGCTAATGCATAGTCTTTCCTCTTGAAAGCATCATGCCCTCTTGACTTTGCTTCTGCAGCTTTCTGCTTTGCCTCAGGTGTCACCTGTATAATTTGAATACAATATGTCAACATCATTATAGAACCAAACAGCTAGCCCATATTCATGCAAACATGCAGCATTCATATAAGACCACATAATCAATCTCCAGATTCAGTGCAGCACTCAGGATTTAAGTAATAAGCCAACTTCCAACAAAAACAATTCTCAGATTTTAAAGCAACACACAACAGGTACCAAAAGGAATGGACATGGTTAGATTTGAGATGAAATATAATCTTCAAGTTGCACAATGTACAAAAATATCCTGTTTCAGTAACCATATGAACACAGTTCCAACAAATAGTTTGTACAACTAAACTTTTTCAGATGACAGCAGAAAATGGAATAATTCTCGAAATCAATTGAAAACCTCCTGAGTTTGATTTTATTCAACAGGAAAGATGAGAAATCTGTGTGTTTGTACCTTATTCTATAGTTACAGAATGATACAAGTCAACTCATGAGCCATTCAAATGATTTTTTTTTAAAAAAAACAGTAATTTTTTTTATGCTTAGCATCAAAACAGGAGGAAATGAACCAGAAAGTCCACCATAACATCACAATAGAGTAAGTTAAGTAGGAAGTGGTAACTGAGAAATGTACCTCAGGCAAATCTTGTCTTGGTAAGTCTGTAAGGTTAACTTCTTTTATGTTTCTCGCAAGCTCCTACAATTCCATGCCAAAAGGTAAATCAAAACTTGATATAACTAGACGCAGCAAATTAAAGCAGAACAAGAAAGCTAACAACAGTCCACACCTTGAAGAAATTTAGAATAAACTTGATACAGAGGCAAACGATGGATGAAAAAAGATCACAAACCCTAAGCAATACCATGCAACAGCAGGAACTTACATTCGAATACAGCACACTACATCAAGTAAAACCAAGGACAACATCATATCATGTATTTCAATTAGCTTCATTATACAAAGACAATATAAAACTACACAAGTTGACATGATTCTTCCAACATCTAATGCCACATGTAATTTGCAATTTTGGTGACAGGTTTTACCGTAGATCAATATGGTCAAACTCCTACAGAAACTGCACTGACCTCATATCACAGTAAAAGCAGAAATGCCTGATGCACGAGTAAATGGGCTATTTGCACTCCCTAGATATTTATCTTTCTTAAATATCAGTTGGACCATATAAAGTTATTCATAATATTGCCATCAAACTTTTCTGGAAAACTAGAACCTTAACCAGGTATTTGCTGAATTACTGCTTGAAAAACAGAAAGCAAGCATCTAGAACACACATACAACTGCAAGAGAGATGTAGAGAAAAAACACCATATCCACACTAGTCTTCCCACTCCTCCCAACCCCCATGATAGTTCATATTGCACCCCAACACAAAAAGGAAGACAGTTGTAAGAGCCTTTTTGAACAAATTTAAAGCCTAAATAGTAATGCCGAATGAGCTTGACAATTCCAAGTCACAGAGTTGGACAGGTTAATATTACAGAAACAACAAAACCTATGGACTTGGGTACGAATTACGATGTACACAGCCTTGCCCTGAACCTCAGCAGGAGGAGCAGAGATAATAAGAAATAAATGAGATACCTCTTGTTTTTGAGTTTCAGACTGCATATATTGGATTATTCCATCAATAGTCCAGTCAGGAACAGATTGAACTGGTGTGGTCAAGGGAAGCAGTATCTCAACTGCACCTCTATTCCCTCTTGTAGCAGCCACCTCTACTGCCTTCTGGCCATCCTGTTTATTGAATAAAAATTAATTTCAGAATGAGGCGCAAGCGTTCTGCATGAAATAGAGTAATTAAATACAGTAGTACACAAAAAGATGCACATCCAGAGTGGTGGAGACAAAGAGGATTCGTCTCCTGCGGACTAACGTTTCTCTATACTATCGCAAAGCTATGACTCCCCCTTGTAATGTCAATTTACAGGGAACGCTGGACTGAGGTAGGAATTGTCTCTACCCTATCTTCGATGCTTCAGTCCCGTATGGATCTTAGTTAATCCATCATCCTTAAATCATCATCAAAGCTTTACCTACTTTAACAATCATAAAGTTGCAGCGTAGAAACCTTCAAGACTGTTCAAACATCTGGACTTATCATCCTGGGTTTCTTGACACTGCCGAAAAAGGGTTGCCAAACGGTGTTCCAGTTGTCCCAATGCATTAACTAGTGATAAAGCTAAAAAGATTTAAAGTTTCTGCTTAAAGATCGAGACAGAGAGAGGGCCAGAGGGGGGGAAGGGGAAGAAGAGGTCTTTCTAGCATTTTGGCGGAAGATAAATGCAAGAGACAATCTGTATAAGAGCTAAAAGCAACTCCATGATAGCCCAGGGATGCCACCTCAGCTGCCAAAGGGAAGGCTGCAGAGAAGCTCTCAGAGTCATGAGAAAGGCCTGTGCCAGCTGCTTATCCCAATAAGAGTAAGTCTATTCGCTGGAGGGGGGTTGTAGTACTGCGACTTTTAGCAATATCATAAAGATGAGAAGGTATCAGAATTATGTTTACTTCGTAGAGATGTCGTTGAGCAAATGATAAGAACCCTAAAAGATATTACTATTCCCTTTCATGGGAGAGCTAACAACATATTTCATGTGAATACTACAGTTCTCTAGAAAAATTTAAGTGTCTCTTATGTTCAAGCTTGTAATATATGACTCCCTTTTCATATGTGGATGTGAAAATTGCTATCTTATATTCTTCTCTGTTCCAACGAATAAAGCCTTTGCAACTCCAGAAAGTTTAAATAGCCACATTACTAAGTTGCTTTGTGAGTTGTGGGTAATGATTTTTATGATGCTGTTGTGAACTTTTTTTTCAAACCCCCAAGTTCTTGAGAGAGATTAATATCACAACTCTCTGTAGTTGCAAAGCTAATCAGCATACCCCTTTCTCTAAATATAGACCTATTATTTGCCTGGTGCGTATCATATACAAATGTTCTAAAAAAAATCCATTGTAGCATATTATGGAAAAATTTACTTCTCGGTCTCATCACCCCCTCTAAAGATGCCTGTAAAGAAGACCTACTTAATTTTTTGGATGAAAATATGTGTAAGCCAAATCCTTAATCAAAAGTAAACTCAAGAAAGATTATGATACAATGACCTCAAATGAGCTTCCCCTGAGAAAATTGAAGTTTGAAGTTCCTGCATAGAATGGATAAAGTTGCATCACTACTCTCAACATTTTCTTGCTTCACTCATTCATGTATTAAGGATTTCTCTGAGCATTAATTATTGCATTATGGGTTTTCCCAAAAGAAAAAGGTGACAATCACACACATCTTGTGCTTTGCATGAGTATTTGTCACGAGTCCTGTAAGAAGCTAGACTCTACAGCGATGGAGGGAACAGGTTTGATCTCAACCAACATGAATTCCTCTTAAGTTGTGCAGTTTCCGTTTTGCTCATGAACAGTTACTGTTTTGCAAAAGTCGGTATCATTCTGTCTAGCTTTAAATGAGAGGCTTTGCTACTTTCTCTCTCTCTGTCTACAGTGATTTGGCTGTCAATTCTGGAATCTATCCTCTATTGCTGCAACATGAAGGATGATAAGATGACGAGGATCTATAATACATCTCCTAGATTTGTCTTAGGTACCTTTACTTTCAGATACCTAAAATATTTTCTCTCGCAAATAAAAAAGCAAATAAGAAACAAAAACAAAACAAAAAAACAATGCCTCAGATTGTTCCATTTTGATGAACAAGATTCCAGCCACAAACAAGATATGGGGTTCAAAGGCCACTAAAAAAAAAGAATATTAGCAGGAATTTCTTATAGTGTGGGGAAAGCAATAGTCTATAAGTCCTAGATCTCCCTATGTAGGTTGGGAGTTGAAACCTAGTACACAAGTTTAAGGCTCATGGTTGCTTGGGATTAAACATTGTATCTAATAGCAGCAAAGAACTTAGTAGCCATGAGAAAATTATGCCCGGACTGCAACATTGCTAAAGACTGACATGCTATAGATGAGATAAGTGGATCACACGTAACGAAACTCTGCAAGGCAAGGATGGTGAGCTTGAGCACAGTAGCAAATGCTAGCTTGGCATGTGATTCTGGTCGGCCAGGAATCTCTTTCAAAGGGGTTAAGGCAAAACAACCCTTCAAGGTATTAAAGAATTAAGATGTCCAGTGAATATAACTCGCTGCCCGCCTGTCCCCAAGTTATTCATAGTTAGATCTGCATCACTGTGTATAGAATAAACTGAAACTTGAGAACTAGACAGAGAAGCAATTAAGATCTATGATGATGACTGACACCCTTGTATGGCTAAATATCTGGCATAATTGATCACATCTTTTCTTTCATTTATAGCTACATATGTTGGCATGTGAATCAGAATTAGTTATAGAACAAAAGCAGGGTCTGTAAGTTGTTCAAGTGCAGCAGATGAATATGTAGAAGATTCTGGTTCAAAAAATGAAGCTTCTGGTTGTGTCTTCGCATGTACAATTTTGGAGGCAAAAGAAGGAAGCTTTATGGAGAGCAAGCTTCACTGCAGTAAGCACGTGACAAAGTTGAGCAGGGTATTAAGCTGGCCAATTCAAGATTATCCTTTAAAAAGTTAGAGCAGATAGAGGATGGTTGTGAAGTAATATGCTTAGTTACTTCTTAACTTTGTCCCTTTTTCAGTATGATGTAAATCATCAGTATCCAGCTCCAGAGATGCTGTGTTTTGTTCAATTTGTTCTAAAAGGTATCTCCTTAACCATTTGGCTTGTTCTTTTTTATTCTTACATTTTTGTACAATAAATTTCCTTTCTTACTGGTTGAAGAGGTGGGGAGGCCAACAATGAACAACTATAATCAATTCTAAAATCAGTAAGAAGGACCTATAGTTGAATTTTGTCATTCCTCATTAACAGAAGCCAGGAGGAAGAGCGGATGGAGGAAGAATGACAGACATATGACAAGGCCACAATCTAGACAAAAAGAAACATGAGTGCCAAGAGTGGCGAAGAAAGTTATATCACAACTATATCATATGAGTATATGACTACATAGATATAATGATCTGAGTATCTGACCTCATCTGTAGCATTTGGATCAGCCCCAGCTTTCAACAAGCAATTGATAAGATCTGTACTGCCATTATCGGCAGCAATATGTAAAGGCGTTGTGCCACCTGCAAAGATATTGACAATTTGACATCTGCACCTGCCTGAACAAAACAGAAGCAAACGTTAGCTGGAGAACAACAACAATGGCATGAACGATAAAGAACTTTATGTCTATTATGTTATTCGGAGATAACTAGCACTATTTTTAAAATTTGAATCTTTTTAAAAGAGCAAACATATTGCATGAAGCTGCAGAGAAAAAAAAAACAGAATATTAAATTACAACCAAATTTATAATAATATAATGATTAACAGGCGGACCTGTATTAATTGTTCTAGGCATGCCAGTGAACCAGCTGCCACAGCTGACAACAAGGGCGTTATACCTTCATCAGTTTCACAATTTGGCTGCAAAAAGAATACACAAATGATATTGGTTAACCCAAATATCCATGAAGTTTAGTCTCACGAGTCACTCTTCAATCATCATGACTCATGGATGTATGATATGGCAAACAAAAAGACAAAAAACGTATAAGATGATAGATAATCTCATCGGTGAAATATTACAGAGGATATATACAGCAATATCACCAGTACAGCCATAAACACAAACCAATAAACGTCACTCATTCTTCTTCATCCCTGAAACGTTTCAAGAGCCAAATATCATAGGAAGTTCAACATTCTCCTATTGTTTAAGCAAGCACATTGAGAGGACTAAATAGGTTCCGACCTTCCATATACGAACCACTAAACCTTTTCATATTGCAAATTTGTAAGTTGGACCATTTGTTAATCTAAAAAGGAAAAACGAAGAGAAAAGTAAGCCTTTAAGACAGCAAGCTCATCTAAAAGGAAATAATTGTATCATCGGCAAACTCCAAATAATAAATACCTACCACCTCTCCCTTCTTACTTACATCCACTAAAATTTCCTCCGATGACTTTCTACTAAAGTGTCAACCACATCAAGTCCACCCCCAAAAAAAAAAAGAAACATTAACTTCCTTCATAATTTGATTATGAAAAGAATATGAACTGGTTAGTTGAAGTTTGCATTGATTTGAGAACTTTGCCACCGACAGAGCAGCAGGCAAGCTAATTTAGATAAAGTTATTTGAAAAATAGTGAGTGTTTCAGCTTATATGCAAAACAACAAAGGTTATATCCACCTCATGATAATACCTCAGATATTTATCAAGTAAACATCATACAAATTAAGCCGCAAAGGGAACTGATAAATATTCAATCTTATTCATATATGCAGCAGGCAAGCTAATTTAGATCAAGTTATTTGAAAATAGTGTGTGTTTCAGCTTATATGCAAAACAACAAAGGTTATATCCACCTAGTGGTAATACCTCAGATATTTATCAAGTAAACAGCATATAAAATTTAGCCAGAAAGGGAACTCATAAATATTCAATCTTATTTATATATGCAGATGATAAAATCGAAAAAAAAAATAGTATAAGATGAATTTTACTGCTGAGTAATGACCCACCATTTCTAACCTTCCTCTTGTATCTGTTTCTCTTGCACATAATGACATATGTTCAACCAAATCCTCGATATTTGCCAACTTGCAAATATATTGTTTCCTCTCTTAATCCAGCTTAGGCAAATTATTTATGCTTCATCTTCAAGATTTCAGAAAAGTCCATATCGAAGCTTCAAGTTGCAATTCAGCTTCTTATTGTGTAGATGTGAAGAATTTTCAGTAAGCCAGGAAACAAGAGAACGTAGAATCAATATCTCATTCCTTTTTTTCAGGTCGACCAAATCTAGCTTTGTGATCTTGTTTAGGGAGAACTTTAGTATCTCCAAGAGTTACATTAAGTTCCAGTTTGTAAAGCCTAATATTGGTTTCAACTATGGCAAATAATTTGCTCACTGTTAAATTATAGCTTCTTCTAGTACTTACTTTTAGTGATCTGCTAAGAATCACTATTTTGAAAAAAGAAAAGCTATATCAAACAGAGATTTTCAGTTTTGGGATTACTTACTAGCATAAAAGTACAGGCTATTTTGGGCCTAAAATATTGATACTGAAAGTGCCACTGTGTGTAAGTTATTGTTAGCAAATCTTATCTAAATTGCAACTCAGTTACTAGAAAGCAACACATTGGGGCAGAAAACATGAGCAGAAGACAAAAGGCTTAACATGCACAACATATAAATCCAATGGAGAAAGCTAACATAATATCAAGGCATTTATCCAACTATGGTAAACTAGAAAGGTTTTTTCAAATGCTAGCAGCTGCATACTTACATTAGCATGGTGCTCTAACAGAACCTCTACAGCATTTTCCTGTACATGCCCAGCAGCCCAAATTATAGGAGTGCCAGAATCACTTTGCGAATCAATAGCAGCACCCTTTGAAAGTAGTAACTTTATCAATTCAATATTTCCTGCAAGTAAGTGAGTTTTCTACTGAGCATATATCATAGAAATCATGGAAGCATTAGAAACTTCAACAGGTAGCAGACATGTTCATGCTTTTGAAAGATCCATTAGTCAAGCCACAGACTCCTTCATATAAGGTTCCGCTAAAATATGTAAATTTCCAGAGTTTGTAGGCAATATTCCCCCATGTCACCAAAATATATAGTTTCACTAATATTACAACAGCATACCTACTCCAGCAGCATGATGTAATGCTGTAGCCCCTAAATCGCTAGAAATTGCAGGATCAGCACCATGCTCAAGAAGATAACTGACAGTAGTAGTATGTCCTTGTCTGGCAGCATGAATCAAAGGAGTCTCTCCTGCAAAACGTCAAAAGATCAACATCAATTATGCAGTCTTCAATTCCAATAATTGTTCATTTTTAGAGGAATACCGCCCCAACTACCTATGTAATGTTGATTACAATCCTTTTTCCTAACGGCAAAACTTCTAGTGTTTCTCTAATTACTCTATCTGTACTCATCACAAACACAAATGGCATAATGCACATGAATCACTTACATATAAGACGCAGCACAAGATGTACTCTGCTAAATGTTAAAAAATTGCATACACAAACAAAATCCTATGTAATATTACATAATTGGCACATCCTCAAGTGTAAAGCTGGTTCCATATTATCAGCAACAGAAAACAATTTAAGGCTAAAACCACATCAGCCCAAATGAATTTCATCTACACCACATAGTGTTAAACACTACAAAGTTGCTAAGAAAAAAAGGAAATCAGCGAAAAGTACAGATGGTTAGATGAAATCTTAACCTTCGAAAAAATTGCACCATATCACAAGCTTAAGTTCTGATCAACAAGCCTAGCTACTCAAACGTCACTAAATCACCCATCATTATGTTTTTCTAATCATGATAAACTGCAATCTATTTTTAAGTTACACTCCCTAATAGAGTAATTAATCAAAACTAAACTACTGTAATCTTCCTCAATACGAAAAACTCCAATATAAGTTTCAAAAACATGCACAAAATCTCCAATCCAAAGAATTGCGATATGAAAACTCAGAATATAACTTATGCATACCATCAGCATCTTTCACATTAACATCATCCTTCAATTCCTCCAACAAGTACTTGCAAACTTCAGTTTGCCCTTCTCGGGCCGCGAAATGAAGAGCGGTTCGATCATTGGCATCCTTAACACCTCCCACTGTCTTCGACAACCCTTCCCCATCATCCAATTGTTCCGCCATTTCTACAATTAACATTAACTTCCAGCTCTAATTCACACCATCAAGGCATCAACAAATCAAAATAAAAGAAAATTCAACTAAATTAAGAAAAAACTTACTCTTCAAGTAATCAAGATTTCCAGTAATGGCAGCATTTAGAAAATCTTGCACCTTTTTCCTCACTATAAATAGAAAACAAAATGGAAGCAACTAAGTATAGTAGCAATAATAATAATACTGAAAAGAGAGAGAGAAGAAGAAGAGAAAGCTGACCTGCGAGAGCAACAGTACCATCGGCAGCCATTAATGAAGACGATGTAAACCCTAGCTTAGCAGAGCAGTATGATGAGAAGAGGGAAAGAGAAGATTTTTGAGTTTGAAGAGGGAATTTTGACGTGGGTAGAGTACTCTAGAGCTCGTTACTTTGTTAGTAGAAGTGTTCGAATTTGTATTTTTTGTATTCTAATAACGTGAGGGAAACTAGGTTAACCTAAAGGAAAAATTTATTAAAAACAATCTCAATTATCGGACATCTTCTTTAATCGGTCCCAACTTTCGATTAATCAACAATGGACCTAACTTTAACACGGGTTTGATTTTAACAAACCTTTGGAAGGGTTTACCTTTTGCGGCGGGTAAAAAAGCACAGTATGAGTCCACGTGACTTTTAATGACCCTCCCCCTTCTCCCTTCTCCCTTCTCCCTTCTCCTTCTCCCTTCTCCCTTCTTGGGTCTTGCGAATCCCCCCCCCCTCCATTTTCTTCCATCTCTCTCATCCATGTCCTCGAAAAACCTCCTAACCATTAGACTTGGCATACACTACCAACAATGCATTACTAATCCGCTTACACGACCTCATCCCACTTCGAATCACCAACGAATGTATTAACCTCCGAGTCCTAACAATTCCCACAAGCTTGTAAAATCTTAGGAAACAAAAACCCATCAGGCAAAATCCCATCTTCTATCATTAAACCAAACAAGTCTAACCACCTCACCCCATCTATGCTCCCTAGCGCATGCCCCCTAATCATAGCTGACCAAGTAAACAAGTTTCTTTAACATTTTCTCAAACACCTTGCGCGCATCACCCAACCACCCACATTTTGCATACATACTAACCAATTTAGTCTCAACAAACGGACTAACATCCTCAACTAAGTGAATTCTAGCATGTAATTCACGCCCTAGTTCAATTGAATTGAGATCAATGCAACAGTACAATCTAGCAACTGGGTAAAAGAATCAGCTTTTAGTTTAAACCCATTTCTAGAAAATGAATCTAGGGCAGTTATGGCTTCCCTAAAATGACCCATTTTGACAAGATGACTTAATTTTGCAAAATCTGGGGTTTTTTAGAGAAATCGGGAAGAATTGGTATAGGTGGGGATGATTTACAGGGGATCTTCGCAAAAAGGAAGAAGGAAGAAGGGGGAGGGTCATTAAAAGTCACGTGGGACTCACATGGTCTTTTTTTTTTTTACCTGTTGCAGCAGGTAAACCATTCTAAGGGTCTGTTAAAATCAAACATGTGACAAAGTTAGGTCCATTGTTAATTAATTAAAAGTTGGGACTGATTAGAGAAGAAGTTCAATAGTTGAGATTGTTTTTATCAATATTTCCTAACTTAAATTATCCTTGCAGATTGGAAAAGAAAACTTATTTGTATAGGAGGGAAAGCTAGCTATAGGATTAAAGTTGAGTTAGAATGGTTTCTTATTCGGTTTTTTCACCAAGTACCCGCGAGTTTTCGGTTTATTCACCAGGTACCCTCGCACTTTTCAAAATACACCAGGTACCCCTCAATATTATGGTAATACATCAACATGCCCTTAATGACCGACGACGGTTAACTTCTATAGTCTTAACCCTAATTAAACCCTAATTAGTCCTGTGGGACTGCGGGGGTGGGGGCATTGTGGGGCTACGGGGGGGGGGAGGTGGGGTGCGGGAGGCTGCGGGGGTGGGGGCTGCGGGGATGGGGTGGGGGGAGGTGGCGGGGGTTGGGTGGTGGTGGGGTTAGGGTTAGGGTTTGAAGTTAGGGGTTAGGGTTAGGAGTTAGGGTTAGGGTTTAGGGTTTAGTTAGGTTAATTAGGGTTTAATTAGGGTTAAGACTAACGGAGTTAACCGTTGTTAGTCATTAAGGGCATTTTGATGTATTACCAAGAAATTGAGGGGTATCTGGTGTATTTTGAAAAGTGCGAGGGTACCTGGTGAGTAAACCGAAAACTCGCGGGTACTTGGTGAAAAAACCGGTTTCTTATTTGCTATGAAGAATGAAGTTTGTTGTCTTATCCATTATTGGTTGATGGAGACTAGTCTAAATGGAATATATAAAGGTTGAACTTTGTGTCTTAATGATGTTGAAAATAATCTATAGAGTTTTTCTGTTGTATCTTGATTGCATTGAGTATAGTCAAGTTATCATTTCTAACAAGGAGATGATTTATACACAAAAAAATTGCTTTAACACTGGAACTATGCTGATTTCAATTTGATATGTATTTGTTAGTTTTTGATCTCTATTGTATATGTCGTATGACTTCAAATCAATGAATAAGTTTTCATTGCAATAAAAAAACAAGTTGTTGCTTTAACAATTTCATAAAGAGGCAATGATTAAGATTGGAGCACTTCACCATTATAAACGGAGGCAAGATGGTTGCGGATGACAAAAGGCAATGTTTTGTTAATTACGTCAAATTGTAAGACAAAGTAATTTGGCGGAATAGGAGATCATATTTGACCTCTTAAATTGTTCCTTAAACTCTGACTAGTTGTTGTTGTTAAGGTTTCAGGCAATAAGTTCTTCAATATTTGAAACCACTCATTGATAAATTCCTTAACACGTTAAACTTTTAGGAATGAAAAACTTTAAGTTCTAAAGAGCACGACATGCCTATAATCTTTGCGATCATTACGTTGTTTAAATAAGTAGTTGAAGCTCAAAGGAAGAGTGGTGAAATTACCCATAAACCTTCTAATTATGATAATATTTTAAATTGATAGAAAAGGGTTGGGAGAATAAAATATAATATATAATAAATATATTAATAATGGTAGTTGTATGAAGTACTTACAATCAAAGGGAACAATATTATGAGAGCTATCTAATCTTTATTTAGAAGGAAGACCGTCATTACAAAAAATTATACTCCATCCGTCCTGAAACTATAGTTCCTGTTTCTATTTTGGGAGTCAAACTTTAAAAACTTTGACCAAATACTCTCACTAATGTATATAAAATAACATCTTCATGTGGAAGTGCTTGTTAGATTCGCACGATATGTACATTCATAATATCAATTTTTTATATTTTTTACTAATACGAAATAGAAGATATCGTATGTCAAAGGTACGTCTTGAAGACTGTGCAAAAAGATTCATGAACTATATTTTGGGACGGAGGGAGAAAGAAAATCTAATCCTTGGAAATACATGATCTAGACTTCAAATCTAAGAAAAGTTTTTTTTTTCCAATGTAGTTTGATGGGATATGGAGAATTAAGATGTATTTGTTTTAATTAAAAAAACCACCAAGTGCGATTTTGTTTTCTTTTTCCTAGTCTAAATTGTTGTCAAATTCAGTATTCCTCTATCGAATTTCTCCAACCCCTCCCTCATAACGCTTATTAAAGGAAGAATAAGGAAGGTATACAATCGCTCCTTATTATATTTCTCTGTGATTCTGGTTGTAGAAATATTTGTCAAACAAAAAAATTCGAAGCACACAATAATCAACTATGAGCACTCGAATTGTAAACTATCCTACTGCCATCATTAACAACAATCATGGTGAAAGGATCGAAAGACTCAAAACAAATCACATAAATCATCCATGTCTGCATATAAATCGCTTGAACGTACAATTGGTGGTGCGATAAGACTTTGGATGTGCCTTTTGATTATATCCCCAATGATTTCTTGCTTCATAATAATGTTAATTCCCAGTTATGTTGGACCAAGAAATTCTCATGTTGGCGGTAAAGAGTGAGTTTTGAATTATGGATATAAGGGCTAAGTAGTTATCAAAGAACGTATGTTTTGCGGGTTGGGGTCCACTACCACAACCGTTTAAGAGGAGAACGGGGGATGCGGTTGGAGGAAGGGAAGATACGTCCTATTTCTAAGGAGACGTGACAACGGCTACAAGGAGGACTTCTAGGTCAATTATAAATAAGGGGAAGTTGTAACCTAGTTTTATTCATTCGGCTACATTGGACTACTTATACTTGTTATTCACTAGCACTATCTCTCCATTTATCTCCATTAATATTCTCAAAAAGCTCTACGGCTACATCTGTAATAGATACTTGTATTGACGGTGACATCGACATAGTGGATTGGTGATCAGAAGAATCACCGCGGTTTTTCCCGTTCTCTGGGTTTTCTGCGTCACAATTTGTTTGTGTTCTTTACTCTCTTTATTTCCATCTTTACAATTTATTGTTCATCGTTTATTTAATTCGTATAGTACTCTTGTTGTTGGCTCCCTCTAACCTTTTAAGTACTTGGTACAAAATCGATATAAACAATTTGGTGCCTACCGTGGGTCCCTCAGCAAGATCTCTATACATCAATCCCTCTCCTTTTTCTCTCCCGTCTATTAGTTTGTTTGTGTCTTCTCTCATTTTCTGTGTTTGCAATAGCAGGAGAATGAGTAACCACTCAGAAGTAATCGACGAACTCAACCTTGTCAAGGCCGCTATGGCTGAACTGCAAAATAGCTACGTCGCGTCCTGCAGGAAGAATCAAAGCCTAAAGTCGGCACAGAAGTCTAACGTGGGTGACATCTCCAAGATGTCTGGCTTAGGTGGAGGAGCGTTCGAGACGCCCGTAGGCCATAACGTCCTGACGCACGGAGACAATCTGGACGGGGACGTTGACGCCAGTGATGAGCCTGACGACTATCCCATCGGAGGACAGGATAAATCACAACATCAGTTAGCCACCGATGATCCCATCCAGCTACGTCTTCAGCAGTTGGAAGATATCATCGCCGGAATCCCCAGGGTCCCACGTCCAATGGAGAAAGCAACGCCGAACAGTTATGCAGATTCACCTTTTGTCGACGTCATCGCCATGATTGAGGTCCCGAAACGGTTCTCAGTCCCTACTATGAAGCTGTACGATGGCATGACAGATCCAGGCGACCACATCGCTCAATACAAGCAGCTGATGATTACCATATCAATCCCTCGGACATGCGAGAAACATGTATGTGCAAAGGCTTTGGATCGACGATGACATGCCCGGCTCTACAGTGGTTTATCTGCCTTGGCAATGGCTCTATCTCTTCCTTTGCTCAATTGGTTAGCACTTTTAATTTGCAGTTTGCTAGCAGTCGTAGAATGGAAAAATAAGCTAGCGACTTACATAGAATCGTGCAAAAATCTGATGAATCTTTGAAAGAATTTGTCCATAGGTTTAACAGGGAAAAGGTGTTTATTCCAAACTGTGACGTCAAAACAACAATTAAAGCCTTTTGACGTGGGTTGGACGAAGAGTCAGATCTATACAAAGAGCTCACCAAGTATCCTTGTCCAACGTTCGAAGACGCTCAAGCCAAAGCTCTAGCCCAAATCCGTCTGGAAGAAGACATGCAGTCAAGGAAGGAATTCAACAACGTCGACAGCAGGAAGTCGACACCTAGTAAAAATTCTTGGCACCCAAAGCCTTACGACCGTGCAAGCAAGTTCATAACGTATGTCATTCGGGACTTGTCGTCGTCGTAAGAGCAATCCTAGCTTACCTCCCAAACTCAATGAATACGGGTTCAACGTCAGCGTTTCACGTATTGTTAACAATTGACATTCTCTTGGCAATCTTTGTCAAATGACCTTTCGGGAATGAGAAGACGACGTCATGATGAGACAAGTTCAAATGGTGCGAATTCCATGGAGACCATGGGCATGACACCGATGAATGTGTGGCGTTACGACGGGAAGTATCACACCTTCTTAAGGGGGGGACACCTCAAAGATTTGGCGACGAGATAAAGGGAAAGTTACTTTCTTCAAATCTGGCGGACAGTGACACCCTCCTTCGTCGCCTACACAAGTGAAGGTAATTAATGTCATTACTGGAGGATCATACATTTGTGGACTAACATATTCTGCAGCTAAGAGACATGCGAGGGACGTCAGTAACCAAGACGCCGTCCCAAAAGAACTTAGACACCCGCGCGATCCTTGAACTCGAAGCCATGCTAATAACATTCGATGACGACGATCTAGGCGATGACAGAGACATCCACCACGACGGTTTTGTAATTACTCTAACTATTAGTAATTGTTTACTAAAACGTGTGCTAGTGGATAATGGCGGTTCAGCCAACGTCCTCTCATGAGAGACGCCTTAGAAGACATGAACATCGACGAACGCGACATCATCCAGAAATCTACTGTCTTGGTCGGATTCAGCGGAGAAGCTAAACATACCATGGGAGAAGTGACGCTGCCGACCTATGCCAAATGAGTGAACATGCCCACCAATTTCTTTCGTGGACTGCCAGTCATCATATAACGTCATCCTTGGAAGACCATGGATCCATAGCATGAAGGTTGTTCCATCCACTTATCACCGATCCCTAAAGTTCCCTACCAAATGGGAAGTGTAAGAGATCAAGGGAGATCGGCGGATCGCTACGAAATGCTACAAAACATCTCTCAAACCACGTAAAATGGATGCATAACAATTACGGCTTCGGACGTTAGGGGAGCAAGTGTATGATGATCAGCGGGTGGACGAAATCATACTTGCGCCGACAAACTAGACAGACCGTCAAAATCGGAGCATCAATGTCCCCCTGACGTCCGAGAACCGGTAATACAATTTCTTGCAGCTAACACTGATTGTTTTACATGGTCGCATGAGGACGTCACATGTATTGATCCCGACGTCATAACGTACAAACTCAACGTTGACCCCCATCATAAACTAGTGAAGTAGAAAAACGCAAGTTCGCTCCTCAGAGAAATCAAATAATTAACGACAAAGTACATAAGTTGATTGACACGGCAAGGTAAGGGAAGTAAAATATCTTGATTGGCTTGCTAACCTCGTTGTTTTAGGGAAAAAGAATCGGAAATGGCAAGTGCGCATCGACTTCACCGATCTTAAAAAGGCTTGCTCGAAAGATCCATTTCCTTTACCGCACATCGATGCACTTGTTGACGCCACCGCTTCGGTCACGAGTTGCCGACGTTTATGGATGCCTTCTCCAGGTTATAATCAGATACTTATGCATCCATAGGATCAAGAGAAGACGTTCTTCATCACTGACAGGGACATATACTGTTACAAAGTGATGTCGTTCGGTTTGAAAAAAGCCGGCGCAACATACCAGTGTCTAGTCATCGCCATGTTCAAAGACCAGCTAGGGGACACCATGGAAGTATACATCGACGACATGTTGGTGAAATCTAAAGCTGCGCAAGATCATGTTTCTCACCTAGAACTAACAAGCGTTTGAAGTCATACGAAGGTATGTAATGAAACTTAATCCTACTAAGTGTTCTTTTGGAGTGTCCGGGGAAAATTCCTAGGGTACATTGTTACACAACGAGGAATAGAGGCCAATCTTGATCAGATAAGAGCCATCATTAATATCCAATCTCCTAGAAACGTAAAAGAAGTCTATGAAGCTCACAGGACGTGTCGCGACCCTAGCTGAATCGATTCATATCCAAATCCTCCGACCGATGTCGTTTATTCTACGACGTGTTGAAAAAGAATAAAGGCTTCGAATGGACGGAACGACACGAACAAGGACTCCAAGAACTCAAGCAATATTTGATGATGGCATTTGTTATTGTCTAAATCAAAGGCAGATGAACTACTACAATTATACGTCGCCATCAGTGAGTCATCCGTTAGTGCCGCATTGACTAGAGAAGGTGACGATGGACAATTGCCTATTTATTATGTAAGTAAATCACTTGTAGACGCCGAAACCAGGTATTCATCTTTAGAAAAGCTTGTCTTAGCATTAGTCACTACTAGAAAAAAACTAAGGCATTATTTCGAAGCTCATATGAAGCTCGTACGATATACATCAAAACTAACTATCCTATCAAGGCTATTTTAAGACGTCCGAATTGACGGGAAGAATAAGCAAGTGGTCTATCACTCTTAACGGTTATGACATCATGTACCAACCAAGGACAACAATAAAATCACTTTTGGCGGATTTTATGGGTGACTTGACCCACATTTAGAGGCGTCGATGCAAACCGAAGTATCCTTAGACACTAAATGGGTGTTATATGTAGATGGATCTTCGAACTTTCGGGAAGGCGGCCTAGGCATAGCTGAAGTTGCCACAAGGGGACATCATTGCCGGAGCAATCATTTGTGATTTCAAAGCAACAAACAACGAGGCGGGAATATGAGGCGTTGATAACGGGAGGCGACGTTGGTCGAAGACCAGGGGCAACGAACGTCGACGTATATAATGATTCTCTACTAATAGTTAATCAAATCAAGGGGAGTTCGCGCCAAAGATTCCAAAATGACGGCGTATCTTGAGGTAGTCCGTCCAAAGATAAAAGTTTTTTCAAAACCTAACATTAGTGAAAAAACCTTATAAAACCGGATCGGTTAAAATTAACGCGATCCGGGTCGTTACCAAATCGGTCGGTTAGTTCAAGTTTTGTTGGCGTAAAAATCGATTAAATAAAGCCGATTCGGTCATTTATCAAACCGCATCGGTAAATTAACCCAAATCGGCGTGGCCCAAAGTAACGCTCACAGCCCACAGCCCACTTGATTGATTTATTTTAAGCGCACCATTCAGATCATTATTTCCCTCTCTATTTTGTTTTGTCCTCTCACCCATAAAGTCCTACCCCCTGATCCCTGGTCCCTAATCCCTGATCCCTCTCTCCTCCTCTCACCCACAAAACCCTAGCCCCTTTCTTCGATAGCTCCTCTTCAAACCCACCATCAGTTCACCAACAAAAACACCGACGAATCACACCACCACCCTTCTTCGATCCCACCAGCCTAACAACACCTACGAATTCCCTTCTCTCTACTCCTTTGTCCTCTGTCCACCACCAACTATCAACCACCAGTACCCTCTACCACTTCACCGGATTTCCTGACCGGATTTCAGACGCAACGAAACACGCAAATCTCCATCATCTCCATCATCTCTTCGTGCGTTTCAGATCTCCATCATCTCATCATGCGTTTCGTTGGGTTTCCTTCACCGGATTTTCAAACGCAATGAAACCGGAATATTCAGATCTTGTTTCGGGGCGCAAGTTTATCATTTCCGATCTAGGTTCTTCTAGATCTTGTTATGTTTCTCTTAGTTTTAAGTTTATAATTTCATTTCATTATCTATATTAATTTCATGATGTATGTAGTCAAATCTTATTTTGTTCGTTTATTTAGTTTTCGTTTCTCTTAGTTTTTAGGGGTTTTCAGATATTATTTTCTCTCTGTAATTTGGTTTGTTCAGACCTAGGTTTTGTATTTATTTTTCGTTTCTCTTAGTTGAATTTCGTTTTTATTTTCTTGTAATTTCTTTTTATTTTTGTTTATATTTTCGTTGTAATTTCGTCAATTTAGTTCGTTTTCTTGTTAGTTTGGTTGAATTTGTAATTTCGCCTATTTTCTTTGATTCATATTGCTTTTATTTCGTCAATTTTAGTTATCTTCATTTCGTTTGATTTGGGTAAATTATAATGCTTTAGTGGCGTGGCTGTGATTGTGTGGCAACAATTTTTTTTTATTTCTTACCCTTCACAAACTGATCCGGTTCTTTGTTGAAAATCGGATCAGTTCCTAGGTAACTGATCCAGTTTTCAATCGGAGCAGGTGACTTTAGTCAACTGCTCAGGACCAAAAACCGGATCTGTAAGGCCTATTTTGATCGGAGCGGTTGAACTTTTTTCCACTAATGTAACATTCGTCAAATCCCCAGGGACAAAAAAATTCAGGCAGATGCATTAACCAACATTAGGTCAGCCATGAGAACGTCAGATTTTAAAAGTATACCTTTAGCACATTTAATAACGCCTGCAATCGATAGATCAAACTGCGAGATCAGCGTCAACGAGATCTCTGCAACAACTCCTCTCAGTTGGATGAAATCAATCGTGTCTTTACTTAAAGGATGACGTACTCCCCAAAGATAAGACAGAGGGCAGAAAGGTACGTTTTAAATCTCCAATGTATATTCTAATTGACAACTACCTATTTCGAAAGTCGACTGCAAGACCATACTTGCAATGTCTACGAGTGCAGACAAGTACTTCAAGAAATGCATGATGGCAGTTGCGGCAACCACTCGGGTGAGCGCATGTTATCCAATAGGATCTTGATGATGGGCTACTATTGTCCAACGTTGCGTCATGACGCCAATGAATACGTCAAGAAGTGTGATGGCTGTCAATGACATACTGGCATGCCTCACAAACCAGATGAGAAGTTACATCCAACCATTACCCCATGGCCTTTCATGAGGTGGGGGATGGACATCGTCGGGAAGTTACCACCTGCGCCGGTGTAAAAAGTGTTCATGTTAGCGTTAACAGATTACTTCTCCAAATGGATTGAGGCTGACTCATTTACTCAGGTACGTGATAAGGAAGTTATTACTTTTATATGGAGAAACATAATTTACAGGTTTGGTGTTCCATCAGAGATAATTTGTGACAACGGTTCACAGTTCATTAGTGAGCCCACACGTAGTTTCCGAGCAAAGTGGAACATATAATTAAATACGGCAACGCCAAGGTACCCACAGACGAATGGACAGGTAGAATCAAGCAACAAGTCAATCATAAAAGTCCTCAAGAGGCGATTGCAAGCAGCCAAAGGAAAGATCGCGAAGGAGCTCCCATCAATTTTTTGGGTAAACAGGACGACGCCTAAGACGGCGACGGGGTAGACGCCGTTTTCTTTAGTGTATGGTTGCAAGCCGTCATGCCTCCAGAATTACACATCCTGACAGCAAGATATAGGTTGCTGACGTCATATAGGAATGACGTTGAGCAAGGCCGTGACCTTGACACCAGCGAGGAACTGAGAGAAGCAGCCTCCCAGCTTCAACAAGAACGTCAAAGCAAAGGCGTTCAAGATAGGTGATTGGGTGCTCAGAGAAGTTTTTCAAAATACAAAAGAGCTCAATGCAGGTAAGTTAGCACCAGCATGGGAAGGACCTTACCAAGTTAGAAAGAGGTAGGAAACGACTCTTATAGGCTATGCACAAAAGATGGTAAGTATGTTCCCAGGAGTTGGAATGCAACTCACTTGAAACTCTATCACTTTTAAGAACTATATTGACAACAAGAGGGACAGTGACTTGAGCGTCGGATACGCCAACGACCATCTCACCCTTCGTTGTGAAGACAGGTGTCAGGAATAGTGATATGCTCGCGTTTGACAGTGAGTCATTCGATAATAACGGCGTCCATGAGATCTTGACGTCAGATTAGTTCCAACGCCGATATTGGTTTGACAAGACGTGATCCGTGTTGATAAAATGCTGCCGACATCAGAGTTTACACAAAGTGACGTTAATACATGGAACAATAACACATCGATGAAGGCCTCACAACATTGTACAAACAACATACAATTCGTAACTAATTGGAAGAGGCAGTATCACCCTTCACAACAATTAGTAAAAAAATGGTCACAACATCAAAGGTACCTACACATACATACATACACTTACAACGAATACATGCATACACATAAAGGCAAACCAAAAAAGCGCATAACATTAATATTTGTCGTAAAGGCAATAGGTGAAAACACCAAAACAAACACACAATTTGTTCAAAGTGGTGACACAGCACCCCAAAATCTATTAAACATATTGTTCAAACAGGTGCCACAGCACCCAAAAGTTTCAAATTAAAAAAGCTAATTTGTTTCCCTTACATCCTTAACATTTTCAGCAGGAGTGGACTCAGCAGTGGCCGTCGTCTGAGCATAGAGAATGTCGTCAGGTAGCAAATCTTCTGGAGCTCCGATCCTATGACATCCAGGAAAGTTTCGACGTCTTGCTCTGGGGTCCAAGACAACGTCTGGCTCTCTATGTATTGCTTCATTAGCTTTGCCTTGGTTTTCCAAGTGTAAAAGCTGGCAGCATCAGCAAGCTCCTCCTGAAACACCGTTAGCTTAGCTTCCATCTCAGCTGCCCGCGCATCCAACGCCTCCTTCAACACGTCTTTCCAGTTGTCATTGCCTTCAACTGGCTCTCAGCCGCCATCTGGGCAGCAATGGATCCTTCCAACTTCTCATGAAGGGTCTTACATTCCCGTTCAAGAGTCAGAGCGTTACTGCGAAGAGCCAGGGAATTCTGAACAGCCTGAAAATAAATAGTAGAAACAATTAAGAAGAGAATGGTGGAATTAAAAAACTATGTTAGTACAAGTACTCACGTGTAGTTGCAAAGCCAGCCCTTCACTTGCTACATGCTGGAGGGGGAGGTTCGCAAGACGACGTTGAGGCGCAGGGAAAGCCAGTTTTTTAGCGGGTGGCTATATAGTCGGTGCTGCTCACTCCATGAAGTGTTTGGGGAAAGTAATGGTGAAAGTTTCTCCTTCAGAAGGGGGAGGCATTGAAGACTTCATGACGTCGTCAGTAGGTTTGACAACATTGACGCTATCAGGAGTGACGTTGGGAGAAGGCGTCGGTGTTATCTTAGATTGAGCCATCTTCCTCTTCCTCATTCTCTCCAGCATCTCAGCCTTAGAAAGCCCGACGCCAGGGGTTTTAGACTTGGTGGACATGGTATTTTCTGACAACGTAATATGAAATCAGACATATGGAAAAGCAAGGAAGCATTAATGATGATGTCTATGTTACAGACGTGATACCTGAAGCCATTGAAGGGGAAGACTCGTTGGTTGGTTCGTCTGGGTCTTGAGGTTGGTCAGCGTCGTCGGCAGGAACGAGGTTGAAATTGTTGTTGAAGGTCCGTTCTTTGGATGAGTAGGTTTTTAAAAACCTGTTTACCTTCCCACTAGAGTATTCACTTCCGTTCACCGATAGCAATAGCACCTTTGAAAGGGGGGAAACAATTAGGGTGGTGTCAAAACTACTTGCGTCAAGAAATACACGAGAAAAAAGAGGATTACCTTCAGCATTCCAGCCGTCATACAAGTAAGTGTAAGCCCGTCCTAGCGACGCTTTATCAACAAAAAGATACCTTTTCTTCCATCCCCTATCATTAGCCTAGAATTTTCTACCAAAGATTGACGCCCAGACCTCAAAAATAAAGTGTACCTTGTATTTTCAACCTTCTTCACTTCATAAACATAAAGCAGTTCTTCTAACTTAAACTCCATGTTCATGCCTCTCACTAAAATATCGAGCATTTGAATAATTCTCCAAGCCAGGGGTATAATTTTTCCTAGGCTCACTTGTAAAGCCTCAAGAAGTTTAGTCATTAGGGGGTTCAAGGGGAATTTTCAGCCTATTTTAAAAGGGTATTCGTATAGAAAAATCCAACCCTCGGGGAAGTTGTCAGGTCTTTCGTCAAGTTTTGGGATTCGATTCTTAGTGCGAAGATGAAGGCCGGTTTTTTCTAGAAAATCATCTAATTGATCTTCTAAGAATTCGCTGGAAACACTAGGCCCTCTGATAACTCCGGCGCCAATAACAACAATCTTTTTGCCGTCATCGGGGGCTTTGGTAGGTGTAGACACATAATCGTGTCTCCCTACTTAAGGATCCAGTGATGAAACATACCGCGGTATTAGTTGGCGCGACCCAACGGAAGATCAATCTAAAGAACCATTCCAAAATTGTGTTTTGAAATGATATTCTAAAGCCCAATTAATTGTTCATGATGATTATTTGTATTTTAAGCACATAAAATATTTTAAGTCCATTTTAAGAGCCCAATTAAATATTTATTATTTTAATGAATATTTTCATAATGCTTTTGTCAAGAATCAGATTTTTAATCCGTAAAGTTCAATTCTCGGATTTTAGGGATAAAAAAGTATCTTCGAAAGACGGGCAGAATCAAAAGCGAATATGCTACAATATACTGGAATATGCGCCGGACGCGGCGAGTGCGCTTAGCGCTCCACGTGTGTCCCGCGCATTGGCCAGAATGCGTCAGGCGAGTCAATGAGCGCCTGACACGTGGATTTGTGACTCACACAGAGTCCTGCGTCTGACGCAAATCCTGTGTGAGACGCAACTTTCTTTTCTATCTTTTCAAAAATGCGTTTACACATGTGCAAATCTGATTGGGCTGGCTGCGTCAGGCACACCAATGTGCGCCTGACGCGTGGCCCTGCGCTTGCCACGTAGGCCTGCGCCTGGCGCAAGGCTTGCGTGCAGCGCACGCTCTCTTTTCTCTATAAATACTTCGTGATTTCTCGAATTACGGACAACTTTTCATTATTATTTTACGCACCCATAAACTTACGAATACTTCCGAAATATACTTCGAACTACTCAAACACTCAAATACTTTCAATACTTCAATCTATTCTTAATTATACTGCGTTCTTGGTTCCACGATTGCTCCGCCTAAAGATCGTTGCACTCTTCAATCTAAGCCGCATAGGTATAATCCCTGAGGATCCTTGAATAATCAATTACATTATTGCCTTGAAGTTACTAACAATTTATTTCATGATGTAGATCTTTAAGTAATAATCGTGCCTTTGTACATTCTAATCCATTTTCTATTTTATTTCATTTCACATTATATATATTCTTGCCTTTGTATATTAAATGCCTGCCTGATCATTCTATTCATGTTATATGATTGTCCTGCATGACTTTTATCACCCACATGTTATTATTGCTAAACAAGACCTAAATAAATGTTCTTTGGCATAAAACATTATATGATTATTCTTTGGCATAAAATTTGTAATGAATCGATATTTAGTAGAGGCCAACTCTGGGCGAATGTGGTTCATTATGACCATATTCATACTCTCACCCCCGAACTCAATCTTTGGTTCATTTTGACCATCTATGGAGTCAGGACGGGGAAATCTACACTGGATAATTTGTCCCTATGTTTTTCCTATATCCAATTAGGTTTATGATTCTTCCTAAAAAGAACTGTTGGCGACTTCTTAAACAATTTTCAATAAAACCTTAACAGTGGGGTAGTCAAATATAATACGCGCTCAAACCGCGTAGGCGAAATAAAAACACGCCTACAATTTGGCGACTCCACTGGGAGGACTTTTTGAAAAAATAATTTTTTTAAATGAGTGGGTGAAACTTGAAAAATACGATTCATTCTTAATTTATGCCATTGAATAATATACTGTTTTGCATATGCATGGCTACTGTTCAGCCACCATAAGGACAATCTACCTTGCCTCATTAGCACATTTCTATGTGTGAGGTCACCCCCGGGGGGTTTGCGCTTTGTCCTTCCAAAAAGCTTCCTGAGCGATAATGTTGGATCTTAGTCATAAGCAAACCTACCCAACCATGGCATTGTTCTCTTGTTCCTGACTTGAGTCTGGAGTGCGTCTTACACGTGGTCACCTCTTTAAGCAGGGGTACGAAGCGTGGGATCAATCTCTTAGTCATGAACCCTTGCAGCCTTAACCTAAACCTGACCAATAGTGGAATGTAGAACTGGACTTTAGGTTGAGAACTTTTGCATCCATGTTACCTGACATTTAAGTGTGATTGCAATTTTTGTCTGCTAATATGCTTTGCGCCTGAAAATATTGCAAATCGCGTCTAAAAACAAATCGTCGTTTTCGCCCGAACCTTCGTCAATTTATCAATACGGGGGCCGCAGAGCATCGCGCCAAACGCATTAAGTTGCGCCTGGCGCAATCAGACGCATAGACTGCTTATTGGTCTTTTGACTTTTGTTCGAGTTTAAAACCACAAAATTTGCGTCAAAATCGTTGTTATTCGCTGCGTCCAAAATCGCGTCTAAATAACATGCAAAATTCGTCAATCGGCCAATATGTCGCCTAAATCCCCGAAAAACGTGTCGGGGAGTAGTGCGCCAAGCGCACCGCAGGTGCCAAAGAAGAATGAGAAAAAGCCCTAAGTTGCGCCTAGCGCACCACTCCCGCGCCAGACGCATGCCTGTGCGCCGCGCGCAACAATGCTGCACGGCACGCAGTTTGTGCATCGCAAGCTTTTCGTCGATTTAGTCGCCATAATGGTCGATCCTACGTTCAGTCCTATGTTCGTCTGTCTGCATTCGCGTCAAAACTTGTCATTTTAGGAGTCTCACCTAATTAAAAAAAAATCAATCCTAAAAAGTGCATCTAGAAAAAATGGTCATGGTAGAGTTAGAGTTGTCATGCATGTCTACCTCCTCCCACTTTCATCCCTGCTATCCCTGTCAATCTTACCTTACCATATTCAACAATTTCAAAAATTACATTTTTTTCAAAATCAATCCTACACCTTCCTCTATTCTACCTTTTTCGAAAATATTTACTAATCATCATCATACCACGATATTTCAAAAAAATAGTTTTCAAAATTAATCCATCATCTTTTCCTAAATAAAAGATAAAAACAAGGGGTTCCTTTCAAAAATGAATTTCAAAAATTCTACGCCCATTCTAAACACCTTCAACCCAATCATTTAAATCCAATCCATTTTGCATTCATTTTAGGCCCATATGCATTAGAGTCGATTTTGCATTCATTCTAGGCCCATATGCATTAGAGTCCATTTTGCATTCATATTAGGCCCATCAAAATTTGAGTCCATACATGCATATTAGGCCCGCTAGCATTAGAGTCCATCTTAGGCCCATATAAGTCTAGTTCAAGTCAAAGGTAGGCCCATGTGCATCTCTATGTGAACCCTAGTCTATGTCAAGCCCAGTCCAAGTCTAATCCCAGTCTATATCATTCTAAGTCCAATCCTAATCCATTTCCAATGTCAAGCCCATGTGCATCTCCCAGTTTAAGTCAAACCTATATGTCAATTCATAGCCTAGGTCTAGTTTGCATCTCCATGTAAGCCCTAGTCAGTCTTCGGACTATAGAAATTCAGTCTTAGGACTATAAAAGTTCATACCTTAAAGTCTAGCCTGCCTGCTCACCCGTAAGTTCAAGGTCTAGTATTCCTTAAGTCTATAGGCAAATTTTGTGTCTAGTCTGCTTGCTCACCCGTAAGTTCAAGGCCTAGCATTCCTTAAGTCCATAGGCAAATTTTGTGTCTAGCTTGCTTGCTCACCCGTAAGTTCAAGGTTTAGCATTCCATAAGTCCACATAGAGAATTTTTGAGTCTAGCCTGCTTAGTTTAATGTAAGTTTTGAAGTCTAGTTGTCTAGCCTGCTTGCTCACTCGTAAGTTCAAAGTCTAGTAGCCTAGCCTGCTTGCCTTAAGTTAAGAGTCTAGTCTCCCTTATTGTCCAGTCTTTCTTAAAGTCTAGCCTACTTGCTCACCCGTAAGTTCAAAGTCTAGTCTCTCCTATCATCACCAAAACCCAATCCAGTCTGCTTGCATAGTCCAGTCCAGTCCATATCAGCATTTGCATATAGTTAGACCCATGCCTCCATCATGGTCAAGTCCATACTAGTCCACAACCCATAACCATTTCCATTTCCATTTCAAAATCATTTTCCATTTTCATTCCCCATTTCACATCTCCTATTTCTATTCCACATCTCCATTTCTCATTTCGAAAACATTATTTCTTAAAATTCACGAGGTCCATTCGATTTCTGTTCAGGACAGGTCGTGAGATTATAACTTAGGAACGTCCGACAGAGAGGCAACAAGGTCGACCCACTCCCAGACTCGTCAAGCGTATTCTAACCTTTTCAGACGAATCCTCCGACTCTTCTGTATCATCATCTGAAATGGGAGACGCTAGTGAAAACTAAGTGCCATCATGGCTCAACTTCAACTGATGAACTCTCGTCTTGAGGAACAAGACAAAAAGATTAAGGCACCGAGGGAGAAGCTAACTGAAGAAGACGAGCAAGGCGACACTCCACGACCAATCAAGACCAACACGGATTTGAGGTTTGAAAAAAAATTCAAGGGGGTCGAAGACCCAGATGATCAATTAAGAGCATTTTCCATCTCTATGGCTCTCAAAGGCATGAGCAAGGATCGATTTGCTTATGTCTTTCCCTTGACCTTGGATGCCCATCCATCCAAGTGGTTCAGATCACTGAATAAGGCCAAGCTGAATGATTGGGACTACATCAGAGAAGAGTTCCACAAACAATACGTATACAACACTCAGCTTCCCATTGGCCTTCGTGAGTTGGAGTTAACTAAATAAAACTCCAACGAAGACTTCGTCACCTTCCTTAACAGATGGAAGGATAGAGCCGCACAAATGATTAACAGGCCATCTCAAGAGGATCAAGTTCGCCTGGTGATCCGTAACCTGCAGCCTAAGTACGGGGATCATATTAAAATCCAACCCATAGAGTCTTTCACGAAGCTCTATAAGGTAGACCTGCTGATTGAGGAGGAGGTACAAGCCAACAAGAACAAGGGTAACAACAACAACAACAACTCTTTCAAGAAGAGTAACAATAACCCTTCTAGCTCAAAAAGCAATGAGGTTAATGCCCTAACTACTGAAAAGAGAGGTTATCAAAAGCCTCAAAGAACATTCACACCTCTAGGCATGTCCCTAGAAGAAGCCTTCACTAGGCTTCATGCAAAAGGAGCACTTCAGTCGCTCGACCCTACTTCAGACCCTGCTCCCGATAATAGATCCAAGAGGTGGGATCCTAATGCCTACTGCAAGTACCACCAAGGGAATGGACACCCGACATCTGCATGTTGGACCTTAAAGAATCATCTGCAAGATATGGTTGAAGACGTTAGATTGCCAATTCCGCCTGCAGTAAAAGTCAGCAATAGCGGCAACCCCTTGGGAAGTGCTTAAATAATGTCGGGGCATAATCATTTAACGCTAGTTTTCTAGGTTGAGTCGGAGAGTCCCTCCCCTAACTCTTTCATTTCCTTTCCGGTCGAGTCTATGTCATTTAGGTTTTTATTTCTAATAAGGCTTGTTCCATTTTTTTTAATTAATAAAAGAATTGCATTTTCATTTTCATTTTCATTGGCCTTCCATCATTTTATTTATGCTTCTTATTCAATGACGAAACTTAAATCACCTAACGAACTTGACTAACAGTAATAATAAAAAAGATCTGAAATAAAAAAAGAGAAAAATGAAAAAATGGACATACTTTGGATAAGGAGTTATTCCTTTCTCCCTCCATCATCCATAAACCATCATTAGCCAAATGACCTTTCAAAATCAAAGCTCCACAAATATCCTTCAAGCCTTCCACTACCCTAAACCAAATTTGTGTGCAAGCCTCACTACATTACAAAAAATATCAATGCCAGGCAAAATAAAAAAAGTGAAAGAAATTCAAAGTGCAAAAAAAAAGCAAAAGCAAAATGCACAAAAGTGTTAAAAGAAAGAGCCAAAGGCAAAATAATAAAAAGTCAAGCTAGGGGGCTTGCACACAAGTTCTACCCCTCATTCAATCCCTTCAATCCATCAAACCTTAGCCCATATAATCCAAATCCATAATCCTTATCTTAGCCCATTCAATTAAACATTCATCAAAGCCTCAAGCCTTAAACCCTTCAGCCTTTCATCAACTCTAACTCCTTTTTCAAGGTATGTCCAAGCCCGCTAGGTTGAAAACCCGAAAGGGCACAAAAAAGTATATATAATAAAAAAATCAGATCTAGAACTATGAATGATTTGATTCCACAAGGATACGTAGGAATCCTCATCTCGAGTTCCGACCGCTTCAATAAAAATAAATTAGTCATGGTCTAATGATTTGATTTTCTAGAATTTAGGAGCATAATCTCTTTCTAGATCCCGACATAGACTCGAGTTTGCACCTAGCCTCGTCAAAGCCTTTTCCCATCTACATTTATATGAGTCATAAATTAAACCTTTTATTTTTCAATCCAAGCTCTCCTTGTCCCTGAAGGACTCTCTAACAATTCCATGGTTTCTGGCGATATTTGACTTTGCCTATGTCAACTTTCAAAAGAAGAATCCCCAACGACAACTTTCAAAGTTCAAGACAGATCAACTACATTTCAGCATCAGATCAAGTACATTTCAATTAAGGCTCAAGCCTAATTCTAGGCAAGCTCACCCAAAGTGGAGGCTTCGTATGTGTGGTGGTTCCTCCGATCCAAATCAAACTCCCGAAGAGTTGCAATCCGCAGACCTCGTTTACGGACCCCGATTATTTACTAAAAACGATTTTCGAAAATCATTCAATCTATCTCTAATAATTCTATCATTCTACACATCTTCTAGCCTTGCAAAATTCTGACCTTGCATTGCAGCCTTGCAAAACCCTGACCTTGCATTACATTTCATACATCCTAGTCTTGCATAACCCCGACCTTGCATGACATGTCATCCTTGCATAGCGTCTCATGCATCCTTAGAGAGTCTAAGTTTGCATTATTGCATCATTATGTGCTTTGTCTGAGTTGTTTGCACCTATCTGCTAACATATTCTTCTGCAGGTAATCAGATTGCTTGTAGTTATTGTCCTGCATACCAACTTTGTTTTGCAGAGACCGACGTATATAGATCAGTTCTAAACTGCAGAGCGTTTGGAATCGTTCTCCGTCCCGACACCGTATACTTTGACTATCGGTTTCCTGAACCTCAGTCAAAGTGGGGGCTTCTGTAGACACATAATCGTGTCTCCCCATTTAAGGATCCAGTGATGAAACATACCACGGTATTAGTTGGCGCGACCCAACGGAAGAGCAATCTAAAGAACCATTCCAAAATTGTGTTTTGAAATGATATTCTAAAGCCCAATTAATTGTTCATGATGATTAATTGTATTTTAAGCCCATAAAATATTTTATGTCCGTTTTAAGAGCCCAATTATATATTTAGTATTTTAATGAATATTTTCATAATGCTTTTATCAAAAATCAGATTTTTAATCCGTAAAGTTCAATTCCCGGATTTTAAGGATAAAAAAGTATCTTCGAAAGACGCGCAGAATCAAAAGCGAATATGCTGGAATATACTGGAATATGCGCCGGACGCGGCGAGTGCGCTTAGCGCGCCACTTGCGTCCCGCGCGTTGGCCAGAATGCGTCAGGCGAGTCAATGAGCGCCTGACACGTGGATTTGTGACTCACACAGAGTCATGCGTCTAACGCAAGTCCTGTGTGAGACGCAACTTTCTTTTCTATCTTTAAAAAAACGCATTTACACGTGTGCAAATCTGATTGGGCTGACTGCGTCAGGCACACCAATGTGCGCCTGACGTGTGGCACTGCGCCTGCCACGTAGGCCTGCGCCTGGTGCAGGGCTTGCGTGCAGCGCACGCTCTCTTTTCTCTATAAATACTTCGTGATTTCTCGAATTACGGACGACTTTTCATTATTATTTTACGCACACATAAACTTACGAGTACTTCCGAAATATACTTCGAACTACTCAAACACTCAAATACTTTCAATACTTTAATCTATTCTTAATTATACTGCGTTCCTGGCTCCACGATTGCTCCGCCTAAAGATCGTTGCGCTCTTCAATCTAAGCCGCATTAATATAATCCCTGAGGATCCTTGAATAATCAATTACATTATTGCCTTGAAGTTACTAACAATTTATTTCATGATGTAGATTTTTAAGTAATAATCGTGCCTTTGTACATTCTAATCCCTTTTCTATTTTATTTTATTTCACATTATATATATTCTTGCCTTTGTATATTATATGTCTGCCTGATCATTCTATTCATGTTATATGATTGTCCTGCATGACTTTTATCACCCACATGTTATTATTGCTAAACAAGACCTAAATAAATGTTCTAATATTAATCAGATTAATTTGGACAACCTGTTAGGTTCCCTGTAATATTGATTGCATAATAACTTGTCACTAAAAACAGTCTTTTTTATGTGTTTCCTGAACCAACCTAGACTAATTATTTTTAGGGTGTTTAAAACATTATATGATTATTCTTTGGCATAGAATTTGTAATGAATCGATATTTAGTAGAGGCCAACTCTGGGCGAATGTGGTTCATTATGACCATATTCGTACTCTCACCCCCGAACTCAATCTTTGGTTCATTTTGACCATCTATGGAGTCAGGACGGGGAAAGCTACATTGGATAATTTGTCCCTATGTTTTTCCCATATCCAATTAGGTTTATGATTCTTCCTAAAAAGAATTATTGGCGACTTCTTTCAAAATAATTTTCAATAAAACCTTAACAGTGGGGTAGTCAAATATAATACGCGCTCACACCGCGTAGGCGAAATAAAAACATTCCTACAGTAGGTCTCTTAGATTTCCTAATTTTTAGGAGTTCTTTTGGAGCCATGGAAGAAGGGAGAAAAATTCAAGGAGAAAGAAGCGAAAATTACCTGAAACTTGGCCGGAGATGCGACGGAAGAAGCGACCAGTTTGGCGATTTTAATTTCCAAAGGAGAAGAACTTTTTAAAGAGATTTTATGAGAGAGGAAGGTGAAGTGACAAAAGGAAAAAAATGAGACAAGACTTTTCTAGAGGGAGGCGTGTGCAGTTGGGCAAATGATGATATAAACTCGAGGAATGTAATTGCTGCCACTTCCTAAGGCAGTTGTACAGTGGCATCACATAGGGGCAATTGTTGGGCCCATAAATTCTCATGTTGACGGTAAAGAGTGAATTTTGAATTATAGAGATAAGGGCTAAGCAGTTATCAGTGGTGGATCCTGCGTGGATTCAGTGGGTTCAACTGAACCCACGAAGATCTGGAAAAAAAAATGGAAAAAAGAAGAAAAAAAAAGAAATAAAGAAGACCGCGCGCGATGTAATACAAGATTGTTTAACTGGGCCTGGTGGTTTTGCCAACTACATAAAACTCTATCCTTTTGAGTGACGCGGGTTCAAACTCTAGTGGGGACTGGGGAGGCTTTTTGTTTCTCTATTTTCACTTCCTTTTTGTTTTACTTTTTCTTTTTGTTATTTTTTACATAAGTTCTAAGTTACTTTTTATCTGCTAGTCCTCACTTTCATAGTCTTCAAATTTGCTTCCAAATTTTCGTTTTTTTTTTTTTTTAGTTTATTTTTTCCAGTTTCTAAATAGCTAATGCTCTTCTTGTTTCACTATAATTGTTATATTTATACTTATTTTACCATTTATGTAAGTTATTTTAACCATTGTTTGTGATTTATTTGTAGGGAAACCATACTCATATACTTTGCACCTTCTGATGTATAAAGAGTGTTAAACAATAGCTAATAAATTTGAACATCAGATGGTTGCTCATGTATTCAAAGGTCTAATATCTAAAAATTTAAAATTTAGTCATAACTATTGTTGGATAATTTTTACTCTTATATGATAGATAGAAGTAATTATAATTTTTCTTGTTTAAATTTTTTGTGAAGGTGTAACCGAAGAAGCTTACTCATTAGTTATCAATTACAATTTGAATTTGAACTGATATATGGAATTTTTTTTATCGATTTATCATTATTAGTTTTTGAACAATTTCGAACCCACGTAGGTCAATTCCTGGATCTGCCACTGGCAGTTATCAAAGAACTTGTGTTTTGCGGCTGGGGTCCACTACCACAACCATTTTAAGAGGAGAAAGGGGAAGCAGTTGGAGGAAGGGAGGATACGTCTTAAATCTAAGGGCTTTATGACAATGGCTACAAGGAGAACTTCTAGGTCAATTATAAATAAGGGAAGTTGTAACCTAGTTTTATTCATTCAGCTATGGACTACTTATACTGTTATTCATTAGCGCTCTCTCTCTCCATTTATCTCCATAAATATTCTCAAAAAGCTCTACTGCTAATCTGTAATAGATGCTTGTATTGATAGTGACATTTACATAGTGGATTGGTGATCACAAGAATCACCCGCGGTTTTTCCCGTTCTACGGGTTTTCCGCGTCACTATTTGTTTGTGTTCTTTTCTTTATTTGCATCTTTACAATTTATTGTTCATCGTCTATTTAATTTGTATAGTACTCTTGTTGTTGGCTCCCCTAACCTTTTAAGTACTTGGTATAAAATCGGCATAAACAAGTTACATAGTCGAGACGTTAATTCTTTATTAAACCAAAAGAAACTATATCTAGTTCTTGATTTAGATCATACACTGCTTAATTTAACTCGATTAACAAACTTAAGTGCGGATGAGGAATACTTAAAGAATCGAACCATATCCTCCGAAGAAGTATCAACAGGCAGTTTGTTTAGACTAGATAAAATAGGGATGATTACGAAGTTGAGACCTTTTGTTCATAGGTTTTTGCAAGAAGCAAATAAAATGTTTGAATTGTGTATTTACACGATGGGGAGCCATGCTTATGCCCTAGAGATGGCGAAATTTCTTGATTCCAAAAATCAGTATTTTAAATTAATAATTTCTAAAGATGACTACCCTGAAAGAGATAAAAAAGAACTAGATGTTTTTAAATAACAGAGAGAATTATGGTACTTGATGATACATAAGAGGTTTGGCAAAAGCACAAAGAAAATCTGATTTTGATGGATATGTATTACTACTTTTCTTCAAGTTGTCATGACTTTAGGTACAAAAACTGGAAGTCTCTTTCTCAATTGAAAAAAGATGAGGATGAATGTGATGGAGAACTTGCAACCATTCTCCATGTTCTTACAAGAATACACCACAAATTTTATGATCATTATCAAAATATTGTTGTTAGATATGTGAGGCAAGTGCTGAAAAAAGCAAAAAAAGAAGTTTTAAAAGGTTGTAAGATAGTATTTAGTGGAGTTTTTTCGATGCATTATGTTGCTACTAATCACCGTTTGTGGAAGATGGCGGAAGAGTTGGGGGATATATGTTCGACTGAACTTGATTCTTGTGTCACCCATGTCGTTTCCACAAATAATGACACAGAGAAGTCTCGTTGGGCGGTCCGAGAGGGCAAGTTCCTGGTGCATCCTAGGTGGACTGAAGTTGTGTATTATTTATGGCGAAGGCATTTAGAAAACAAGTTTCCAGTGAAGGTAGCTAAGTTTTCATCGAATTAAGTCTGATTAGATGGTCCAAATTTATACCAGAATCTTGAATATTTACCGTCGCTAAGCAAAACAAGAAAACAACATAATTTTGAACAAATTCACATAAAGTTAAGAGAAGAAGGATTAAGGTAATCAAAAGTTGGGATGGTTTGCCAAATTAGAATGAATTCAACTTACAATATATATGCTTTCTATGCCCAGATCGTCTTGTTTCAATAAGTATTGTAATAGACATTGTAGTAGTATTATACTACCTCTGTTTCACAATACATGCACCATTTGTTTTTTGGGATATTATCTCAGATAACCCTGACTTATAGGCCATTTTCCAATATAACCCTGACTTTGGCAGGCCTATCTCCGATAACCCTGAACTTGATTTTTATCATTAAACTGGACGGAATTAGTGACGGTGTTAACTACACCCTAACTTGGTTTGACTTTTGCTAAATTAATCTCTTTCTCTCTCTTGTTCTTCATCTCTTCTCTCTCTTGTTCATCATCTCTCAAGCCCATCATTCTCTTTTTTTTTTTTCAATTCTCCAGATTAAAACTTTAATCCACAACATAACAAAACAAAACAAAACAAAATTTGAAGCCTTCATCCATGGAGCCTTCATCCATGGGCACATTTTCACAGCAAGGGGAATGACACTAGTGGAAAAAAATGAAAGGGCTGCGGTCAAAACAGCCCTAAGGGCTGCGTTTTTGGCTAGCAGCCCTTTCTATAGCAGCCCTTCGGTAAAAATGAAGGGCTGCGGTTTTGGACCGCAGCCCTTCACAAGGAAGGGCTGCGGTTTAGGCTCAAAACCGCAGCCCTTCCACTATGGAAGGGCTGCGGTTTTGGGCCTAAATCGCAGCCCTTCCTTGTAGAAAGGGCTGCGGTTTTTGCTAAAGCCCGCAGCCCTTGTCACCCAAAAAAAAAAAATTTGTTTTTGCGTTCTAAATGTATCCAAAAACAATTACTGAGTATATGTTTATATTTGAGCATCACGAAATTATAAAGAACATCACAAAATATAAATTCATGAAATGAAATCAACAAGATCTGGATAAATTATCACAAATAAATCCAAAACAAAATCCCAGCGAATATTCTGGATAAATTATCACAAACAAAATCCTAAATCACTCATAAATCGCTAGAAAAAACCCTAAATTCCAATTTCGGAATGAAAATACAAAAAAAAAAAGAAATTCTAGATCTGAAACTGAAAAATTGAATTTTTCGGAATTAAACAAAAAATTCTAGATCTGAAACTGAAAAACTCTCTCCTTCGTTCTTGTTTGCGCCGCCGCCAGTTGATGGCACGTTGGTGCTTCGTTGTCGTTCCGGTGGAGTAGTTGTTGTGTCGCCGGTGCTTCGTCCGGTGTGCGTGACGAGTGGTATATGTTCTACCGTTGTTCGTGCTTTGTTGTTTGCGTCGTTGAGTTGTTGTTGTGTTGTTGTGGTATGTTACTGCCGGATAAGGAAGGAGGCGAGTGGGGTGGTGGTGTGCGCGATGAGTGGCGAGTGGTGTGGTGTGGTGGGTGCCGCGAGATTTGTGAGAGGAGATACGAGATTTGTGGTGGGGCTGCGAAGATTTGTGGTGGTGGGGCTGCGAAGATTTGTGGTGGTGGGGTGAAGATGTGAGGTGGTGGGGTGAAAATTTGAGAGCCCAGACGAATGAGAGAGAGATGGAGAGGTTAGAGTGAGGAGAGATAAAGATGAGAGAAAATGAGAGAATTATAGCTAGGTTTCATTATTTGTGCGCTCAATATAGCCCATAAGCCCGCGCGAGAATCAAATATAAAAAGGGTCGGGTTGACCCAAAACCGCCACCCCTTCACTATTAAGGGCTGCGGTTTTTAAAAAACGCACGACCCTTGCACCCCTTCGTTTTTTTCCACTAGTGTGAATTGAGTCCCAAGTATACTTTTATCCAAGGTCTCTGAGCTTCTCCCGACTTCCGCAAATTGGACAAGTGACTCATCCTTATATTTAACAACTACACACAAAAGGGAAAATGACAAATGAAAAAGGTAAACAAAGTAAAGTAGGGATGAACATTCCCCTCCAATAGCTCCTAGAAGGACGGCATCAGATTGTTTTGCTGCCGCAAGGGTCTCGTCCGGCAATGGGACTCTGTGAGATCCAAAGCGGAACCACCAACAAGCATCTCTTGGTACTTGATGTCAATCCCTAGATAATTTCCAGAGCACCAATAACCTCATTTAATGTACCAGGCAAATATGAAATTATAAACGGAAAATCTGCAAAGATGATTTAACATAGTTACAATTATTTTACTTTCAGCAAGTAAAACCCTAACGCAGCTATACAAGTGACCCGAGGAAGCTCTAAGACCAGCAGTTAGCAGCAAAAGTGGAATTCAGAGGAGAAGGAGGGGAAAAGGAAAGAGTGGTAAGAGAGTGAAGAAGGTTTGTGAAAAGTGATAATGTTATGTTTTCAGATTTCATCTCTTTCCCCATTTTTACCTTTTCTCTTCTCTAATTTCTCATTTCTCCATCTATACTCTTAGCTTTCCAACGAACTCTTTCTCTCTCCTCAACAATTGGACTCAAAATCTAAATCTTGGTTAGTGATTTCGCAGCTCACTGATCTCAATTTTAATCTGGAGAATTGATTGAGAAAAAATAAATAAGAGAATGATGGGCTTGAGAAGAGATGATGAACAAGAGAGAGAAGAGATGAAGAACAAGAGAGAGAAATAGAATAATTTAGCAAAAGTCAAACCAAGTTAGGGTGTAGTTAACGCCGTCACTAATTCCGTCCAGTTTAATGACAAAAATCAAGTTCAGGGTTATCGGAGACAGGCCTGCCAAAGTCAGGGTTATATTGAAAAAAGGCCTATAAGTCAGGGTTATCTGAGATAATATCCCTTGTTTTTTCACGTATTCCAACACACTTTTTTAGACATTAATATCTCTAATTGCGTACAAGTAAAAATTATAAAAATTTGATACTTGGGATCCTCTCATTAGGACGAATTTAACAAGATCCCACTTGACTATGTTTTTTTTTTCACATAACGATGAGAGAAATATTGTCAATGTTGGTTGATGAATAGTCCCAAAATGAGAAATGGTGCATGTATTGTGAAACGGATGTAGTATAATTTTATATCATTTTTCACCTTAAATGGTTTCAACAAAAAAAAAAGTCTTAACTAAGCAATACTATTCAACCAAATTTCAATTAGCAATCCACTTAATTCTGCACAACTATGGAAGGGAAAATTATCTTTTATACATTTATAACAACTTCTCAAGCACTCACATGTGTTATTTAATTTAGACTAATAGCAATTACTTTGAAACAAAGCATACATACAGATTAAATCATGCAAATCTTAAGAAATAAAGAGCCAAAACAAACCATAAAAAAATAATTACATTGTTGAACAAGAACATGATCAGAATTTAAGAAACAGATTATCACTTTCAACTGTTTCTGGGGTTGCTTAAGCTTTACCAGTGAGAAAGAGCTCTGGTGCCGTGTACCCAGTTGTTCGGCATTGATAAAATGCTTGATTCTTTTTGTTGACCAGAGAGTATTAACTGGTACCAATTGTTATGCGGTAAAATTCGGATTTTACCATGACCAGTTTTAGCGACATGCCTAGAGATAAGGACATGTTCAGATTTTGCCTGCACGACCGTCAAGCAAGTGGTAATATTCCGCGTTGAATAAAGTCATCACCCGTTGTGCAGTTGAGATAAAAGGGGAAGAAGTTTGCCATAAATCAAGGGGTCTTCAGCTGGAATATCTGTCAATTGTAACAACTAATAGCGGTAACTTGATTAGGTTATTTTATTATAAATAGAGGAATATGTAGCCAACTATAAGGCACCAGTTCTCACGAACTATTCTACTCTAGTCCTACTTAATACTCTTGTATCCTCACAGTTATATTTGCAATAATACAATATTCATTACTCTAACTCATTTATTATTTAGCACTTAGATTGATTGCCTAACTATTCTTGATAGATTGATCCTTCTTGGTGAAATTTATCCAAAACAATTTGGCGCCCACCGTGGGGCATTCAGTCTAAAAAGTGCTTCGACGAATCTTTTTGTTCAAGAAATTATCACCATGGCCGGAAACATCCCTTCCTCTGTGAAAGAAATGGAAAGGCCTCAATGAGAAAATCGATATTCTCTAGAAAGAAAATGATGTCTTGCGCGGCCAAGTCCAATTTGCTGTTTCCATGGCGACATCATCTTCACGCCACCAGGCACATCGTAACCTCGAAGGTGCGACAACCCGCCTAGATATGGATGTCATTACTCCTCCTCGGAGCCAGCATGTACCACAAAGTTCTCAAGTCCTCACCCCTGTCATCTCACAAATCATGACACCTCAAGTGTCACTTCCTGGATCGACCTCTTTAGCCAGTGATTTCATAATGGTCGAAGATGAGACTCACCTGCTTGGTTCGAGTCCCTTTCAAACCCCTTCAACCTTTCCAGCCTTTGGATCGTCATCTCGATTAGTGCCAAATGCACCTCCTCGCCCAAACTCCTCCAGAAATGTCATCGTGTCCAATACTCCTAACCGAACTTGCGTCACTTATCCCGAAATTATGCCTCCTCCACCTCCAAGATTCTCATCAGTCGCCTTCACTCAAAATGTATCCCCTATGAGTCAACCCGTCAGTGTGCCTGTCACTCAGAGGCTAAGCGCCTCAGCGTCCCATGTCCAATCTAACCCTAGTCTGCCGCTAGGGATGGACTTCCTCCAGCCTGTCCTCGGTAGCATGAATCAGGCCATGGAGAACAAATTTGCTGTCTTGCAGGAAATGATTAATAAGATCCCGGGGATGACTCCTGCCATAGCAGAGGCTAAGCAAAATAGCTTCGCGGACTCGCCTTATGCAGATCATATTGATAACATCGACATCCCCAAAAGGTTCAGTGCGCGAAACATTCAGTTATATGACGGGACCACTGATCCTAGTGAGCACATCAAGCAATATAAACAAAGGATGATGACCAACCCTATCCCTCTTGATATGAGAGAAGCCAGTATGTGCAAAGGGTTTGGGTCCACTCTGTCTGGTCCTGCCCTAGACTGGTTAACAAGTCTACCAAATGGATGCATCACCTCGTTCGTGGAGCTCCAGAATATGTTCAACCAGCAGTTCGCCAGTAGTCGGAAAGTCCAGAAGCAAACAAGTGACCTGAATCGCGTCGTCCAGTGCTATGGAGAAAGTCTCAGAGAATACATCCACCGTTTCAACAGAGAGAAGGTGTCCGTTCCTAATTGTGACATCCCCACCGCCATCGAAGCATTCAGATAAGGATTGTACGGAGACTCTGACCTCTACAAAGATCTAACCAAATACCCGTGCACGAAGTTCGAAGATGCATTAAACAAAGCTCTTGCCCAAGTCCGTCTAGAAGAAGACATGGATGCCAGAAAGGAGCCCTCCGAGCCCGAGCGATCTAGCAAGAAATTCACCTGGAGTCGGCGACGCGACAACAGACGGAAGCCATATAACCGACCAAGCAATGATCAATATGTTCTTTGCAGAGAAGACAACGAACCGAGAATGCATGGACGAGTATGAGCACCACCCAAAGACCAGAAGAATACAACTTCTGCGTGAGCACCGGAGGACTCATCAACCACCTGACGAAGCTAGGAGATGCAGTCAAGTGGCCGCCCAAGTCATCTCGTCCAGTAGACAGAAAAGATCAATCCAAATGGTGTGATTATCATGGAGATATTGGTCATGGCACAGATGATTGCATCGCTCTCCGAAGTGAAGTATCCTACCTCTTAAAGAATGGGCACCTCAAGGAGATCATGTCCGAAAAAGCCAAGACTACCATCTCAAAAGAGAAATCATCATCTGCTCCTCAAAAACCTCCTAACCCTCCTTCTCATGTTAAAGTTATTAATGTTATTATAGGAGGATCTGACGTTTGTGGTTTGACTTACTCTGCAGCTAAACGACATGCCAAGGAATGTAGCACGGAGAAGCCCGCTTTGAGAAGAGTTGTCCAACCTGGACCTGCGATCACTTTTGATGACGTATACATATGGACGCCTTAGAATTGCACCACGATGGACTAGTCATCTCTCTGTTCGTCGGCAACTGCCTAATCAAAAGAATCCTGGTGGACAACGGGAGCTCAGCCAACATAATAATGCTAGACACGCTCGTCCAGATGGGTCTTAACGAAAATGATGTGGTTAAGAAGTCCACGGTCCTAGTCGGTTTCAGTGGAGAAGCCAAGAACACCATTGGAGAAATCTTATTACCGGTTTATGCAGGGGGCATCAACCTACAGGTAAAGTTTTTGGTCATAGAATGTGTATCTGCTTATAACATTATTCTTGGCAGGCACTGGATCCATGAGATGAAGGCTATACCGTCATCTTACCATCAAACGTGAAATTCCCCACTCGCTGGGGCATCCAAGAAATCAAGGGCGATAAGAGAGTCGCCAAAGAATGTTACAAGATCGCCCTTAAACCTTCCAGCACGAGGAAAGATGTTGCATAGCAATTAGAGGAGCAGTCCGAACCACTCAGCTATGTAGAGCCAGAATCTGAGTTAATGGATGAAGTGGCCCTTGACCTAGAATTCCCTGACCAAGTGGTACAAATTGGCTCTGACCTACCCGACAAGGTAAGGACTGATACCATCACTTTCTTACGTGCAAAATGTGATTGTTTTGCATGGAAACACGACGACATGAGGGGGATAATCCCCAGGGCGTCATCACTCACAAGCTACGAGTAGACCTTGACTATCCCCGGTCAGCAAAAGCGGCGAAAATTCGCATCAGAACGCAACCAGGCCATAAACGAAGAAATCGAGAAATTACTCGAAAGTCGAAACAGGTAAAATCCGAGAGGTACACTACCCTGCCTGGCTAGCCAACGTGGTAGCTGTCAAAAAGAAGAACGGTAAGTGGAGGGTATGCGTTGAATTCACTGATCTAAATAAGGCATGCCCTAAAGACCCTTTCCCTGTCCCTCATATTGATGATATGATTGATGCTACTGCTGGCCATGAAACGCTGACCATGCTGGATACTTTTAGCGACTATAATCAAATCTTAATGCATCCTGAAGACCAAGAGAAAACAACGTTCATGACCGACAGGGGCATCTATTGTTATAAGGTTATGCCTTTTGGATTGAAAAATGCAGGGGCAACATACCAGAGGCTGGTCAATAAAATGTTTGAGAAGCAAATAGGGCGCACCATGGAAGTATACATAGATGATATGCTGGTCAAGTCTGCAAAAGCAACTGATCACGTCGGACATCTAGAGGAAACCTTCCAAGTCCTACGAAAATACAATATGAAGCTTAATCCAACCAAGTGTTCCTTCGGCGTTTCGTCAGGTAAGTTCTTGGGTTACATCGTCACCCAAAAAGGGATTGAAGCAAGCCCTAAGCAGATATGAGCAGTCCTCAATCTCCAGTCGCCACGATGTCTCAAGGATGTCATGAAACTAACCGGACGTGTCGCCGCCTTGTACAGGTTCATCTCTAAATCTTCAGATAAATGCCATCTTTTTTATGATATACTCGGGAAAAATACAAAATTCGAGTGGACCAAAAAGCATGAGCAAGCACTACAAGACCTGAAGGCGTACTTGACCCATCCGCCATTATTGTCCAAACCAAAACAACAAGAAAAGTTGCAACTCTACCTTTCAGTATCAGAAACGGCAGTTAGCGCGGTCCTTGTAAGGGAGGAAGACGGTAAGCAACTACCAATTTACTATGTAAGTAAATCCCTACTTGACGCTGAAACCAGGTACGCTTATCTAGAAAAGTTAATACTAAAACTGGTGATGTCTTCTACAAAATTACGCCCTTACTTCAAATCTCATCCCATAATACTAAAAACTAATTATCCAATTAAGATTGTGTTACGAAAGCTAGAGCTCACAGGGCGAATGGCGAAGAGGTCCATTCAACTGAGCGCCTACGATATTCAATATGAACCAAAGACAGCTATTAAGTCCCAAGCCTTGACTGACTTCGTATCTGACTTCACACCTGGCCTGCAACCTCTTGCGAACAAAGAGGTCAACATGCTTCAAGATGACGGTTCTGATCAGACCTGGACGCTTTACACTGATGGGGCATCCAACATCCGAGGCATTGGCTAAGGTATCATGCTTATATCTCCGGAAGGAGATGAAATTGTGCAAGTTGTCCAGTGCGATTTTCGAGCCACAAATAACGAATCTGAGTATGAAGCATTACTCGTTGGACTCATGGCATCTAGGGAACTAAAGGTAAGATGCGATTCTCTACTCATTGTTAGTCAAATTAACGGTGATTATGCCGCAAAAGATGCAAAAATGAGTGCCTATTTAGATGTTGTTAATCGCTTAACAAAATCATTTGAGTATTGTAACATAAGATAGGTACCCAGAGAGCAAAACTCTCAAGCTGACGCGTTGGCATGCTTAAATCTTCACTTAAAGGATCCAAGCTAACCAGCGTACCTATAGTTCATCTAGCCTACCCGACTATTGAGCAAGACGTTTTTACAATCCAAGGTGGAGATGACGGAGCCTCCACATCGCCAGCACCCGCACCTGTTGCAGGATGGACGTCACCATTCATCGCATGGCTCATACATGGCACCCTCCCTCCTGGAGAGGACCCATGGCATTTCGCACAAAAGCATCCCGCTACATACTAATTCAAGATGTTTTGTTTAATATATTTGTTTCAGGTGTCTACCTCAGATGTCTGGAAGCTGAAGAAGCATGACAAGTCCTCGAGGAAACTCACCGCGGCACTAGGGGCAACCACGCTGCAGGGCGAAGCCTATCCACCAAGATCCACCTGATGGGATACTACTGGCCCACCATGCGCCAAGATGCTGCAGATGTCGCCAAAAGATGTGACGCCTATCAACGTCATGCACCTGTCCAACACCAACCTTCTGAAACCTTATATCCCACTTTGACGACATGGCCATTCATGAAGTGGGGCATGGATATAGTAGGCAAGCTACGCCTGTGCACTCGGTCAAAAAGTCTTCATGCTAGCCATGACGGACTACTTCTCAAAGTGGATAGAAACAGAAGCTTTCAAACAGGTACGAGACAAAGAGGTTATTTCATTTATAAAACGTAACATATTGTGCAGGTATGGTGCCCCCGCGGACATAGTGTGTGACAATGGCTCACAGTTTATAAGCGACAAGACGAAAGCTTTTTGTGCCAAATGGAAGATAGGGCCACACACGTCCACCCCTAGATATCCTCAAACAAATGGTCAAACAGAGTCCAGCAATAAAATCGTGGTCAACCAGTTAAAGCGTCGCCTAGAAGCTGTCAAAGGAAAATGGGCAGAGCAACTTCCACTTGTCCTATGGGCAGATCGGACCACTCCCAAGACAACCAGTGGTCATACTCCTTTCTCTATAGTCTATGGATGCGAAGCTGTCATCCCAACAGAGGTCCAAATCCCCTCTGCTAGGTATGTTTTAATGACTGAAGATAGAAATGATGATGAATTAACCCATGATATAGATACTATTGATGAAGTAAGAGAAAAAGCCAGAATTAGAATGGCAACCTACCAGCAAGGCGTGGCACGCAGCTACAACAAAAAAGTAAGAATCAAGGTGTTTCAGGCAGGTGACTGGGTTCTCATAAAAGTTTTTCAAAACACAAAAGATCCCAGTGATGGTAAGTTGGGCCCTACCTGGGAAGGACCATATCAGATAAGCAAGATTGTAGGGCAAGGGGCATATTCCCTCATCAAGCAGGATGGGACACCTGTCCAAAGAAGTTGGAATGCCACGCATCTGAAAAGGTACTCCCTCCGTCCCAGAAAGATCTGAACACTTGTTAAGACACATATTTTAAGGTGATAAGTTGTAGTGTGGTTATCAAATGTTATTTTATTTAAAAAGTAGATGTGATAGGAGTTGGTGGGGTATTTTTAATTAGAGGAGTGAGAAACTTGGGTAACTTTTTATTGATAAAAGGTAGAGTGTGGGCCAAAGATGTGTAAAACAATTAATATATTAATGGTGGGACCATGCCAAAAAAAGAAGTGTTCAAACTAATTTGGGACAAACATAAAAGGAAAGTGTTCGATTTACGGCAGGAGGTAGTATTACTTTCAAACCTACATGCCATGGATTACTTGGTCACCAAAGATGACGCGTTGGACGGTATGTTTTCCTAACCACAAGTATTCTTTCTTAACTTAATTCTTGTTCATTTATTTTATTTTTCTCTTTTCAAAACCATTATCGACTTAAGCATCGGAGGGTCGTTGGCCGCGCCAACGACCAACGCTTCTAACCCTTCGTTTTGCGGAATTATCTTATGGACAAAAGCAACAAAGTAATCATCAAACAAGCACATGCCAACAATTCTCTCATCGATCACCATGTCAGGTACTCGGAAACTGTCCATCTTAGACCAATCCTTGCGTGGGACAAGGTCTGAAAGACAACTTCACAACTTGACAAATTCTACAAATCTACAAAATAACAACTTCACAACTTGATAAATTTTGCAAATCTATAAATTGACAACTATGCAACTTGACAACTCGCATCTCCGTAACTTAACAGAGCAACTTGACAACTGAATCTACTAGACAGATCACACACTCCGCAACAAATTCAACACACAATGCAAATTAAATTGATAAACCCACCAAAACAGTGGGCATACAAAGAAGAATTCAAAGCAACATACAAACACGCCGTTCCCATGAACAGGACAGTAAAACCATTGTTGAAACACAACAGAAATCAAAAGGTAAATATTATTCTAAAACTACTTAAATGATTATTACATTTTTCGATTTTTTTTCGAGGATTAGCTTCTGCCATCGCCTGGTCCGCCACCGAGGTCCATTGGTCACCTTCCCCAGCAGGCTGACCACCTTGGTTGACCTGCTCATCCTCAGTCTTCTTGGAGGTGACCTTTCCTTCCTCAGAATAGGCCTAAGTGAAGTCTTCAACGGCCTGGTCACGCTCCCAAGTAGCGGCCTTGCCATCTTTGTACTCCTTCATCAGCTCAATGGTGGTCTTCATGGCATAGTAGATGGCACTGTCAACTAGCTCCTCCTCTTTCTTCTGCAGCTCCTCTTCCTTGGCAGCCAAGGTCTTGTTGACCATCTCCAGTTCCTCCACCTTCTCCTGCTTCTCTTTCTTGAGTACAACAATGTCAGCTTCCAGGCGCTCCCTGTTGTATTTCCAGGCTTTCTCCTGGTCCTTCAGTTTGTTCAGAGCGTTGGACAGCTCCCTAGTCATCCTCTCCAGTTCTTTGTGATAGGAAAGGATGTTCTTGACATTGCCTAGAGTGGTCTGAAGAGTCTGCGCCAAGAAAAAGCGACAGGTAAGTAAAAATTAAGAGTGGTGCTACCTGACCAAACTATGATTCATGAATGTACAGGGCAATAGTACCTGGAAAGCACACTGGACAGCCTCGCCAACAGTGTTTTCTGGTTTGGCCTTGTTGTGGCGTGCCCTGCTCGCAGGAAACCAAAGTTGGTCTATGTAAGGCCACAAAGCAGTGACATGCTTGAACTCGTTGCCATAGTCTCCGGGAAATGCCATGTTGAGCACCGTAAGTTTCTGACCAGTAGCAGCAGTGGAGGTCTGAGGAGAAGGGGTCGCAGAACTTGACGGAGGAGGCATGCTCTTTGGAGTGAATCCAGAGTCAGCAGGTTTGATGTCCTTTGCAGTAGGAGCATCATGCGCAATCTTGGCCTTCTTGACGGCCCGAAGCTTGATTATGTATCTAGCGGACAAGTCCTTGAGGCCTTTAGCGCTTTTGGAGGTGTCTGTTCAAAAAATGAAGAGAGTCAGCCTCTTTGTGTCATGTCAGTTTTCTGTCTCAAGGACAAGTATGAAATAGGGTTACCTGAAGACATGTTGGCAGTGGATGGGTCGCTTGTCTGGATGTCCTCTACTTCAATTGGAGTGACTGGTGTCAAAGGGTACTCTCTCGCCTCTTCACCAAGATCCAGGATAGCCTTGGTCTTCTTCTTGGCTGATTCCTCGTCAATCTCAACGTCTTCAAGGAAAATTCCTGCGGAAAAACAAGCAGTGAGAAGTAAATCAAAATTCAAAACTCAAATATGCAATTCTTACCCTTAACCTTCCAGTTAGAAAGAAGCCACCCATTTTCTTATCCCAACGAATCTATCTCCACAAAAAAAATATCTAGTCATTCACCCTCTATCCTGCGTGTCTGCTTTCAAGATGAGGGGATGACGTTTCGTCTTGGTAGACAAGCTAACCATGCCTTTTCCCCAGATTTTCACAGCGTATGTGTAAGCAAAATCTCTCAAAGTGAATTCAAACCCTAATCTTTCAGCCAAGATGTCAGCAGAAACTAAAACTCTCCAAACCATGGGCATTAATTGGCAAGGAGCAACCCCTAGGTGGGTAAGGAAGGCTTTGATTAAAGGAGAGAAGGAAATTGAAGCCCCATTCAAGAACGGGTACTCGTAGAAGCAGGACCATCCTGGCTTGGTCCAGTCAGCCCTCTCATTTTCGTTGGTCACAAAGAAGATAGTAGAAGGGGGAATAATTCCAGATTGGGCCAACTTTTCGACATAAGTGGTGGAGAGAGAATTTGGTTTGGAATTTGAAGGTTTAAGAATGTAAGAAGGAACGAGGTCCTATTCGCTCTTGTCAGAAGAGGATGAGGAAACATAGACTTCCCGGGCCCTCTTTTTGGAAGCAGTGCTTTTCTTTCCCATTGAAAAAGAACGAAAAGGACTAAGGAAGGACTGTAAAAAATGGCGAAAAAGACAAGTTACAAAGAGAAATCTTACCTGGAGAAATCGGAAGATGAAAGGAAAAAAAGTGCGTTTGAAAGTAGCGTGTGTGGGTTATTAAATGTGCTGTAAAAATGAGCGGTTGAGGGAAGTTTAATGATGGTTACTTTTTCGAATTGAGAGACGTGCAGTAGTTATTATGCTTATCTCAAGGCGCAGCATTCAAGCATGTGGGTAGTGGGAAGTTATAATTTTCCTTTTGAAATTTCTGGCGCAATTATCAAGCAAAATTAGGGGCAATTGTTGTGCGGTAAAATTCGGATTGTACCTGACCAGTTTTAGCGACATGCCCAGAGATAAGGACATGTCCAGATTCTGCCTGCATGACCGTCAAGAATGTGGTAATATTCCACGTTGAATAAAGTCATCACCCGTTGTGCAGTTGAGATAAAAGGGGAAGAAGTTTGCCATAAATCAAGGGGTCTTCAGCTGGAATTTCTGTCAATTGTAACAACTAATAACGGTAACTTGATTAGGTTATTTTATTATAAATAGAGGAATATGTAGCCAAGTATAAGGCACCAGTTCTCACGAGCTATTCTACTCTACTCCTACTCAATACTCTTGTATCCTCACAGTCATATTTGCAATAATACAATATTCATTACTCTTACTCATTTATTATTTAGCACTTAGATTGATTGCCTAACTATTCTTGATAGATTGATCCTTCTTGGTGAAATTTATCCAAAACACTAATCATTTTTCATAATTTGTATTCTTCAGCATTTTTACATGAATCACTAAGATTTGAAGCTCCAAAACATTCAACTTTTAAATGCAGTAATTGTTCATGGTCAGGCATCACGATAGTAATAAGAAAAAAAAAGAGATAGAGAGATGTATACTCATTCTTATGATCTTATTGGTCTATCTCTATATATATTGTATGTTGGAGTTTATAGTAGAGATTCTTAAGTTTTGCTTCAAAAGAATATGAAAAGCCTTTTGCCTTTTGTCCCACATTGAAAGAATAGAAGGGAAGAGTAAGTTTTATAACAATTACTCTTCCTCTACCCTTTGAGTTGAGTAGCAATGAGGCTTTTAGTGGGTGTGTGGTGCCGCCCTCCCGCCCGTTCTGGGCTTTGGGCTTTAAACTTAACTTAACTACCTTTTTGGGTCAATTATTTATCAGCATTTAATGACCGTTTTTGCAACAGCATTAAGTTACCGTTTTTCCCTAATTTCTCTCTTAAGTGACCGGTTTCCCTAATTTATCTCCTAGTCTGCTGCCATTAACCTCCATTTACTGACCGTTTTATCCCGTGTAATCATCCATGATCTAATCATGTTTGGTTGTTCAGTTCCTATAAATACCAGTGTTCTGGTATTGGTTCAACACACAGAAAAATACATTTTCCTCTTCTCTTCCAGTTTCCCTTCTCTGGGCAATATTCTTGAACGTTCTCAATCTGCTTTTATGTCAACACCGGAAAGGTAGAAGCCGTGTATCCCTGGAGGTTGATTGTCGTGAGTCCGTGTGTTGTAGTGGGGCAAATTCAACTTTAGGGCAGTGTTTAATTCACGCCACGGTTGTCAGATAAGTTTATTTTATATGTTACCAGTTTACGTTCCTACATTATATAGGAAAATTGGTCAAAAACAATCTTGTATAAGTAACTTTTTCTAATAAAAACTTATAAATTTTTTTTTGTCAAGAGAAAACTTAGTCCTGGAAAATTTTATCGGAAGAAACTTGATAACATCATTCCGACATTTACCAATATTTTCCAGCATTGACTCACTGAAAAATTTGCCAGAACAACCTTTTATAATGCCTTTTTTGTCAGAAACAATCTTTTATAATTCTTTTTGCAAGTTAAAACCGTAAACTAATTTTTTTTTGCGAGATGAAAGCGAGATGGAACTTTACCTAATTTTACGGTGTTGACTAAGCCATTTCCGATGTTAGCTCGCGCTTGTATATCACATAACCTGTTTTTTTCTATCTCCACCCTTTTTCCCTCCTTTTCCTCCATAACTAGTTTATAGGCTCAGGCTATGCCTCGGGTAATTATGTCTATTATTTATTAATATTTCATTTTAAAATGATAACATCAAGTATCATTTGGTTTAGTGGTTAAGACTTTAGTATATATGCTCATGATCACGGGGTCGAATCTTATACAAAGCATTTTCTATTTTTTATTGTACATTGATTACATGGAGGTAAACGCTCTAAGGGGAAAGCGCCACATGGCATCGTTCCTTGTTTAGGAACGCCTTTTAGTATATTAGTATAGATATAACTTTGAACAACAAAAAAAAGAAAATAAAAATAAAATAAAACTATACAATCCCCCTCCCCTCCTTCCTTTCGTGCTCCTCTTCACAACCCCTTCAGAACCTTCTATTTTCTACTGCCATCATATGTTAGAGTGTCTTTTCATCACGATTATTGATCATTTGCTGCATAATAGTCAAAACAGAGTAGATATGATTCAATTGAAAAAATTAGGGGAAAACCCTAATTTCCATTAATGCATAATTTGCAAAACATTAGGAGAAAGTATACAGGGAAACATACATTACCTTGGTCGAATTGGGTTAAATTGAGATGGACAATACTTGAATTGCAAAACCAATAATTTTTTGAAGGATTATGATGAGATAAGCTAAAAAAAAGATATCACAATTGAGAAGGTTTATCTCACAATATAATTTAGCTTAAGGTTTTAGTTTGCAAACAAATTTATGAGAGGTTATTTCTGGTAAAAAAGTCTTTATGAAAGGTTGCTCCTCGCACATGTTTCGGGTCGTTAACTGAGACAATACCGAAAAAAATTGGTCAATGCCTGAATAACGTCAACAGGTTTTTTCGAACAAAGTTTTATAGATTTAAGGTTTTTTCTTGACAAAAATAATTTAAAAAGATTACTTCTGATAAAAAGTTGGTTATGAAAGGTTGTTTCTAACAAATTTTCCTATGATATATTCTTTTTAAAAGATTAAAGATTGGAATAAAATTGATGGTATTAACATATTATTATGAATGACACATGAAATGATAAAAAAATAAGATTGAAGATTTAACTCGTAAAATATATACCTGATACCTCCCTTAGACCTTAGTGAAATTGACATTTTTTATTTTTATTTATGAAGGCCCTTCGTGGCAATTTATTTTCGTGCTAGGTCTTTTGCCGTGCTTGGGCCAATAATTTAAATATTGGGTGTTAAACACAAACTTGGCTCAAAGCCCAAAACCTTTTGGCCCGAAGCCCTGCGAAACTTTGTCTATTTTTACCTTCTTATTGTTATTTTTGGACGGGTGGTAGAGGTGTAAATTCTATTTGCCTCTGTATTTTTCCACTCTAATTTGGTTGTCAATTTGCGGTGGCCGGTGAGAGAGGGAGCACAACATCATTTTTTTTTGACGGGAAAAGCACACCACATTCATTACTCATTCAACAAATATAAACCCACTTTGTCCTCAAAAACAAAGGGTAAAGACACCAAAGGTTCATCCTTCATCCAAACATTCACTTCTTGGAGAGAGAGTGTGTTTGGCAATAGAGTGGGCCACTTTATTACATTTCCTATTCTCAAAACCAAAACAACAAAAATCAAAGACATTGACAAAACTAAGAATATCATTCACTACAATCTGGGTAGTAGATTTATCGAGCTTTCTCTTCATCAAAAGTTCAATTAGATGAAGGCAATCAGATTCAACTTCGACGACACGGATTCAAGCTTCAAAGGCATACTTCAACCCAAAGAAGACCGCGCTTGCCTCGCTTCGCCTACCTCCCCACACCCCCGCACCTTCTCCCCGCCGACATCGGCACATTCCCAACCCCGTCGCGCACCACCATACCCAACCCCACCGCCCCTGATTTTCCAACCGCGGCGTTGGTGTTCAGCTTGAAATGTCGCTCCCCCGGCGTCTTCCATCTGGGCTCTTCAATCTCCTCTGCCAGGTACGCATCACTCTCTCTCCTTGTAGCTTCTTCAAACTCCCCCAGTAGCCCCATGGTTTTATTACTAGCCATTATTATATCCTCCTTTTTTCTTTCAAAAATCCAAGTGTTTCTCAAGCCCCAAAATTTCCATATGAACATCAACACAATTTCCCAGCTATGGTCACTTGTACAGAGCTTTATTATTGCAAGGCACCATTCCATGAGAGTAGCATTCTCCCATTTATCCATCTCTAACCTCAGGGGCGAAATTCACCAAATTAATTTGCTTTCCTTACAGAGAAGAATAGTGTGCATAACAGTTTCGTGTTTCAGACCACAACGTGGGTACATATTATCCACCTTCATCCCTCTCCGCCTAAGCACTTTTATTGTTGGGAGGCCTCCTTTAATTGCACGCCATAAGACGTTCTTCACTTTTTGGGGAACCTTTGCCGACCATATTTTCTTCCAAATTGATTTTGAGGGTTCTAGGTTTGAGGTTCCTATCTCCCCTTTCTTGCGTTGAACCTCTAAATGATAGGCACTTCTCACACTAAAATCTCCATTCTTTGTGTATTTCCACTGTATAAAATCTTCCTGCTCATATTCAGCCACTCTAACTCCTCTAATGGCATTAATCTCCACTACAAATAGTATTCCCTCCAGCTCTCCAATTTTCCACCTAGATTCATTCCCCTCCCCATGTTCATACCAATCAGCTACAAAAGACTCTGTCATCTCCTCAAAAGGAGGAGGGGATGGGAGAAAATTCTGCCACCCGAGAGTGACACATTCCAGCTAGCCTTCCACATACGTATGGTTTTCCCGTTTCCCACCACCCATCTTGCACCTTCTTGCAACAACTCAGTAGTAGAGAGAATTGAGCGCCATGTATAACTCGCATTTGGGGGTGTTTCTGCTTCCCAAAAGCTTGTCCTTGGGAAGTATTTCCCTTTTAATACAGTAGCTAGCTACCAGAGAAGATGAGTGTGTTATGCTCTCCTGCACTGTTTTGCCAGGAGGACCATATTGAAGGCACGAAGGTCTCGGAACCCTAGGCCACTTGCCTCCTTTGACTTGCATAATGTATCCCAGCTGTTCATCGCCAATTTCCTCTACTCTCCTTTTTGGCCCCACCAGAAATTTCTACAGACATTACTCATGTTATTAAAGACTGACTCCGAAAGTTTAAAGCACTGCATCGCATATGTGGGGATGGCTTGTGCAACCGACTTGAGAAGGATATCTCTTCCGGCCCTTGACAGATAACGTTCCTTCCATCCCTTCATCTTTTTCCAGACTCGGTCCTGGATGACTTGAAAAACCACTTTCTTAGATCTACCCATATAGCTGGGTAGCCCAAGATATTTATCGTGTCCTTCCACGACCGTAAAGCTTAACTTCATCTGAAGCTTTTCCTGCATATCTGTACTGACATAACGGCAGAAAAAAACCTCAGATTTTTCCAAATTTCTCTTCTGTCCCGAGGCCAGTTCGTAGGTGGTGATGGTATCCATAATCGCCTCTGCTTCTGTTTCGCTAGCCCTTATGAACAACAAGTTGTCATCCGTGAAGAGTAAGTGAGAGATAGGTTTAACATTCCTTCCCAAACTCACTCCATGGATGGATTTGCGGGCCTCTGCATCCCTAAGGAGAAACTTGAAACCTTCTGCACAAATTAGAAAAAGAAACGGTGATATGGGGTCCCCTTGACGGAGCCCCCTACTCGGCTTGAACCTAGTTGACGGTAAGCTGTTAAAGAGGACAGAGTATGTAACCGATTTCAAGCATCTCATAGTCAGGTTCACAAAGCCTTCATTAAATCCAAGTTTCAGCATCATTCCCTCCACAAAATCTCATTCAACACGATCGTATGCTTTGCTCATGTCCAGCTTCAGCGCCATATACCCCTTCACCCCTTTTCTCTTTTTCCGTAAGTAATGAAACATCTCATAAGCCACCAGTACATTGTCCGTAATTAATCTCCCGGGTATAAAGGCACTCTGAGTTTCACTAATCATACTCGGGAGAACAATTTTTAGCCTGTTCGAGATGACCTTTGAAACGAGCTTGTACATAACGTTACACAAGCTAATAGGACGGTAGTCTTTGGTGGCCTGGCACAACTTCTTTTTTGGGATAAGAACGATGTGAGTGTGATTAATCTGCTCAATTGAGGCACCATTATTAAGAATGTTGAGCACGTAAGTTACTACATCCTCTTCAACAAGTACTCGGAATCTCTTGAAAAAGAGGACGGTCATCCCATCGGCCTAGGGCCTTGGTGGGATGCATTTGCTTCAATGCTTGCTTCACTTCGATTTTGTATATGGCTCACACAACATCACATCCATATCTTGTGTTACACGACTTTCCACTTTTTCTAACACTGACTGCATCTCATTGTTACTATCTGAGTTGAAAAGGGCCTTAAAATACTCAACAAACATAGCTTCTCCTTCCTCGTATCTCCAGTTCCCTCCATCATCAAATACACCTTTTATTGTGTTCCTTCTTTTCCTCTGCTCAACTTTTTTGTGAAAGAAAGTTGTATTTTTATCCTCCTCCCTTAGCCAATCCTGTTGGCTACGTCGTGCCCCAAAAAACCTCATCCTCTTCTCAAGTTCATCTATTTCCATATCCAGGGTGCGATGTTCTCGAGATTTTTCAGGGTCGATTCAAGTAAAATAAGGCACTGTATTTGATCTCTCCTTTGCCCTATCTCTCTCGTAAAATCATTTGGTATTTTCATACTCCATCTTTTCAAATCCCGAGCACACTTTTCTAACTTCTCTTTTGCATTATCTCCTGAATGCATCCGCCATGCTTGTGCTACAATGTTGCCACATTCATCATCTCTCGACCACTCCTTTTCAAACTTAAAACTCCTCTTATACTTTCCTATCATGGGGAACACACCTGTTTTTGAATGTACAATTTAAGTGGGAGATGGTCCGATTGCCGCTTTGGCAAGTGTTCCACCATAGAGCACGGGTAGCTATCAAACCATTCCTCCGTGGCCATGAATCGGTCCAGGTGCTCCATTACATTCTCCTCATCTCGCTTTATTGTTATTCCAGTGAAGGGGTAGCCTTCATAGTGGACATCCTATAGCTTACAACTCTCCATTGCTTCACGAAAACCATCGATTTCAGCCTGATTTTTTGGGTTACCGCTTTGTTTTTCTGTGTGAGATCAGAGGATGAAGTTGAAGTCTCCAAATCATAACCAGGGAATTCTGTTACCCTCCCCAAGTTCCTTTAACATACTCCAGTGTGTTCTTTTTTTTCCCTCTTTCGGGTGGCCAGTATATCCCTCGTAAGTCTCTACTTCTTCCCATCATTTTCAGGAACAATAAAATCCATGTGATTAAGAGAAGCGGATCGAAGAGTCAACTCCACCGTATCATGCCTATACATAGCCAAACCTCGACTTCTTCTTCTACCTTGTCCACTACAATCCAGGACTAAGGAAATTATTGTAGTTTAACTTCCTTCAAATACTCTCCTACTCTTTTACCTTTTAATTTTGTCTCCGAGAGGAAGACAACATGTGGATGTTCGAATCACACCACGCCCTTAAGCGCATTGTCTGCCCGAGGACTCCCCAATCCCCGACAGTTCCAAGATAGGCCTATCATTGCTCTTCTCAGGGTTGCATGGCAACCTCCGCTACTTGATTTGGAGCAACGTGTTCCGCCTAAAAAAATTTTGTCTTCAGTTTATTACATCTGTCCCCTCTCCCTTCTTCCTCCATTTCATCCACATCCATCATATTCTTCCGTTTTCCACTCCTTGTACCACCTTCATCCCCTCGTAGTTTGCATGTACTTCCCTTCAGAACTTTTTTCGGCTTCCTCATCTTTGGTGAATCGCTTCCCACCACAAATCTTAACCCCTCTTCCAGTGGTCTTGGGTTATGAATAGTGGCTCCCCTTTGTTAATACGCCTCCTGACTTATGGTCTGAATCAAAGTTTCACCAGCTATATCCCTCCATCCTCCACTATCCTGTGTTCTTTCATCCCCTTGTGTCAAAGACACTTCCTCCAATTGTTTCATCACATCCTACACTTTCTCCATCGCCCCTTCCTTATTACATTTTGTTTTCTTTTTAACAAAGAGCATACGAGCACCTGCCTTCCTATTGTCCTCCCATTCATCTGCCTCCCCTTTGTTGACCTTCCATGGAGATGCACGAAGTTTATCGCTGAACAATCATTTGGGAAGTGTTGCAAGAAGCGAGTCCTCACAGTCCTTCTCATCATGTCCAAGCTTGCCACATACATAGCAAAAGAAGGGTAACTTCTCATATTTTACTTTGAAATTTGCAGTCACACCTTCCTGCATCTTAATACTAATCTCCTTCCTCAAAGGCTTGCGAAGGTCAATCATTGTGCGAATTCTCAATGATTTGTTGATACCAATCACATCCGTTTTGTCCATTGCCATAAAAGTTCCAACTTTATCCCCAATGATTCTTAGCATTTCCCTCATTGCTTCTACCCATGAGGGGAAGATCATAAACCCTCATCCACATTGGAGTGATGTGTAAGGGCATTTCAGATGGTCTGAATTCTCCCATAACATCACAGAGAGCCAAAATGTGTCTGTCAAAATGCCATGGTCGTGTATCCATAACCAATTCTTTATCCCTCCAGTGATGAAACTGAAAGAAAAATATATTCTTCTCGATACAGTTTGCCTCCATTCCAAACTTAGGGTTCCAAATACGTTTTATGGTGGCAATAAGCACATTCGGGTTAATATTTCGTTTCGTCCATAATCTTCCACAACTCTAAGAGCAGCCTTCGTCTCCTCCTCTTCCTCTCCACCAACAATCCACTCAACCTCCTTATCCCCCTCTCTCGTCAGAGTTATGGTCAAAATGGTCATTATCAATTTCAGATCTATTTTCCATGATTATCTAACAGTGAAAGGCTCGAAAAATCGAGCAAAAACCTTCAAGAGATGAAGGAAGCAGCCTAGCAGAGTGCTAAGAAAAATCGCCCTCCCAAGAGAAAAGCCATAGAGGGAACTACAGTAAACTTTTTCTCCCAATATCGAACACATGTAGGGTCCATTATCATCCTCCTTTGTGCAATAGAAACATTTTTAATGGTTTGGCTACTAATCTATATAAATATATTAAAAGGCGTTTCTAAACAAGGAATTGTGTCATGTGACGGTATCCCTTAGAGTGTTTACTTTATGTTCTTCACATACAATAAAAAAAATTAGAAAATGCATGGTATAAGATTTGATCCCATGACTTCAAACTTATATACTAAAGTTTTAACCACTAAACCAAGTAATGTTTGGTGTTATAATTTTAATGTAAAATATTAATAAATGAAAACTATAATTATCCGGGGCATAGTCCGAGCCTAAAAACTAGTTTGCTGATTATTCTGGGGATTGTTCTCAAAGTTCGCATGGGAATGATTCTTTAGGTAGTGTTTGTTTACCCCGCTACATGGTGAAATATTTGTCTTTTCATGCTCATGGCTCTAATGGGAGTCTCCTTATCTTCCACGAATGTGATACTCGTTTGAGAATAAACATACTTCGAGTACTATGTTGATGCCCTTGGAGCATCAAACTCATAATTGACGATGTTCATCATGTTATCTCCACTTTTAACTTAGTTCACTTCAATCACTCATGTCACGTCTACCGAAAAGCTACTCAAATCGCTAACGATTATCCTAATCTTGGTCATACTTTTGCAAGCACGAACTAAGACATTGAAATTCATATTGATAGGGATCGATTTCTTTTTTTCTTATCACATTACGTAGATTAGGAGTTTTCCTTGAGAAAAGAGTATCCCGATTTATTTTATCTTTATAATAAATACATATCTCTACTACATTATGTACGCAAGTTTACTAGAATTTCAGTAAATTTCTGGGTAGTTATATATCAACAACAGATAAAACTCAATAAATGATCAGGAGCGGATCAAGGATTTTAATAATGGGGGGCACCAAAATAATCGACCCAATATGACGCAGTCGAAATTAATGAAGGAAAATCAAGCGCAATTCCTAGTACGAACAAACAGATTCACAAGCGATAAATCCCCAAAGGGCTTCGGAATCCACTCGTAAAAGAGATAAACTCTCAAAGTATTATTATCAGAAGTAAAACTGCCTCTAATGTCGGCTCAAAACATGTAAATAGTCTTAGCAAAACCCTAAAACGAAAATTAGCTAAAAACAAAATTCGAAAATTATTAGAATGTTGTTTTCGGGCCCTAGATAAACTCGGATGGCTTACAAAGCCTGTAGAGTTACAGTCATTGGCATGTTTCCCTTTCCGAAAAGGTATTTTATTAAGCATTCTGACACCGGAGACCTGACTAGTAGAAATCATTTCAGGTTCTTTCGACGATGGGCTTCTTCGTGAACCATGCAGCTAACCTCCCTACGTCACAATATTATGCGGAAATTAGAAAAAATCCAGAAATACATAAAAGTACCCATACAAATTTATTTTTATTTAAATCATATTCTAACAATTTTTCTATAATTGTTCTCGTCGAGTTCTCATATTTTGGAATTGAGCTACAATATCATCGATGCTTACTTTCAAAAACAAATCTTTCTCTAAATAAGTAACCAAACAATCATTGAGTAATTGATCTCCCATAGTGCTATGCAATTTATTTTTTATTATAGTCATTCCTGAAAATGCTCTTTCAACACTTGTTGTCGCCACGGGAAGAAGCAACATTGACTTTAGAAGCACATATACTCTTGAATGTTTTTCATGCTTTCCTGTCTCAACAAGTTTCATGAAAAGCTCGCTAAGGTTCTTCAACATTGAAAATCTTCACTACTACAAAAAACCCCTATCGTGTCCCCTCTAAAAGACCTATCGCATCACATTTGGCCCGTCACGATAGCTACCGACACGATAGGTGCCATATCTAACGTGTCGCCTATCAGGCGACACATTAGGTATGTTTATGCGTCGCCTGAAACATAAGGGGGGACGTGGTAGCCTCATGCTAATGCATCAGGTATTATGTAATAGGCGACGCATTAGGTTGGTTTATGCGTCGCCTAAAACAAAAAAAACTGATGCATTAGCTTCAATTTGAGTTTTCATATTAAACTAACGCATCATCTGCTATATAATAGGCGACACATTAGGTAGGTTTATGCGTCACCTCTATGATAAGAGGGGACGCAATAGCCTCTCTAATGTGTCGCCTCTAACATAAAAGGGGACGCGATAGACCCTCTAATGTGTCGCCTCCATCATAAAAGAGGATGTGATAGACCCTCTAATGTGTCGCCTCCATCATAAAAGGGGACATGATAGACCCTCTAATGTGTCGCCTCTATCATAAAAGGCGACGCGATAGGTTAATTTTCTTCATAAAAACAAACACCCTAACGAGTCGCCTAATTCATAAGAGGCGACGCATTAGGTCTGATTTACAGAAACAAAAAAAAATTATTTGAATTAAATGGTCTAATGTACATATTTTGATCATTTTTATTAGAAATAAAAATTCAAATAATTACAAAATATATACGAATCTACATACATATAAACGTGGAAAAAGAAAAATATCTCTTACTTCTACTTGGTCATGCACCTCGAACACCGCCTAATCCTACTGCATATATGAATGTTGCACCTCACCACTAACTTTGCAATAGATTTAGAGGTGAACTTTACCGGATACCATCGGTTCACCATAGTAACAACTAACAAGTATAAGTGTGAGATGTATTTCCTCAAATCAATAGAACACATCAAGCGGCTCAAATTCCATGACTTGTATAAGATGTTTACGAGAGCCCCCTATAACGACAGTGGTATTTGAAAAGGACAGCTACCTACACGCCAACATAGCGTTTCCCAAGCTTTGTCAAGCTTATGATCCGTGGAAATAAGCCGGTAATTTGAGAAGGCAAGATCATAGTCTCGGAGCATGAAGGCATAATCACCCAACACTCGATTTGTGATTCAGTGGAGCTGAAAGTATACCTTTAACAAAAAGAGAAGACTGCAAGATTAAAAGATGATGATCAATTAATAAATGCAAGATTTGGAGCATAGGATGTCTCCTACACCAAACAAACACATATATAGATATACTAACTGTAACCGCCTAATTTTGATATTAGTAGATAGAAGAAATTTTTATCAAGTTGCCCAGATTAGACACGAGAAAACACAATGTTGCTTTCCCCGATCACAAATTGATAATAATTCTAGGAAACAACAAGTAATCCATCATAAATAAAGCGAGAAAGTGTGTTATACCTAGAGTTACAAGGAGAAGTTAGCGGACAAAGAAGACGAATAGCCACGCTTACGGTAGTAGTGTCTCGATTGGAAATGCAGCAAGAGAAGTATTGTTATTGACAAAGTCACGGAACTACTGCAGTTGTCTTTGCGTTTCTCCATACTATCAGCATCATATTACCTCCACCATTACGAGCTATTTTTTCTCGCAATTGCCAGCCCCAAAATCTGCCATTCCATCCAAAAATCAATACTCGTCACTCAGTAAATCTTCATAGGTCTCAACAAAATCATATAAAACCAAACACAATCACCTGGATCGACAAATCAAACCTCTTTAAACCAACAACAACTTCCAATCATAAACCCCTAATTTTCCAAATCACGAACCAAATCAACATAAAAAAGATCCTTAGAAATCAACAGAACACGAAATTAGGGTTTCGAGGCGTTGAAGTCAAGCAATACCAAAACTGCCAACGTAAAATTACGGGTTTTTCGCCCCGATGATAACTTCAAAGAGAGATGAATGAACACCAAAATTTCAAAAGGAATTGAAATGAGAAGTAAAGAAGAAAGTCATAGGATTAAGCAAAGGCATTAATTTTCTCAACTTCCATTTCCGAAAAATCGAAGGAATCCGGTGAAGAAAGCGAGAAAGCGGGGGAGGGGAAAACAAAACCTAACTCAAGCAAAACCAGAATAAACCATAATTTCTATACACCAAAAAAAAAAATCAAAAAAATCCTAATTCAAGCAATTTCAAACAAGTGAAACAAAAAAATTAGGTAAGTGCATAGAAAACATACGATCTCATCTAACCAAAACATACAAAAACGAATAAAAACAAACCTTCACTTTGGTAATTTTAGGTGAATTCTTTATTCGCCCAAAATTAGGATTCAAATATTCTATTCATCTCAGTAAAGGAAGGGAGTTGAAAAAGAAAGAGAAAAGAGATGGAATAAGATGGGAAGACTCCATAGTAATCGAAAAAGAGAAAAGAGAGAGTCAGAGAAACAGGAGAGAGAAATTGAGGAAGCAACTAAATTGAGGAGAGAGTCAATACACCTTACCAGTTACCACCAGCCCACAATAGTGAGCGACGAAGAAGGGCACGAGGAGAAGCAGCAATTGAACCAGTACGAACCAGCAATTGAACCAGCGAGGAGAAGCGAAGGACAAACGACGAACAGGGAATACCAGCACGAACCAACACGAACCAGCGAGGAGAAGCAACAACAACGACGAATTTCACCGGGTAGTCGAAGAGGGAATACCAGAATGACGGAAGAAGGAGCGATGGAGCGAAGGAGCGAAGGCAACGAAAGAGGAAGGGCACGAGGAGGAAGGTGGGTCTTAGGGCGGGGAGGAGGAGGGGAGTTGCGTTTTAGGGATGTGTTAACTGTTAAGGTTGTGTACTTGTGTTTTACTAAAGAACCAATTCCCTTCAAAAAAAAAAAAAGAAAGAACCAAAAAAATTAGCTATTGTGTCAAAGTAAATTGAAGGAGGGATGCATAAAGTTTCAATATTAATTTTTTAAAAATATTTTAGGAACCACTATTATTAACATGTCTATTGTATCGCTTCATATATAATCTTGGACACATAACATCTAATGCATCGCCTATTACATTAGGGGGATGCAATAGGTTATTTCCCAAAATTTGCTTCACTTTCCAAGCACCTATCGCATCTAAGATTAGAATAAAAGCGACACAATAGCTTTACACGTCTCATACTATATACAAGCGACGCGATAGAGCTAAGACGTGTACTATTGAAAATAACAAGCTAATGCGTCTGGTTTTATATAAAAGTAGACGCATGGAACCTAATGTGTCGCCTATAATTATTAGCGGACGCGATAGGTACTTTCCAAGTATATCTGGAATAATTCTAATGTGTCGCCTATAACTATTAGCGGACGCATATCACCTAACGCGTCGCCAGTTACATCAGTGGCGACGCAATAGCGCTTTTTGCATCACTGCTTATATTAGAGGCGACGCAATGTGACCACACCCCTACCGCATCAAACATATAATATAACCTGACACGAAAACTTTACGCGTCGCCTATTATGTTAGGGGGGACGCGATAGGCCATTTCAGGATTTTGCCCGACCCTATTGCATCCAACTTTATACATAAACGCGACACGTTAGCTTTATGCGTCATACATTTTATAGAGGCGATGCAATAGGCATGTTGTGTTAGGTATTTTTTGTAGTAGTGCTTTCATCACTTCGAATATCTTATCAATGATGAATTTTTGAAGTGAATCTTCCACAAAAGAAAGTTCAACGGTTGAAAATTCAGTAGGATAAAATTTCCCTAGTTGTGTCAACTTTGCTATGTCAAATGAAGAAAATTGGTTAGCTGGATTGAAAGAAGACATACAGACAAGTAATTCCTTGCTTACCTCATTGAACCGATTTTTAAGTTTTTGTAATTGCAGATCAATGACACTTAGAAAAACTTCAACTCGAAATTGATAAAGATTTGTCACTTATGATCTACTACCACGAAACTTCATTCTGTCAGGGAGAACATACTTTTCCTCCATATCAGGAATCTCAATGCCATATTTAATCATAAACAAACTAACTTTGTTTATGTGAGTATCCCATCCATCGTCCCTCAAGTTCTGCAAATTTATCTTAGTCACATCAACCATTTTTCATCGCATTTACTATATGCACATTATTGCTGGGTTAAGATGGTGTAATTAGTAGGTAAATATTGCGATATTTAACGACCATGGTGATCACTTATCAGAAATGGTAAGGGAGATTCCTCAATATGAGAAGAACTCCCTGAACTTTAAAATCACCTAGGAGATTAGAGAGGGGCAATAAGAAAGTGAAAAGATAGGTATAACTCTATAAAGATAGAGAAGAAATTATGTAAATGAATTAAATTTCATGCATTAAGTAATCAAAATATCTTTAACCCTTTAGCTAACATATTAGAATTAACTAGGTTAGTATTAGTAAAGCAATTGGTTTTATTAGTCTATGAAAGAGAAAAGTAATTAAATTGACAAAATGACATTGGGGTTGATTGCTTTCCCACTTTGACGATTACTATTTAGTAGAGTTCACTAGCCTGAAACAGTAGTGAAGCGGTAGGGATTTCTTTTTTCTTATCACATACATAGATTAGGAGTTTTCCTTGAAAGAAGAGTATTCTACTCCCTCCGTCCCATAATATAGTGCTTACTTCTTCTTTTTTACGAGATTTAAGGAGAATGGAGAAAAAATCAAATGAATTGAAGTACTCTTTTGGTACCTTTAGTCTTTGAACTACTTCATTTTTTCTTTTTCTTTCCAAAAGAAATAAAAAAAAGCAATAAATGTCTCTTGGAATGATGTAAGCAATAAGTAGGGGCACAAATTTTAAAAGAAAGGTAGGGGTATTTTGGATAGTTTGTGTACAAATTGAGGATAATTTAGTCCAAAAAAAATTGATAAAAAAAAAATAGGTACAATATTTTGGGACACCCAAAAAGGAATGTAAGCACTATATTATGGGACGGAGGGAGTAGTTCTTATCTTTATAATAAATACATATCTCTACTACATTATGTACACAAGTTTACTAGAATTTCAGTAAATTTCTAGGTAGTTATATTGTTAGGAATCGGGGTGTTGTAGTTTGAATAATGCGGAACAAAATCAATGAAATAATAAGGATGAGAAAATAATAAAGAAGAGAAACAAAAGAACACAAGGATTTACGTGGTTCGGTCAAAATAGACCTACGTTCATAGATGGGGGATTCGAGCTTCTTCACTATAATGGAGAAAATCAGAGAGAATAATACAAGGAGTCCTAAATTCTAGAGGCTAAAAGTGTTTCATAAGTTGTGTGTCAAATAATGAGCACTAAGAGGTCCTTTTATAACATAAGGAACCCCGCACAAAAACCCTAGAATATACTCCGTAAAAAACCCTAAGAAGAAAATCCGATTCGGAAACGCGTCTCAGAAACCGCGAGGCGCGGTGGCTGCCGCGAGTCGCGGTGTCTGCCACGTGTCGCGGTATGCTCTCGGCAGTTCTTCGTAAAACGGGCGTAACTTTCTCGTTTCTCAGCGGAATTGGGCATATGACCTATCGTTGGAAAGCTCTTGGAACAAGATTTCACCTTCAATTTGAATCACATCAAAACCATTTATATATTGAGAGATATGTGCATTCAAAGTTAGCCTTATGCCTTACACAAGATTTCAAGTCATAAATAACAATCTCCACCTTGACTTGAAACCGTTCAATCAAGATGACTCCACCTTGAACTGAAAACCAAAAAAATACTCACCATAAACATATAACCTCCACCTTAAACAAAATTCCATAAGCCTAATCACTTTAGGCAATCAAGGACGGACATCTTCTATGAACTGTGTACCGATGCGTCTTCGAACACAAAACTCCGTATACAAAACCATCACATGGCCTAGATTGAGAGTATAAAGTCACCAACGCCAAGCATGCTTATTCAAATTGACCAAACTCTCTTCAAACACTTCTTCATCTCAACAACAAACTCAAGCAATTCTAGAAAACCAATCGACATCAATAACTTCTAAATTGCAATTGTACTTAACAAAACACAAAAGTACCAAATTTGAGATAAGAAATAGCATAACTAGAACAAAATCTAATGCTTAACCAAGATTGTTACAAAAAACTCAAAAAAAAAACAATCTATCTTAGACTCCATAGCAAAATCCACACGGTTTCTCGTTTCACCAAGAGATCTCAAAGGGCACCAATCATAAAGAGATCGTAGAAACCGCAGCCCAAAAACTTGTAACCCTAAAGTACAAGATCATCATCAAGAACATTGTTGGCGATATTTGTGGATTGGTCCTCATTGGACTTTTCCCCATTCTTCTTCTTTAATTTCCAACACTCAGCTTTGATATGACCCTTCACATGACAATAGTTACAGATTTTATTCTTACCAAAATTATTTCCACCATGAGCAACCAAAGCATTAGTTTGAGCATATTTATTAACCAACTTATTATCAATTAAATCTCTTTGAGTTAAGGCATCCTTAACATCCTTCAAACTCAAATCATCTCTACCATACAATAAAGTATCTCGAAAATGCTTATACGAAGGTGGTAAAGAACACAACAACCTAATAGCCATATCCTCATCATCGATCTCAACATCGATATTTTGCAAATCCATATAATAGAGAAGAATTCATCTAAATGAGACTCAAGCGGTTTACCTTCTTCTAGACTGAGATCATGAAGTCTAGATTTGAGTAGTAGACGGTTGGTCACGCTCTTTGTCATATAAAGTGACTCCAACTTCAACCACAAACCCGCAGCAGTTGTCTCCTTGGCAACCTCTCTCAAAACTTCATTAGATAGACTTAAATGAATTGCCGAGAGTGCCTTCAAATCGACCTCCTCCCACTGATCATCCGTCATACCCGAAGTCTTTTTGGATGCACCTTCAAGAGCCTTGTGATAGCCACTTTGAACCAAGATGGCTTTCATCTTCAATTGCTATAGGCTAAAATTTACTTGCCTATCAAATTTCACAATATTAAATTTCATTGACATAATTGAATCAAACTCGTTCTATAAACACCTAAGATCTTAAACAACCAAGCTCTGATACCAATTTGTTAGGAATCGTGGTGTTGTAGTTTGAATAATGCGGAACAAAATCAATGAAATAATAAGGATGAGAAAACAATAAAGAAGAGAAACAAAAGAACAAAAGGATTTACGTGGTTCGGTCAAAATAGACCTACGTCCACAGATGGGGGATTCGAGCTTCTTCACTATAATGGAGAAAATCAGAGAGAATAATACAAGGAGTCCTAAATTCTAGAGGCTAAAAGTGTTTCATAAGTTGTGTGTCAAATAATTAGCACTAAGAGGTCCTTTTATAACATAAGGAACCCCGCACAAAAACCCTATAATATACTCCGTACAAAACCCTAAGAAGAAAATCCGATTCGGAAACGCGTCTCGGAAAGCGCGAGGCGCGGTGATGGCCGCGAGGCGCGGTGGCTGCCGCGAGTCGCGGTATGCTCTCGGCAGTTCTTCGTAAAATGGACATAACTTTCTCGTTTCTCAGCGGAATTGGGCATATGACCTATCGTTGGAAAGCTCTTGGAACAAGATTTCACCTTCAATTTGAATCACATCAAAACCATTTATATATTGAGAGATATGTGCATTCAAAGTTAGCCTTATGCCTTTCACAAGATTTCAAGTCATAAATAAAAATCTCCACCTTGACTTGAAACCGTTCAATCAAGATGACTCCACCTTGAACTGAAAACCAAAAAAATGCTCACCATAAACATATAACCTCCACCTTAAAAAAATTCCATTAGCCTAATCACTTTAGGCAATCAAGAACTGACATCTTCTATAAACTGTGTACCGATGCGTCTTCGAGCACAAAACTTCGTATACAAAACCATCACATGGCCTAGATTGAGAGTATAAAGTCACCAACGCCAAGCATGCTTATTCAAATTGACCAAACTCTCTTCAAACACTTCTTCATCTCAACAACAAACTCAAGCAATTCTAGAAAACCAATCGACATCAATAACTTCTAAAATGCAATTGTACTTAACAAAACACAAAAGTACCAAATTCGAGATAAGAAATAGCATAACTAGAACAAAATCTAATGCATAACCAAGATTGTTACAAAAAACTCAAAAAAAAACAATCTATCATAGACTCCATAGCAAAATCCACACGTTTTCTCGTTTCACCAAGAGATCTGGGCGGGCGCGGATGTGTCGTTGTGCACCGCACCCGGTCAAAGATAAAATTTCTCCTACTCTCTTTTACAATTAAATGTAGAAGGGAAGTAAGGTTCGTATCCACAGGAAAACAGGGACAAGTTTAATATCTAGCGTGAATCAATACCTAGATGACTCTAAAGGTCGAGTAACCTAATAACAAGGGGGGTTTCAAATAGAGTTTTAAACAAACTAAAATTAACTAGCAACTAAATAAAATGAGAAATCAATATGGAAAGATCTTGAATCCGATTAACATCCACTTCAATTCATTATCGATCCTTGAACCTCCACTCTAATTATTTCCATAATTATCTATTGTTGAGAATCAATCTCGCATTCTCCTTATTCTTAGTTGAATAACACGATCAGCGTGACTATAAAACCCTAACTAAAGGATAACCTAGTCCGATCGCGTCTAAGTTCAATCCAATAGCAGCAATAAACACAGAGAACCAACAGACCTGCTAACGTCATACAAGCGATAAACATTCAACAGTTAATTCAATTTCCCCAAGAAATAACCAAGACGATCTGCATCTAAGTTACTCCCTAGTTTGCTACCAATTGATAAAAGAATAAAACAATCCGATTCTATTCTTAAATCTAGCATTAGATTAATTACACAATCAAACTAGTAACGTTCCTAGTATAATCATGCAAAAATCATAGAAAGCAAGCATAGAAATTAAACCATAATCAAAGAAACTAAATAGAGAGGAAAGATCTCACAATAATGCTTGAAGCTTCATGTTAATCTCGATCAAGAACGGTTCAAGCTACAATCGGCATAGCATAAGCCAATCCCATAATTGAAATCTACAAAAACTAAACTAGGATATAAAAACTAAAAAGAGAAGATAAGAAGAGAAGAATGGAGTGTTGGATATTCTCTCTCCTCAAGTGTGTGTCCCCCCTAGGTCCAAAAACAAAGTTTAGTATTTATACTAAGGCTCAAAAGTCAGTCGACAATTACACCGACCTAGGGGTCGCGAGGTGCGAGTCTCGGTCGCGAGGTGCGAAGGATACTCTGCCTTCCGCAAACTTGGCCGGGCAAAGGCCGGGTCGCACCGTGCGAGGCGGAGTCGCGAGGTGCGATCAAGCGGGTCGCGAGGTGCGACCTAGCTCGCGAGGTGCGAGCGCCCGGGCGTGCTATGGGCGAGCGCCCGGAGCGGCGGGCGATGATCTTTGCTGGCGCGCGCAAGGCTTGAGGTAGTGCTTATTTCTTGTGCTAGCTGTGCGAGCTTGCGATGCTTGGTGCTAGCTTGGCTTCGAGCGCGCACGAGAGCTGGGCAGGCTTCGCTGCTGCTTGGGCGAGCATGCGATGCGGCTGGTGGACGTGCACGCGAGAGCTGGGCGATGATGCCGAGCTTGCGGTGCACGAGAGCTTGCTTAGGCTTGCGGTGGAAGTTGGTTATTGTTGGTGAGATGCAATGGTACAATGTTGTTGAGCCTCTCGAACACTTCCAAGTATATCGCTCAAACCCATTTTACCATAAAAGCTCGGAACATAAGACGTTAACACCAATTATCTCGCAAAGCTCCGAACTTCCGCTAAGGGTTAATTAAAACACGAACGTTAACAATTACAATCAAACCCTTAGCAAAGCGCATCTAAAATACCACAAAAACATCGTATAACTTGAGCGTATCAAGATCTCAAAGGGCACCAATCATAAAGAGATCGTAGAAACCGCAGCCCAAAAACTTGTAACCCTAAAGTACAAGATCATCATCAAGAACATTGTTGGCGATATTTGCGGATTGGTCCTCATTGGACTTTTCCCCATTCTTCTTCTTTAATTTCCAACACTCAGCCTTGATATGACCCTTCACATGACAATAGTTACAGATTTTATTCTTACCAAAATTATTTCCACCATGAGCAACCAAAGCATTAGTTTGAGCATATTTATTAACCAACTTATTATCAATTAAATCTCTTTGAGTTAAGGCATCCTTAACATCCTGCAAACTCAAATCATCTCTACCATACAATAAAGTATCTCGAAAATGCTTATACGAAGGTGGTAAAGAACACAACAACCTAATAGCCATATCCTCATCATCGATCTCAACATCGATATTTTGCAAATCCATATAATAGAGAAGAATTCATCTAAATGAGACTCAAGCGGTTTACCTTCTTCTAGACTGAGATCATGAAGTCTAGATTTGAGTAGTAGACGGTTGGTCACGCTCTTTGTCATATAAAGTGACTCCAACTTCAACCACAAACCCGCAGCAGTTGTCTCCTTGGCAACCTCTCTCAAAACTTCATTAGATAGACTTAAATGAATTGCCGAGAGTGCCTTCAAATCGACCTCCTCCCACTGATCATCCGTCATACCCGAAGTCTTTTGGATGCACCTTCAAGAGCCTTGTGTGACCACTTTGAACCAAGATGGCTTTCATCTTCAATTGCTATAGGCTAAAATTTACTTGCCTATCAAATTTCACAATATTGAATTTCATTGACATAATTGAATCAAACTCGTTCTATAAACACCTAAGATCTTAAACAACCAAGCTCTGATACCAATTTGTTAGGAATCGGGGTGTTGTAGTTTGAATAATGCGGAACAAAATCAATGAAATAATAAGGATGAGAAAACAATAAAGAAGAGAAACAAAAGAACAAAAGGATTTACGTGGTTCGGGCCAAAATAGACCTACGTCCACGGATGGGGATTCGAGCTTCTTCACTATAATGGAGAAAATCGGAGAGAATAATACAAGGAGTCCTAAATTCTAGAGGCTAAAAGTGTTTCATAAGTTGTGTGTCAAATAATGAGCACTAAGAGGTCCTTTTATAACATAAGGAACCCCGCACAAAAACCCTATAATATACTCCGTACAAAACCCTAAGAAGAAAATCCGATTCGGAAACGCGTCTCGGAAAGCGCGAGGCGCGGTGATAGCCGCGAGGCGCGGTGATAGCCGCTAGGTGCGGTGGCTGCCGCGAGTCGCGGTATGCTCTCGACAATTCTTCGTAAAATGGACATAACTTTCTCGTTTCTCAGCGGAATTGGGCATATGACCTATCGTTGGAAAGCTCTTGGAACAAGCTTTCACCTTCAATTTGAATCACATCAAAACCATTTATATATTGAGAGATATGTGCATTCAAAATTAGCCTTATGCCTTTCACAAGATTTCAAGTCATAAATAACAATCTCCACCTTGACTTGAAACCGTTCAATCAAGATGACTCCACCTTGAACTGAAAACCAAAAAAATGCTCACCATAAACATATAACCTCCACCTTAAAAAAATTCCATAAGCCTAATCACTTTAGGCAATCAAGAACTGACATCTTCTATAAACTGTGTACCGATGCGTCTTCGAGCACAAAACTCCGTATACAAAACCATCACATGGCCTAGATTGAGAGTATAAAGTCACCAACGCCAAGCATGCTTATTCAAATTGACCAAACTCTCTTCAAACACTTCTTCATCTCAACAACAAACTCAAGCAATTCTAGAAAACCAATCGACATCAATAACTTCTAAATTGCAATTGTACTTAACAAAACACAAAAGTACCAAATTCGAGATAAGAAATAGCATAACTAGAACAAAATCTAATGCATAACCAAGATTGTTACAAAAAACTCAAAAAAAACAATCTATCATAGACTCCATAGCAAAATCCACATGGTTTCTCGTTTCACCAAGAGATCTCAAAGGGCACCAATCATAAAGAGATCGTAGAAACCGCAGCCCAAAAACTTGTAACCCTAAAGTACAAGATCATCATCAAGAACATTGTTGGCGATATTTGCGGATTGGTCCTCATTGGACTTTTCCCCATTCTTCTTCTTTAATTTCCAACACTCATGTTTGATATGACCCTTTACATGACAATAGTTACAGATTTTATTCTTACCAAAATTCTTTCCACCATGAGCAACCAAAGCATTAGTTTGAGCATATTTATTAACCAACTTATTGTTAATTAAATATCTTTGAGTTAAGGCATCCTTAACATCCTGCAAACTCAAATCATCTCTACCATACAATAAAGTATCTCGAAAATGCTTATACGAAGATGGTAAAGAACACAACAACCTAATAGCCATATCCTCATCATCGATCTCAACATCGATATTTTGCAAATCCATAATAATAGAGAAGAATTCATCTAAATGAGACTCAATCGGTTTACCTTCACTATAATGGAGAAAATCAGAGAGAATTATACAAGGAGTCCTAAATTCTAGAGGCTAAAAGTGTTTCATAAGTTGTGTGTCAAATAATGAGGACTAAGAGGTCCTTTTATAACATAAGGAACCCCGCACAAAAACCCTAGAATATACTCCGTACAAAGCCCTAAGAAGAAAATCTGATTCGAAAACGTGTCTCGGAAACCGCGAGGCGCGGTGATGGCCTCGAGGCATGGTGGCTGCCGCGAGTCGCGGTGGCTGCCGCGAGTCGCGGTGGCTGCCGCGAGTCGCGGTATGCTCTCGGCAGTTCTTCGTAAAACGGGCGTAACTTTCTCGTTTCTCATCGGAATTGGGCATATGAACTATCGTTGGAAAGCTCTTGGAACAAGCTTTCACCTCCCATTTGAATCACATCAAAACCATTTATATATTGAGAGATATGTTTATTCAAAGTTAGCCTTATGCCTTTCACAAGATTTCAAGTCATAAATAACATATATATCAACAATAACAGATAAATCTCAATAAATGATCAGATGTAACTATGTAAGAATGAGTTCATTTTTAGGATTGACTGCATGCACATTATTGTTGGGTTGAGATGGTGTAAGATTAATTAGCAGATAAATGGAGGTTTATGATGGCGATACTTAATGACCATGGTGATCACTTATCAGAAATGGGAAGGGAGATTCCTAAATATGAGAAAGAAGTCCCTGAACTTTAAAATCACCTAGGAGATTAGAGAGGGGCAATACGAAAGTGAAAAGATAGGTATAATTCTATAAAGATAGAATAGATATGTAAATGAATTAGTTTTCATGCATTAAGTAATCAAAATATCTTTAACCCATTTAGCTAACATATTAAAATTACCACTTGCACGATTACTATTTACTAGAGTTCACTAGCCTGAAACAGTGAAGCTTGTTAATTGTTATAAAAAGATATACTGAGAACTACTTGGGGTTTTTTTTTTCCATAGACAATCTATATATATTGTTATGGCTAATTTTTACAGATTAACGTTGACACAAGCAACAGCGACACGACGTTAAGACCTGGTCAAAGGACAACCGATCGCTTCGAAAAATAAGGGTGACTAAGTCTCGTCCAGTCCAGTCAATTCAAATGACCTAACTAGTAGTCAAGGAACGTGCTAGAGAAGCAGAGATATTGTGCCATGATCTTAGCTAACCACTGCCGATATTCTTGGGCGCACGTTGAAGCTAGGAAACGCTATATAAAGACTTCGAAGCTAAAAGAGAAAGGGTTACAAGCATTCATATCACTCATACAAGCAAGAGCATTCATAGTTTACTTTGAATTACATTCATCAAACACTTTGAGTATTAAGCCACTTTACATTACGTTGCAATTAAACTATTGTACTTAAAATAATCATCCTAAGGTGTATTGACTGTCGTCAGTTGCATATAGTGTATTGGTGGACTCATATCCACCCGAGGTTTTTTACCCATCTTCATTGGGGTTTTTCCACGTCACCATCTCTTTGTGTTGTTTCCCTTTTATTCCCCTTTGCATTTACATTCGTTTAATCGCTTCAATCTGGTTGTTGTCGTCCCAATATTGATTTGTGTCGCTAAGGCAAAAATCTGCATAAACATATATATATATATATATATATATATATATATATATATATATATATATATATATATATATATATATATATATATATATATATATATATATATATATATATATATATATATATATCTTTTCGTAATGCATGGCAATTAGTTTAGATTTTATGGAGCCTATACAAAAAAAAAAGGAACAACTAGTGGTAGCTATATATACCACATCAATTACGATTTATGTCCCGGATACATTCCCTATCCATACTAAAAAGGGAAAAATGATTAAACCACATGAAATTAGAAAAAACAAAAGGAAATGTAAGTTGGATCATTGAAGATTCTAATTAGTAACCTCCTCCATTGGTGGAAATTTATACACTTGCATAGATTTTTGCCTAAAAATATGTAAAACCAATTTCCATCTATTAATAATTATACATCTCAAAGGAGGAGCGCAATTATATCCCTTTAACAAACATTTTCCCAATTATTTCCATTAATTCCCTTTCTCTATCTCTCCTTTACCTCCCAAAGTTAGTTGGGCTGGTGCCACCATCTCTTTTCCTTCTCACAAAATTAAAAAGACCAAAACAGAAAATCTAAAAATATTTAACACAATCTTGTAGTAGTAACACTAATTTCCCCAGGTACCTAATAATCTAAAGAATTAGATTCAGCACAACAATCATCTATATTATCTTCTTCTTGCTTTCTTCTCCTTTCTGAGGCCGCGGCAGCTACCTAGCTGCCACGGCCCTACAACTTTCTCATATCGTCCTAACAAAGTAATAATATATCCATGCATTCTTGGGAAAATATGAGCATGTTTTTCATGGACTCAAAGGTAAACCCCCACCACCACCACCTCCACCACCTCCCACCAACCGTTCTCGATGTTCGTGCCTCGCAAACACCCCATCAAGCAGCGGTGCCTCCTCGCTAGAGTCGTCAGAGTCGGAAGAGCTACAACGCCTTGTTCATGCACCGCCATTTTGGCAGAGCAAGAAGAGGTTGTCTAAGCAACTATCAATGTGTGAGACTCATAGAGACGTTGCATGGGAGAGACGACGTCGTCAAATCTTAAAGCAAGAGAGGAAGAAAAACATGGATCTTGACGCAGAAGATTTAACAGACGAGGATTTGCATGAGTTAAAAGGGTCTATAGAACTTGGATTTGGTTTCAATGAAGAGGCAGGCCAAAAGCTTTGTAATACATTGCCGGCTCTGGACCTTTATTTCGCCGTCAATCGACAGTTGTCGCCGAGTCCGGTGTCGACGCCCCATAGCCAAGGATCAACTAGCTCCATGGGGCCTAGATCCTCTTCATTTGATAGTCCTAAGAGTGAAGATTCATGGAAAATCTGTGGCCCAGGTTTCACTCTTTTCTTATTCTCATTATGTTCTTACTTTGATCAATTATGCTACTACAAATCCTTGGGAATGTTTCCCATATCAAACTTGAAAGTTAAGTTAGGTCTAGCATGTGCCATGTAGTCTGTACTTTTGATTTGAGCATATTATATATTTCATATGTTATATGAATACCACCTTGAATTTGTCACATGTTTTTCATTTTATTGTACTTTTTCTTATAAGATAGGTGATCTCGTGGAGCCAATAATCGAGTCATCGAATATATTATTTTTAATCTATCTCCTTATCAGGGTTTGGCACATTCTTATCATGATATGATTCATAGTCCTATAAATTTAGGTCTAACAAAGATTAACAAGATTACATAGAATTTGGCATCGAAAGGTTTTCCTTAGACATGCAAGTGATTCATGTGGTCTATATAATGATGAAAGAAAGATACCTTTATAAATCCATGCATGATGAACCATTTTCTCTAATTCATGATACTAACTTTGAGAGGGAAACTTTTATGTATTTTTTCTATCTACTTTACTCAATGTTGGTTTGGAGAGGCAAGTTTAGCGATACAAAATCTCATATTGTTTTAACTTTTTAAGGAATACGGAAAATAAGAATATTTACTATTTAAGAAAGTGTAGCATTTGTTTAGAAATAGATGAAGTATCATTTTGTCAAGCAACCTATCTGATAATACTATAAATGTTGATTGAATTTTGTAGGAGACAATCCTCAACAAGTGAAGATCAAGTTGCGGCATTGGGCTCAAGCTGTTGCTTGTTCAGTGATGCAATCCTTTTGATTTTGCGATAAACCAGGAAGAAAAATGAAAATAGAGGAGGAGAGAGGGAAAGATAGAGAGAGAGAGAGAGGAGAAAGAATGATGAAGCAGAAATGGATAAAAGTTTAACTTGTAAGCTAAGCTACATGGTCTTATGATCATGCATGCATATGTTCATGCACCATTTCAAGATATAGCAAGTACCGGGATCATATATAGTTCTACTACGTATTGGTCACTATGAGGCTAAGTGATGTACTGTATGCCTTATTTGTTTGGTGATCGAAGGATTTGATTTTTTATTTTTTTTGGGTCTATCCTTATATATCATGTGAGGAGTAGATGTATTTCAGTCCAAATTACAATTATAAAGGTTTCTTGTCATGTAAAAAGAGTTTTTGTGGCATCAATTGTCATGCATGTTTACCATATGTTCCTAGGAAATTTTGGGTAGTATGTTTAGGCTACTTTAATTTCCAGAGTTATGTAAAAGTCATGCAACTATCAACTATGTAATTACTAATGGATTGCTAAATACATTTTCCCGCATTTATTTTTTCAGCTTTATGATCTCCACCAATATTTATCAGACTGCTGAATATTTTCATTGTTGTACTAAAGCAAAAATTATAGAATTGAGTTAGAAAAAGAGGTACTATAAAAGGTAATATATAATAATCTTGCTCTTAAATAGTACTCCCTCCGTTTCTTATTGATGTTCCTAGTTTGACTTTGCACATTTGTGAGTGCACATTTGTCAGTGCACATCTTTAACTATAAATATCTATACGTATAACGTATACGTAAAAATTTTGTATTATCAAATTACTAATTGAGTCGAATCAGACAAAACCCCACATGACTATGATTTTTCTTATATATTGAGAAAAATTTAGAAGATGTTATGCCAAATAGTGCAAAGATTCCAACTCAAGACATCAATAAAGGAATGCAGGCAATACTATTTTGTTTAGTTTTTATGACATTTTAAAACACCATGGATTAGCATTGGTCACACACAATTTATCATATACAGTATACTAATCCGTTTTCTAAGTTTTTCCTACTTTAATTTTGCATGGTTTTGAATACACACCTTTGACTAACATTTATATTTTTTATTAAATATTATGATAAAATATGACAATTGTGATATTATTAAGATACACATTGATATGGACCTAATAAGATCTCTCATGATCATTTTTTTCTCATATATACAATAAAAGATGACAAAGTTTTACTATAACTTACCACTTAAAAAGTAATTTAAATGAGGAAAACTTAGGAAAACAGATGGTGTAATTTATGAAGAAGTCTTGGCTCAGACGCGTCTCATTCATTAGATAACTAAGATAATTTTTAGTTTATGACATTTTTATATTAATTTCGAGGCCTGTTTTTATTAGTTCATGGCTCATATATATTAGTTTATGCATATTTATTATCAGTTTATGCATATTTTTTCTCAGTTTATATTAGTTCGGTATCAACTTATGCATCTTTTGTATCAGTAATGCATCTTATTTATTAGTTTAAGCGCGTCATTTATTAGTTTATGAATATTTTAAATTAATTTCTGTATTTTATATTTTTTTTTCCTTTCTTTTGTGAATTTTTTTTTCTTTTACATATCATGGAGTCATATTATTATGATGATGGGGATAATTCTTTCGATAGGCAACATAGTCGTAATTCTAATTGTTCTCATGTTTTTAGTTTTGATGCATCAAATCAAAATTCTCCCAATTTTTGCATGAGTTCCCATGAATTACCTTATATGTTCTATGAATCGCATACATATTTTAGTAATTCTAGAGCAATCTTTTCTTTTCCTCAATATGAGAATGAATTGTTTTGGAAATACTATTATAGACTTGGCGATTTTATTGGTCCTAACCACGGAATTGAAATTTGGGATATGTGCCTAGTGATTTATGAGGGTTTAAATGAAGAAACTAGGGAGGTGTTGGAGTCTATGTCTAATGGACAATTTATACCTCAATCACCTGATTATTGTTGGGATCTAATTGAGTGGTTGGCTCTGAATAATTATGAGTGGGATATGCCTTTATCTTTTAGACCAACTGATGTTATGGTTTTATATAGAGATTTAGGTGCATTTAGGTTGCATTTCTAGTTCATATTAGAGCATTTAGGTGCATATTTGCATGATTTACTCAAGTTTTGCTCAACTACTCCCCGTTTGCGTGTTTCGATGATTTTCAGGTTATTTTGATGCAAATTGATTATGATTAATCATTGAGGATGAAGATAGCTTGCACAAGGATCACAATGCATCCGTTTGGGACAATTTCGAGTTAGAATGAAGCAAAGAGTTAGTGAAAGAAGTGCCAAAACTGATACTTATTCACTATTTTGATCATAACTTTTGATAGAAAATTGATAATCAATAAATTCTAATTGGATTGGAAACTAGACTTTAAGAGCTTTCCGATGATAGGTCACACGCCTCAAACGGACTTCTGGTTTGAGAGATACAGCCTTCGTAAGTTGATGCAAAATCGCAGTTTTCCGGCCCGATGGGATCGGGCGGTTTAGCCCGATCGGGCCCGAGAACATATTCATCGGCTGCGTTCTAGAGTTGAAAACAAGAGGAAAAAACTCCCACCCGATGGGATCGGGGCGAGCTTGCCCGATCGGGCGGGCGATCCGTCATATTTCCGAAATAAAGATATTTTCGTTGATGGGGTCGGGCGAGTTGGCCCGATCGGGCGGTTAACCCGACACGCGCATTTAATGATTTCCGGGCTATTTTGATAATACTTTTCCTAATTGTTTTAGGTTTAGTATAAATAGCCAAATCATAATAATTTTCATGGAGCTTTGTTTTAGCCATTATTTTTCATAATTTTCTCTAGAGAGTTATTCAAGAACCCTAGTTTAATTTCTTAGTTATTTGCAATGTTTCAAAGTATGAATTTTTATATTGATTTATTTATTATTTTCATAAACATGAGTGAGTAGTCTTATTTCTAGGATTGTGGGGATCTATGTATGTAATGAGGGATTGATAGATTAGTATAATTACCTTTTATTTCAATTGTTTCCTGTGGTTGAATCGTTCATGCTAGATTTATAAATTAGGCCTGATTTGTATTTCTACTATCGCAATCGAATCATTCGAGAGGAGAGATACCGTATAGGCTTTCAATCATTAGACAGAGTGATCCTTGACCATGCGAGAGCGGCTAGGTGATCTTTGAGGGAGGTAATGTTCGAGAGAAATTACATGTGCCCTAGATAAATTGACTTATTAGGTGGTTGTTATTCGTCCCTGATTCCCCGAATTGTATGCATAGTGATCCATAATCCTAGTTCTTTATTAATTGATTTATTCCCTCGTATTTAGTTATGTTATTTGTTTAGTTTAGTCACACAACCATTTTCATCTGATTTAGTTAGTATAATATTAGAATTCAGATACAATAATATAACTTTCTCCCTGTGGATTCGATCCTGACTTCCCTGACTACTAGTTAGTGGACCTTAGGTTATTTTCGATTAGGTGATACGACTTTAGCCTGTCAAATTTTAGCGTCGTTCCTAGGGAGACGATTTATTTTTATTTTATCTGAATTATAGTATTGCACTAACCTACTCTGAAGAACATCTGTTCTTTGGAGCATCTCACGTTTGCTTTAGTGTTTTTGGTGTATGAGCAGGAAATTAAAATCCTCAAATCTCATTCCATTTGATCCGGAGATTGAAAAGACTGCTCGTAAACTCAGAAAGAAAACTAAGCAAGCAAAGTTGTCTGCAGGGACACCATCCCAAAAAACACCTTCTCCACCATCCTCACCACAACAAGAACCCCCTGTCACACCTTTTTCTCTTAAAATGGGTGACGAGGTTAAACCAACTGGGCGGACGCGGATGTGTCGTTGTGCACCGCACCCGGCCAAAGATAAAATTTCTCCTACTCTCTTTTACACTAAGCTAGTATAATGGAAGTAGGGGTCGTATCCACAGGGAAACAGGGACGAGTTTAATACTTAGCGTGATTCAAAACCTAGATTAAGCTAAGGGCCGAGAAACCTAATAATAATAACAAAGGGGGGTTTCAAGTAGATTATAGCTAAACTACAACTAACTAGCATATAAACAAGATGAGAAATCAATTATGGAAAGATCTTGAATCCGATTAACATCCACCTCAATTCATTATCGATCCTTGAACCTCAACTCTAATTATTTCCATGATTATCTATTGTTGAGAATTAATCTCGCATTCTCCTTATTCTTAGTTGAATAGCACGATCAGCGTGACTATAAAACCCTAACTAAAGGATAACCTAGTCCGATCGCGTCTAAGTTCAATCCAATAGCGGCCAATAAACACGAGAGAACCAACGGACACCGCTAACATCATACAAGCGATAAACATTCAACGGTTAATTCAATTTCCCAAGAAATAACCAAGACGATCTCGCATCTAAGTTACTCCCTAGTTTGCTACCAATTGATAAAAGAATAAAACAATCCGATTCTATTCTTAAATCTAGCATTAGATTAATTACACAATCAAACTAGTAACGTTCCTAGCATAATCATGCAAAAATCATAGAAAGCAAGCATAGAAATTAAACCATAATCAAAGAAACTAAATAGAGAGGAAAGATCTCACAATAATGCTTGAAGCTCCATATTAATCTCGTTCAAGAACGGTTCAAGCTACAATCGGCATAGCATAAGCCAATCCCATAATTGAAATCTACAAAAACTAAACTAGAAAATAAAAACTAAAAAGAGAAGACAACAAGAGAGGAGTGGAGTTTTGGAGACTCCCTCTCCTTGTGGCTGCTGCCCCCCTAGGTCCAAAAACAAGTTAAGTATTTATACTAAAGCTCAAAAATCAGCCGACAATTAGACCGACCTAGGGGTCGCGAGGTGCGAGTCTGGTCGCACCGTGCGAAGAGTGTTCTGCCTACCGCACATTTGGCTGGGCAAGGCAGGTCGCACCGTGCGAAGGATCTCGCGAGGTGCGAGCAAGAAGGTCGCGAGGTGTTACCTAGCTCGCGAGGTGCGAGCTGCTGTGCTGGCCAGCTTGCTTCGAGCGCACGCTGGCTTGCGATGATGGAGCGTTGGGCTGGGCAGCTTGCTTCGAGCACGCGCTGGCTTACGATGATGGAGCGCTGGGCGACTTGGGCTCTTTGTAGGCGAGCATGCGATGCGGTGGCGGTGAACGTGCACGCGGAGCTGGGCGATGATGCCGAGCTTGCTAGGCATGCGGTGCTTGGGCTTGCGATCTTTGGGCATGCTTCGTTGTTGAGATGGTGCAATGCTATTGAGCTACACCTAGGAACACTTCCAAGTATATAACTCAAACCCATTTTACCACAAAATCTCGAAACACATGACACTAACACTAATTATCTCGTATAACTCCCAACTTCCGCTAAGGGCTAAGTATAATACAAATGTGAACAATTATGATCAAAACCTCTAGCGAAGTGCACCCAAAATAACGTACATACACCGTATAACATGAGCGTATCAAATACCCCCACACTTGAACTTTACTCGACCTCGAGTAAACTCCAAAAATGAGAAATACCAATTAAATCATCACCCAAATTATCAACACCAACCTCTCTCTCCACCAACTACATCATCATCATCACATCTTAATGAAATACGCTCAAAACCTAAACGTAAGGGATAATGACTCCCCCACACTTAGATTCAAGCTCACCCGAAATATATAAAGACGTAACAACAACAATAACCAAGCAAACGACAACCAAAATGTGAGCTCAAATCCTGAAGGATCTCAAAGGAGTTGAACTCACTCAAACGCCACAATGAAAATGACAGCTCGCCTAAAACCTCAAAAGATAAACTAAAACTACTACTACTACAACTAATTTAGAATAGCAAGCCATGGAACAAAAGACAAAAAGGGATAAATTCCATGCTTACTCCCAAAAACAAACAATCAACCAAAAGAATGTGAAAGCCAAAACAAATCTTCACAAAATCAAGGATGAAATAACCAACCCAACCCGAAAACGCTTTCCACCTTATGACACCATCTCCGGCAAATGAGTTTTCAAAGTACAAAATTCTCTCTTAATCTCTCATTTTGCCTAGGAGCCCTTTCGGGTTTTCATCCTAGCTTCACACATTTCTTTTTGGTTGCATCTCACCATCTTACCCGCTCAATATAAGCCACTTTTTGCATAGGTTGCCCTTTCGGGTTTTCAACCTATCCAGGGCCCCCATTTTTGCCCGAGTCGCCCACCCTTGCGGGTTTTCAACTCGGCGGGATTCTTTTCATCACTTTTTTTTTTTATATTCTTTTTTTTCCAAATTTTTTTCATTTTCATTTTTTTCAAATTGAAAGTAATATATACAACATAGATACATGAGAATGCGAATACCCTCCCCCCTACTTAAACTACACATTGTCCTCAATGTGTCGACAATTAAAAGAAAAAGTAAACTGAAAAAGGGGGGAAATTTGAAAATCGGGTAAATCGAAGATCGAATGCTCAAAACTCATGGCAAACAATCCGTCAAACTCAAACTTCTTAACAACACCAACTCAAATCTCATAAATCAACTCACAACCCTCTCCCTCGAATCACTCAAACAAATGACAAATTCAAATTTTGTTTAGATTTTTGAGATTTGCTCCTAGCTTAAGAGATCGAAAAGATACATTAACAATCTCAATCCTCTAGTGTTACCAACTCCTAGCTATTGAAGTCCTCCCAACGGGTTTTCTTTTGTGGATTTTGGTTCCAAGCGGATTAAGATTGGTTGTGGATCTTTTTTAGTGGGTGGGCGGTGGGTGAAAGAAAATTTGTTGTGGTGGTGGAAATTTGATGAGAAAATAAAGAAAAAGAAAGAAAATAAAAGGGGTCTCGGGTTGCCTCCCGAGAAGCGCTGTTGTTTAAAGTCGTGAGCTCGACTTAGTACCTTAAGCTTAATCATTGGGTTTGTGCTCCATGTGTGACAGTAGTGGTTCCATGTCAATCTCCACTTCAAGTACCTGCAAAATTGATTGAGAAGAACTCTTGCAATGCATCGTTAGTACCTAGCTTACTACATCATGGTTGAGCATATAACATCAGATTATATCCAAAACCTAGCATTAAGTCAACAACAAACATCAACTAGTAGTACTCCTAGCTAATCCAAGTCATGACCATTAATATAAATGTTTAAAGCTAGACAATAACCAAGATATAGAGTATGAGTCAATCAACCATTCCCAAGAGAGTTTAAGCAACAAGTTCCATGCTTCTTGTCCAAAATACAAAAGTGAAATACATAGAGCTCAATGGAAGATGAAAACTAGAAACTAAAACAAAAAGGGAATTCTTTATATGAGTGGCCAACCAAAAACAAAGAGCACAAGCAATACCATCCAAAAATCACGCTAAATACAAACAAGTAACACCGTTTCCCCGGCAACGGCGCCAAAATTTGGGCGGGCGCGGATGTGTCGTTGTGCACCGCACCCGGCCAAAGATAAAATTTCTCCTACTCTCTTTTACACTAAGCTAGTATAATGGAAGTAGGGGTCGTATCCACAGGGAAACAGGGACGAGTTTAATACTTAGCGTGATTCAAAACCTAGATTAAGCTAAGGGCCGAGAAACCTAATAATAATAACAAAGGGGGGTTTCAAGTAGATTATAGCTAAACTACAACTAACTAGCATATAAACAAGATGAGAAATTAATTATGGAAAGATCTTGAATCCGATTAACATCCACTTCAATTCATTATCGATCCTTGAACCTCAACTCTAATTATTTCCATGATTATCTATTGTTGAGAATTAATCTCGCATTCTCCTTATTCTTAGTTGAATAGCACGATCAGCGTGACTATAAAACCCTAACTAAAGGATAACCTAGTCCGATCGCGTCTAAGTTCAATCCAATAGCAGTAATAAACACAGAGAACCAACAGACCTGCTAACATCATACAAGCGATAAACATTCAACAGTTAATTCAATTTCCCCAAGAAATAACCAAGACGATCTGCATCTAAGTTACTCCCTAGTTTGCTACCAATTGATAAAAGAATAAAACAATCCGATTCTATTCTTAAATCTAGTATTAGATTAATTACACAATCAAACTAGTAACGTTCCTAGCATAATCATGCAAAAATCATAGAAAGCAAGCATAGAAATTAAACCATAATCAGAGAAACTAAATAGAGAGGAAAGATCTCACAATAATGCTTAAAGCTCCATATTAATCTCGTTAAAGAATGGTTCAAGCTACAATCGGCATAGCATAAGCCAATCCCATAATTGAAATCTACAAAAACTAAACTAGAAAATGAAAACTAAAAAGAGAAGACAACAAGAGAGGAGTGGAGTTTTGGAGACTCCCTCTCCTTGTGGCTGCTGCCCCCCTAGGTCCAAAAACAAGTTTAGTATTTATACTAAAGCTCAAAAATCAGCCGACAATTAGACCGACCTAGGGGTCGTGAGGTGCGAGTCTGGTCGCACCGTGCGAAGAGTGTTCTGCCTACCGCACATTTGGCTGGGAAAGGCAGGTCGCACCGTGCGAAGGATCTCGCGAGGTGCGAGCAAGCAGGTCGCGAGGTGCTACCTAGCTCGCGAGGTGCGAGCTGCTGTGCTGGCCAGCTTGCTTCGAGCGCGCGCTGGCTTGCGATGATGGAGCGTTGGGCTGGGCAGCTTGCTTCGAGCGCGCGCTGGCTTACGATGATGGAGCGCTGGGCGCCTTGGCTGCTGCTTGGGCGAGCATGCGATGCGGCTGGTGAACGTGCACGCGAGAGCTGGGCGATGATGCCGAGCTTGCTAGGCATGCGGTGCTTGGGCTTGCGATGCTGGGCATGCTTCGTTGTTGAGATGGTGCAATGCTATTGAGCTACACCTAGGAACACTTCCAAGTATATAACTCAAACCCATTTTACCACAAAATCTCGAAACACATGACACTAACACTAATTATCTCGTATAACTCCCAACTTCCGCTAAGGGCTAAGTATAATACAAATGTGAACAATTATGATCAAAACCTCTAGCGAAGTGCACCCAAAATAACGTACATACACCGTATAACATGAGCGTATCACCAACCTTCATAGATTATGCACAACCATCTCCTGATAATGTGCCCACTGGGGTACGGTTGCCTACTATCGCTGCTGCAAATTTTGAAATTAAATCTCATGTGCTGAACATGGTTCAAAATAATCAATTTGCTGGGTTACCTTCTAAAGACCCAAACCAGCACCTGCATCGATTTTCACAATGTTGTGCTACTCAGAAACAAGCTGGTGTATCTGCCGAGGAGATGAAAATGATTCTATTTGGCGTTTCTCTGCGAGATAAAGCTTTGTTTTGGTATAACAAGTTGGCTTTTCTCTGCGAGATAAAGATCTGTTTTGATATGCGTCATGAGATAGTGACTTTCACCCAAGATCCTGGAGAGTCATTGTATGAAGCTTGGGAGAGATTCAAGGATCTGCAGCGCCTTTATCCTCATCATGGTTTTGACAAGTGGTATTTGTGTCAGATTTTCTACACTAGGGTTGATGCAGATACGAGACGGGAAATTGATGGAGCTTCCGGTGGGTTCTTCATGGATAAGGCCATAGATGAAGGGTATGAACTTATGGAGAAACTTGCTTCTAATCAAGCGTCCACCATTCGTTCTTCTATGAAAAAGGGAGGCAAACATGATGTTGAGGCCATTTCTTTACTATCCGGTCAACTAGCTGCTCTAACCCAGAAGATCGATTCTTTGAAGCTAGGTAATTCCTCCCCCCACATGAGTGTTAACGCAATGGCTAGTGTTTATGGGTACAATGCTTTCATATGTGACGCTTGTGGGATAGCTGGACACAACTCTCAAGAGTGCCCCGCTCTCTCACCTTCTAGTGAGACAGTGCATGCATTACAGTCACAACACAAGCACTAGTTCGATCCCTACTCCAATACATACAATCCTGGGATGCGAGATCATCCAAATCTCTCATATAGGAGCAATAATGTGTTGAATCCGCAACAACAACAGTCCATACCACAACCCCAGTTTCCGCAGTATCAGTCACAACCACAAGTTCCCCCTGGATTTCAGAGAAATCAGTTTCAACATCATCATAGCACACCTCTTTCAGACCCAGCTATTGCTGAACTCAAAAATCTCATGTTGCAGATGCAGAAAGGTATCCTTTCCTTTCAAGCAGATACTAGATCTCAATTTGAGAACCTGCATGCTCAGAACAAGCTACAAGGGACACATAATAAGATGTTGGAGTCACAAATAGCTCAGCTGGCTAGTTCTTCTGCTAATAGGCCTTCTGGGTCATTGCCTTCGCAACCAATGCAACCAAGGGACACTGCCAATGCTATTACCCTTCGAAGTGGAGTGCAATATGATGCCCCGACAATGCTAGAAGTGAAACCATCAGTTGCTAAGAAACCACAGGAAGTGCCTAAGGATGTTGAACCTCTGGAAAAGCAAGGAGCTGTAGACAAGACTACAGAGGTGACTAAGGAGAAAACTGCGACTCCGGTGATCAAGCTACCATTCCCAAATCGGATGCTCAAGAAGAAGCTTGACCACCAGTATGGTAAGTTTTTAGAGGTGGTAAAGAATCTGCAGGTAACATTTTCTTTTACTGAATTATTAAATCAAGTGCCTGCTTATTCTAATTTTTTAAAGAACTTTTGATGCGGAAGAGGACTATCAATGAGGTGGAAATTGTGGCTTTTACTGCTGAATGCAGCGCTCTTTTACAAAACCAGTCTCCACCTAAATTGAAAGATCCAGGGAGTTTTTCCATCCCCTGTCACATTGGCACCATATTTATTGACAAAGCTTTATGTGATTTGGGTGCCAGTGTGAGTGTCATGCCTCTTTCTATCTGTGAACAACTGAACATGGGTGACTTAAAATATACTACCATTACTCTGCAAATGGTTGACCGTTACGTGAAATAGCCCCTAGGTATATTAGAGGACGTCCTTGTTAGAGTAGGTAAATTCTTTATCCCTGTGGACTTTGTTATATTAGACATGGCGAGAAGATACCCCAAACACCCATTATCCTCGGGAGACCTTTCCTCCACACTCTCGGAGCAGAGTTATAGATGTTAAAAGTGGGAAACCGACATTAAGTGTGGGGGATGATAAGGTTATTTCTAGCCTAACGAATGCCCCTAAAGGCCCAATGCTAGATGAATCATGCTATAGTGTCGATGTTATAGATGAACCGATCCATGACTGCATGCCTCATTCCCCCTCCCGCGATACTTCAGATAATGTGCTTGTCTTAGAGTCTATTGCAGGTGAAGAACATTTTCTAACGGTCTTGAAGATTAACAAAAAGGCAATTGGATATAGCACTGATGACTTGACATGAATAAGCCCTAACTTTAATGAGCACCGAATTCATCTAGATGAGGGCCACCACCCTAGCATTACAGGTCCAACGCGGGTTGAAAGGGGTGGTACAACCGAGAAGTTCGAAGCGCTAGATGCCAGGTTGATAGACAACCGATGTCAATGTCCCTTTCCTTCCCCTTGTTGCAATGAGGCCATTGCCAAGTTCAGCTTGGGGGAGGATTTATGTAAGTATTGCTTTTCTTTTACTTTTTGCTGTTTTTTAGATTAGTTTAGTTAACTTAATTGCTTTCAAAAAAATTGAAAAAATAAAAAAATTGAAAAATTGCTGAAAAAATACCAAAAATACGAGTTGAATATGGAGTGAATTGATTGCTTCCCTGTGCCCCATACTGTGTTTTGAAAAAATGATTTAACTCACTACACTTGATAGTTGAGCATTTGTGATTGTGATGTTGTGTTGTGATCTTTGGCGCCTTAATCTTGAGTGAATTTTGATGATAAAGCGCTTACTTTGATTGCATGCTTGAACCGGGTTATACTGTGAGGATTCATTGTTGCCTATGGATTTACATCCATATTCAATCTATTCTTGTGTGTTAGTTCCTCGTAGCATTCTGATCTTGATTTTGGCAATATACTCGTTGATTTCCGGTGACTTTAGACATGTGCTGTGATAGATGCGTTCTTTTGTTTAATTTTAAGCCTCGGAGTTGATAAATGAATTAATCTCCCTTCTAGCCCTGATGAGCCTAATGACTTTTTATTTTGATATTAAGCCACATTACACACCTTGAGCCTTTACAATGATTATTGTCCCGAGCCTAGCTTGGGGGAGCAATTCGTTCGGTTGATACTATGATGTGTGGTTGATTTTGTGGGTTGGTTGGAAATAATGTCTATGTTGATACAAAGAAAATAAAGAAAAAAAGAATAATAAAGTGAAAAATGATAGTGAAAAATCTGAAAAATTTCTATGATCTTCACTCATTAAATTTTAAAAGTGTTTGAAATTATGATGAAAGAGACAAGTATTGGTTGGTTCGTGAGATTTCAAAGTTGGTTATTGTTTTGGTCATGTTGTTGAGGTCATGGGAGTTGTTTTGGCCACATCTAGTCTTGTTACTAGTGTTTTTTGCTCCCCTTTCTTGGCTTTTCCACCACATTTCCTAAATAATTTCCATACCTTTACCCGAGCCCCATTACAACCCTAAGAAAGACCTCTTGAGCACGTGTTTGATTGTTTTCTGGATTGATACTGAGTCAATTTGCCAAAGTTAAAGAGTAAGTTTTTTATTTAAGTCGACCTGACTAGGATGAGCGATATTATACCTTTCTAAGCACATGAGAGTGTGAGTGGGAAGGGCTATTATGGTTGAGTTGGTGAGTGTTTGGGCACATATTATGCCTGCCACAAAATTGAGAGGAGTGACACCTCGGTGAGCACCTTTTTAAGATTTGCATGTTATGTAGGGCAATTTGCATTTGATGGTTTTCTTAGGTGATTGGTGGTTAGGGTGATCTGAGCAACTGAACTTGAATTTTGCTTGCTTGAAAGATTTTGAGTTTGAAAATGTTTGAACCTGAACTTCTTATCTGAGGGGTGAAGCAATTTTATTCATATTCATGTTGTGCTTTGCTTGGGAACAAGCAAAGGTATAGCATGGGGGAGTTTGAAGTTATGGTATTATATAGAGTTTTAGGTGCATTTAGTTTGCATTTCTAGTTCATATTACAGCATTTAGGTGCATATTTGCATGATTTACTCAAGTTTTGCTCTACTACTCCCCGTTTGCGTGTTTCGATGATTTTCAGGTTATTTTAATGCAAATTCATTATGATTAATCATTGAGGATGAAGATAGCTTGCACAAGTATCACAATGCATCCGTTTGGGATAATTTCGAGTTAGAATGAAGCAAAGAGTTAGTGAAAGAAGTGCCAAAACTGATACTTGTTCATTATTTTGATCATAACTTTTGATAAAAAATTGATACTTAAGAAATTCCAGTTGAATTGGAAACTATACTTTAAGGGCTTTTCAATGATAGGTCACACGCCTCCAACGGATTTCTGGTTTGAGAGATACAGCCTTCGCAAGTTGACGCAAAATCGCAGTTTTCCCGCCCGATCGGGCCCGAGAATATATTCATCTGGCTGCGTTTTAGAGTTGAAAACAAGAGGAAAAGACTCCCGCCCGATGGGATCGGGCGAGCTTGCCCGATCGTGCGAGTAGTTCGTCATATTTCCGAAATTAAGAGCTTTTCGCCCGATGAGGTCGGGCGAGTTGGCCCGATCGGGCGGTTAACCCGACACGCGCATTTAATGATTTCCGGGCTATTTTTATAATACTTTTCCTAATTGTTTTAGGTTTAGTATAAATAGCCAAATCCGAATAATTTTCATGGATCTTTGTTTTAGCCATTATTTTTCATAGTTTTCTCTAGAGAGTTATTCAAGAACCCTAGTGTACTACTTTTCGCTTTGGATTCAAGATCAAACATTTGAAATACTTGCAAGTTCAATATAGTTCTTCAATTTGGTAATTTTCTTTATTGCTTTCTCTATTATCGATTAGATTAATTTCTTAGTTATTTGCAATGTTTCAAAGTATGAATTTATATATTGATTTAGTTATTGTTTTCATATATATGAGTGAGTAGTCTTATTTCTAGGATTGTGGGGATCTATGTATGCAATGAGGGATTGATAGATTAGTATAATTACCTTTTATTTCAATTGTTTCCTGTGGTTGAATCGTTCATGCTAGATTTATAAATTAGGCCTGATTTGTATTTCTACTATCGCAATACTGAATCTGCTTCGAGAGGAGAGATACCGTATAGGCTTTCAATCATTAGGCAGAGTGATCCTTGACCATGCGAGAGCGGCTAGGTGATCTTTGAGGGAGGTAATGTTCGAGAGAAATTACATGTGCCCTAGATAAATTGACTTATTAGGTGGTTGTTATTCGTCCCTGATTTCCCGAATTGTATGCATAGTGATCCATAGTCCTAGCTCTTTATTAATTGATTTATTCCCTCGTATTTAGTTATGTTATTTGTTTAGTTTAGTCACAAAACCATTTTCATCTGATTTAGTTAGTATAATATTAGAATTCAGATATAATAGTATAACTTTCTCCTTGTGGATTCGATCCTGACTTCCCTGACTACTAGTTAGTGGACCTTAGGTTATTTTCGATTAGGTGATACGACTTTAGCCTGTCAAATTTTAGCGCCGTTGCCCGGGAGACGGTTTATTTTTATTTTATCTGAACTATAGTATTGCACTAACCTACTCTGAAGAACATCTGTTCTTTGGAGCATCTCACGTTTGCTTTAGTGTTTTTGGTGTATGAGCGGGAAATTAAAATCCCCAAATCTCATTCCGTTTGATCATGATTGAAAAGAGCTGCTCGTAAACTCGGTAAAGAAAACTAAGCAAGCAAAGTTGTCCCAGGGGACACCATCCCAAAAGACACCTTCTCCACCATCCTCACCACAACAAGAATCCCCTGTCACACCTATTTCTCTTAAAATGGGTGACGAGGTTAAACCAACCTTCAGAGATTATGCACAACCATCTCCTGATAATGTGCCCACTAGGGTACGGTTGCCTACTATCGCTGCTGCAAATTTTGAAATCAAATCTCATGTGCTGAACATGGTTCAAAATAATCAATTTGCTGGGTTACCTTCTGAAGACCCAAACCAGCACCTGCATCAAGTTCACAATGTTGTGCTACTCAGAAACAAGCTGGTGTATCTGCCGAGGAGATGAAAATGATTCTATTTGGCTTTTCTCTGCGAGACAAAGCTCTGTTTTGGTATAACAAGTTGCCTGCCTCCATCCCCACTTGGGCAGAGTTATCAAAAAATTTCCTCATCAAATGGTATCCATATCAAAAGACTGCAGATATGCGTCATGAGATAGTGACTTTCACCCAAGATCCTGAAGAGTCATTGTATGAAGCTAGGGAAAGATTCAAGGATCTGCAGCGCCTTTGTCCTCATCATGGTTTTGACAAGTGGTATTTGTGTAAGATTTTCTACACTAGGGTTGATGCAGATACGAGACGGGAAATTGATGGAGCTTCCGGTGGGTTCTTCATGGATAAGGCCATAGATGAAAGGTATGAACTTCTAGAGAAACTTGCTTCTAATCAAGCGTCCACTATTCGTTCTTCTATGAAAAAGGGAGGCAAACATGATGTTGAGGTCATTTCTTTACTGTCCGGGCAACTAGCTGCTCTAACCCATAAGATCGATTCTTTGAAGTTAGGTAATTCCTCCCCCCACATGAGTGTTAACGCAATGGCTAGTGTTTCTGGGTACAATGCTTTCATATGTGACGCTTGTGGGATAGCTGGACACAACTCTCAAGAGTGTCCCGCTCTCTCACCTTCTAGTGAGACAGTGCACGCATTACAGTCACAACACAAGCCCCAGTTCGATCCCTACTCCAATACATACAATCCTGGGATGCGAGATCATCCAAATCTCTCAAATAGGAGCAATAATATGTTGAATCCGCAACAACAACAGTCCATACCACAACCCCATTTTCCGCAGTATCAGTCACAACCACAAGTTCCCCCTGGATTTCAGAGAAATCAGTTTCAACATCATCATAGCACACCTCCTTCAGACCCAGCTATTGCTGAACTCAAAAATCTCATGTTGCAGATGCAGAAAGGTATCCTTTCCTTTCAAGCAGATACTAGGTCTCAATTTGAGAACCTACATGCTCAGAACAAGCTACAAGGGACACATAATAAGATGCTGGAGTCACAAATAGCTCAGCTGGCTAGTTCTTCTGCTAGTAGGCCTTCTAGGTCATTGCCTTCGCAACCAATGCAACCAAGGGACACTGCCAATGCTATTACCCTTCGATGTGGAGTGCAATACGATGCCCCGGCAATGCTAGAGGTGAAACCATCAGTTGCTAAGAAACCACAGGAAGTGCCTGAGGATGTTGAACCTCAGGAAAAGCAAGGAGTTGTAGACAAGACTACAGAGGTGACCAAGGAGAAAACTGTGACTCCGGTGATCAAGCTACCATTCCCGAATCGGATGCTCAAGAAGAAGCTTGACCACCAGTATGGTAAGTTTTTAGAGGTGGTAAAGAATCTGCAGGTAACATTTCCTTTTACTGAATTAGTAAATCAAGTGCCTGCTTATACTAAATTTTTAAAAGAACTTTTGATGCGGAAGAGGACTATCAATGAGGTGGAAATTGTGGCTTTTACTGCTGAATGCAGCGCTCTTTTACAAATCCTGTCTCCACCTAAATTGAAAGATCCAAGGAGTTTTTCCATCCCCTGTCACATTGGCACCATATTTATTGACAAAACTTTATGTGATTTGGGTGCCAGTGTGAGTGTCATGCCTCTTTCTATCTGTAAACAACTGAACATGGGTGACTTAAAATGTACTACCATTACTCTTCAAATGGCTGACCGTTCTGTGAAATACCCCCTGGGTATATTAGAGGACGTCCCTGTCAGAGTACGTAAATTCTTTATCCCTGTGGACTTTGTTATATTAGACATGGCAGAAGATACCCAAACACCCATTATCCTCGGGAGACATTTCCTCCACACTGTTGGAGCAGTTATAGATGTTAAAAGTGGGAAACTGACATTGACTGTGGGGGATGATAAGGTTATTTTTAGCCTGAACAATGCCCCTAAAAGTCCAATTCTAGAGGAATCATGCTATAGTGTTGATGTTATAGATGAATCGATCCAAGACTGCATGCCTTATTCCCCCTCCCGTGATACTTCAGATGATGTGCTTGTCTTAGAGTCTATTGCAGGTGAAGAACATTTTCTAACGGTCTTGAAGATTAACAAAAAGGCAATTGGATATAGCACTGATGACTTGATAGGAATAAGCCATGACTTCAATGAGCACCGAATTCATCTAGATTAGGGCCACCACCCTAGCATTACAGTCCAACGCGGGTTGAAAGGGGTGGTACAACCAGAAGTTACGAAACTGCTAGATGCAGGTTGATGGACAACTGATGTCCATGTCCCTTTCCTTCCCCTTGTTGCAATGAGGCCATTGCCAAGTTCAGCTTGGGGGAGGATTTCTGTAAGCATTGCTTTTCTTTTACTTTTTGCTGTTTTTTATATTAGTTTATTTAACTTAATTGCTTTCAAAAAAATTGAAAAAATAAAAAAAAATTGAAAAATTACTGAAAAAAATACCAAAAATACGAGTTGAATATGGAGGGAATTGATTGCTTCCCTGTGCCCCATACTGTGTTTTGAAAAAATGATTTAACTCACTACACTTGATAGTTGAGCATTTGTGATTGTGATGTTGTGTTGTGATCTATGACTGCCTTAATCTTGAGTGAATTTTGATGATAAAGCGCTTACTTTGACTGCATGCTTGAACTGGTTATACTGTGAGGATTCATTGTTGCCTAAGGATTTATATCCATATTCAATCTATTCTTGTGTGTTAGTTCCTCGTAGCATTCTGATCTTGATTTTGGCAATGTACTCGTTGATTTCTGGTGACTTTAGACATGTGATGCGATAGAGGCGTTCTTTTGTTTAATTTGAAGTCTCAGAGTTGATAAATGAATTAATCTCCCTTCTAGCCCTGATGAGCCTAATGACTTTTTATTTTGATATTAAGCCACATTACACACCTTGAGCCTTTACAATGATTATTGTCCCGAGCCTAGCTTGGGGGAGCAATTCGTTAGGTTGATACTATGATGTGTGGTTGATTTTGTGGGTTGGTTGGAAATAATGTCTATGTTGATACAAAGAAAATAAAGAAAAAAAGAAAAATAAAGTGAAAAATGATAGTGAAAAATCTGAAAAATTTCTATGATCTTCACTCATTAAATTTTAAAAGTGTTAGAAATTATGATGAAAGAGACAAGTATTAGTTGGTTCGTGAGATTTCAAAGTTGGTTATTATTTTGGTCATGTTGTTGAGGTCATGGGAGTTGTTTCGGCCACATCTAGTCTTGTTACTAGTGTTTTTTGCTAGTCTTGTTACTAGTGTTTTTTGCTCCCCTTTCTTGTCTTTTCCACCACATTCCCTAAATAATTTTCATACCTTTACCCGAGCCCCATTACAACCCTGAGAAAGACCTCTTGAGCACGTGTTTGATTGTTTTCTAGATTGATACTGAGTCAATTTGCCAAAGTTAAAGAGTAAGTTTGTTATTTGAGTCGACCTGACTAGGATGAGCGATATTATACCTTTCTAAGCACATGAGAGTGTGAGTGGGAAGGGCTATTATGGTTGAGTTGGTGAGTGTTCGGGCACATATTATGCCTGCCACAAAATTAAGAGGAGTGACACCTCAGTGAGTAGCTTTTCAAGATTTGCATGTTATGTAGGGCAGCTGCATTTGATGGTTTTCTTAGGTGATTGGTGGTCAGGGTGATCTGAGCAACTGAACTTGAATTTTTCTTGCTTGAAGGATTTTGAGTTTGAAAATGTTTGAACCTGAACTTCTTATCTGAGGGGTGAAGCAATTTTATTCATATTCATGTTGTGCTTTACTTGGGGATAAGCAAAGGTATAGCTTGGGGCAGTTTGATGTTATGGTTTTATATAGAGTTTAAGGTGCATCTAGGTTGCATTTCTAGTTCATATTAGAGCATTTAGGTGCATATTTGCATGATTTACTCAAGTTTTGCTCTACTACTCCCCGTTTGCGTGTTTCGATGATTTTCAGGTTATTTTGATGCAAATTGATTATGATTAATCATTGAGGATGAAGATAGCTTGCACAAGGATCACAATGCATCCGTTTGGGACAATTTCGTGTTAGAATGAAGCAAAGAGTTAGTGAAAGAAGTGCCAAAACTGACACTTGTTCACTATTTTCATCATAACTTTTGATAAAAAAATTATACTCATGAAATTTCAGTTGTATTGAAAACTAGACATTAAGGGCTTTCCAATGATAGGTCACACGCCTCAAACGGACTTCTGGTTTGAGAGATACAACCTTCGCAAGTTGACGCAAAATCGCAGTTTTCCCGCCCGATGGGATCGAGCGGTTTAGCCCGGTCGGGCCCGAGAACATATTCATCTGGCTGCATTCTTGAGTTGAAAACAAGAGGAAAAGACTCCCGCCCGATGGGATCGGGCGAGCAGTCCGTCATATTTCCGAAATAAAGAGTTTTTCGCCCGATGGGGTCGGGAGAGTTGGCCCGATCGGGCGGTTAACCCGACACGCGCATTTAATGATTTCCGGGCTATTTTTATAATATTTTTCCTAATTGTTTTAGGTTTAGTATAAATAGCCAAATCAGAATAATTTTCATGGATCTTTGTTTTAGCCATTATTTTTCATAGTTTTCTCTAGAGAGTTATTCAAGAACCCTAGTTTACTACTTTTCGCTTTGGATTCAAGATCAAACATTTGGAATACTTGTAAGTTCAATATAGTTCTTCAATTTGGTAATATAATTTATTGATTTCTCTATTATCGATTAGATTAATTTCTTAGTTATTTGCAATGTTTCAAAGTATGAATTTATATATTGATTTAGTTATTGTTTTCATAAACATGAGTGAGTAGTCTTATTTCTAGGATTGTGGGGATCTATGTATGCAATGAGGGATTTATAGATTAGTATAATTACCTTTTATTTCAATTATTTCCTGTGGTTGAATCGTTCATGCTAGATTTATAAATTAGTCCTGATTTGTATTTCTATTATCGCAATACTGAATCTGCTTCGAGAGGAGAGATACCGTATAGGCTTTCAATCATTAGGCAGAGTGATCCTTGACCATGCGAGAGCGACTAGGTGATCTTTGAGGGAGGTAATGTTCGAGAGAAATTCCATGTGCCCTAGATAAATTGACTTATTAGGTGGTTGTTATTCGTCCCTGATTTTTCGAATTGTATGCATAGTGATCCATAGTCCTAGTTCTTTATTAATTGATTTATTCCCTCGTATTTAGTTTTGTTATTTTTTTAGTTTAGTCACACAACCATTTTCATCTGATTAAGTTAGTATAATAGTAGAATTCAGATACAATAGTATAACTTTCTCCTTGTGGATTCGATCCTGACTTCCCTGACTACTAGTTAGTGGACCTTAGGTTATTTTTTATTAGGTGATATGACTTTAGCCTGTCACCAACGGCCTGATGCATATTACAGCACCTTCTTATTCTTCCAACTGTCACTCTACTTCTCATGCTATTTCTTTGTGTGATGTGACACTTTTAAATGGTTTCAACCCCTCTCCCCCATATGTTTGTGATAATTGTAGTCAATCCCGAACCATATATTTTTGATGATGATGATGCGGGAGGGATAATAAATGTGAACTATTGGGATGATGATGAGATTAAGAAAACGACCAATGTGATGGATGTTTTGAGGGAAGAAGAATTAATGGTTGAAGTCCTCCCTTTAGAGGAACATAAAGTTGAGAGTGGAGTGATTCATGAGTCTTTGTCGGTTCCACCTATTGTTTTTGAGTCTCGTGTTTCTTTCTCTCGAAAACTTAGCATCATTCCCTCTTCCCCTATATTATATCCTCCATCGTTCCTTATTTCTCCCCATTTGAATGACTCTTGTGATCGTGTAACTGATGTACATTTAGTTTCTATTCCTCCTTTTGGGCCATGTAAATATGCTAACGATTTTATTCTTCTTTCTCATGTAAATATAACTTTTCTTTTGATTTTCCTTTTTCTAGGTTTAATAGATTTTCAGGACTAATTTATTTCATTTTTCTTTTTTACTCTTATATAATAGCTTCTGAGATGTTTGCAGGAACATATGAGGAACATATGAGAGCGTTAAATTGTTCTGCATTGATGTACTAGTCATAAATGGTTATGCAAAACCTTAAATTTGCGCTTCTCGGGAGGCAACCCGAGTTTGACTTTTTTTTCCTTTCTCTATTTCATTTTCTTTAGGTGTGATTTTACCTTAATTTGTGTGTTTTCTTTTTGGTTTCTTGTGTTTGTAGGTGAAAAAAAAACAAGGTATCATATGGCAGTAGATACCACGGTCAGCCCGTGGGATTCATCACCACACCACAGGTGTCTCGTGGTGCCTACTGTTCCATAACACGCAGACGTCTCCTCCCCTGTTTCCTCCTCACGCACACTCTCCTCCACCCTTGCTCTCTCCTTTAGCGCAGCCTCCCCCTCACTCCCTATGCTGAACCGCCGCACCACCTTCCCTCCTAATCCGGACGCCCCACGCCCGCTCCAAGCCCGCCTCGCCACCGCTCCATCCCAAAGAACCCTAATCCCCTCTCGTCTCTTCTTCGCATCTTCACCGCCCCAGCGAACCCCACCCCTGCCATCACCGATTCACCTCTGTTCCCATCACCCTCACCGACGTTCATCTCTTCAGTTGCGACCTCCTTTTCTCCAGCCATCGCTTCACTGGATTCTTCGAGCCCAAGCACGATCTATCCGCTCCTCTTCTTCTCAATCTTCTCCCTTCTCATTCTTTCCTCATTTTCTTTTCTATCCTTTTTTCTTTTTGTTCTCCTTCTTTATTTCTAATTTTTCCCACTAAACACCTAATTTTAATGAATTTTGTATTCTAATTTTTATTCATCAATGGTTGTTCGAGGTTATTTCAAGTCGGCAACAGCAATAGTTCAAGTTAGTCTTCAAGAAGCCGAGCAATAATGTGATTTTTTAGCTTAATCGACACTTCAATTGGGTTGTAAGCTTTTATATTTTATATTGTTCACACTCTTGATATGACTTTCAAATTTTTGCTTAGATTTTTATTTGAGATGTCATACTTGTTAATTTCTTATGACAACTTTGATTGGTGGATCGTTTTTTGGGAATCATGTGTGGTTTTAGTGGCGAATTGTGGCTCTTGGTGGGGAGACTTTGGTGATTTGGTGATCCTAGGGTTGGTTTTTGGTTCCTTCTCTGATTTTGTTTCTTGTAGTGAGGACACTGCAGATTCTAGCTTGGGGTGATATTCTATAATTTATTGCTTTTTAGTGTAGATTTTACTGCTTTCGTAGAATGTTGCACGGTTTGTACCGCTCACTAGGAGTGGGAAATTACGTGTAACCAAAAAAATTGTACTGCTTTCTTAGTTGCATTTGCATATTAGATTTCATCTCATGTTAGTTGCATCTATGGGACTTTTGCTAGCACTATTTGAGAACCTTGTTGATATCTTTACTACAGTCTTAAGCGTAATTCATCTCGCTCATGATTCTTCATAGCATGATTGTATTGCGATTGATTGGTTGTGGTAAGATTGGTTCATCTCTCTCTGGTTTGATTTAACCTTACTGTTTAGACATGTTAACCCAAGTGAGCTTTTGTGCTTATAAACTGACGTATCTGTGTCATTTCTGTTCTTTCATGCATGTGTGATTAGTTTCTCATTTGTTGCATGAATCTTGACTTTGACTTGATACTCTTTGACACTTGGCTTTATAAGCAATTGGATATGATTGAGGCGTTCTTTCCATTGTTTTGGCCTCCAGAGATATTTTCTTTTCACATATTTTATTCCATTTAATTAGCCCATGTTGAGCCTTTGATATCCCATTCTCTTGATCAACCTACATTACAAGCCTATAGCCTTTTATGATTTCTCTACCTAAGCCTTACTAAGTGGAGTAGCATTAAAGTTCATGTTTTGAGCTTGTGTTTGTTTTTTTATTTGCGGCAATTATTGGAAGAAAATATGCTGAAAGAAAGTTGCTTGAAATAGTGTGGAAGTACAAAATGAAAAGAATGATGAAGAAGTTGTGAAAAATAATCCAGAAAAATTGAAAAAAAAAGAAAAAAAATATTGAATAAAAGGTAAAATAAAGTTTGTTGGAGTTGATAAGGATGGGTATTATCTTGATTTAATGGTAATGTGTTGTTGAACTTCTAGTAGAAGTCTTTGTGGCATTTGCATCTAATGACCATAGATGTTAACGTGTAATTTTCTCCACTAGTTGGTTTTTAGCACCACATTTCCAAATATATTTCCTACCCTTACCTCGGCCTCATTACAACCCTCTAAAGTTCTCATGATCTCTGTTTGCTTTATAATTTCAAGTAGAAAGTGAGTTGATAGTCAAAGTTAAAGTTAAAGAGTATATGTTTCATCTGTGTCGACATGGTTTAGATTTAGAGTCATTGATTTTTCCATAAACACATGAGAGTACGAGTGCACATGTCTAAAGTGAGGTCTCTCAGGTTTGGTGAAGTCTAGCTTGGAGGAGATGGTTTGTAGTATGATTGGAGAGTTGATTGTGTTACATGACGTGCTATGCGGTCTTGTTCGAGATTATGCGATGCTTGTTACGTGTAGTTATTATATCTCTCGTGTTCTCAATTTTTTGCTTGGCCCTATCGTAGTCCCATATTGTAGGTCATCTTTGTTTTCCAATGTCAATGTCTAATTGCTTGAGGACAAGCAATAGTTTAGCTTGGGGGAGTTTGATGTGTCGTATTTTTATATAGTTTTTAGGTTCATTTAGGTTGCATTTTAGGAACATTTAGGTGCATTGTAGTTTATAATTGCATATAATTACTTAATTTGCGAAATATTACTCCTTTTGTGTGTTTTTGGTATTCTTTGATGAATTTCAGGTATTGAGAACATAATTGGAGTATCGTTGGACAAGCTTGAGTATTTAGAAGCAATTGGAAGGAAGCTACATCGATAAGGATCGTTATGAATATCTTTGAGTGCAAATTGGAGCCAAAATGAAGTTGGAATATGATGAAAGAATTGTGGAAATTGAGTCATGTCTACTCTTTTATCCATAACTTTTGACTTGATTATGATAATTAATTAATTTCAGCGGCATTGGAAAGTAGTCTTGAAGAGCTTTCCAATGATAGGTTACACGGTTCGAGGCGAGTTATATTATAGGAGATATGGGCTTTATAAGGTCGCACTGTTTTGCTGGGGCCTGTTACGTGTACGCGGATTTGTTATATTTGTCTATTTAATGACTTAATTGGCTTTCCTTAATTATCTTGTAACTTATTTTTCCTAGTTATATTAGGTTACATAGTCTTATATATATATTAGGAATCACTCATTGTTGAGGCTCTCTCTCTCCTCATATTGTACGTGATTTTTAGTTTTCGTAGAGAGTTTCTTATTGTTCTTCAAGACTTCATCTTTCCATCATCAATTCAAGTATTTTCCTTTATTTTATAACTTTAATTATTATTTATGCTTTCTTTTATATATTGTTTTTAGTTTATTTGATTGTAATATGTGAGTAGTCTTCCAATATAGGGTTAAGCAAACCCTAGCATGATAAATATGTGATGTATTCCTCTAAATTCCCAAATTAGTTGTTTATTAGTTCTTGCTTAATTGATTGTGCAATTTTCAATACTAGATTAGGGATAATTAGTATTGTTATCATTCCATTGTCTTGATCACGATGGGAGTTGGGTTTTGATGGATTTGAGTATTTCAATTAAGGACATGAAGTTCTCCACGGGAGTAGGTAGAATGAATTGTTAGAAAGTTAGAGTGTTGCTTTTAATGTCTTTAATTTGCATGATTCCACGGGAGTAGGCTTGAGTGCATATTAGGGAAGCCATAGATACTCGGGAGAGCTTTATGATATTTTATAGGGTGTACTTTTCCTTGTGGACATTTAATTGATTAGTTTTGGGTATGAATTATCATTGTATTAATTCATGCTAGTGGGGTTACTTAACTCTAGAGTCTTTTATTCATAGATTGATTAGTATAGTTGATTCCATCGTTGATATTGACCTCATTTAGTCTTATCATTATTTAAGAGCTAATCATAAAACAACTTCTCTCTGTGGGATCGACCCTGACTTACCCTACTACATAGTTAGGAGGTTAGTTAGGTTATTTATTTTTGTTAGGTGCACGAAACGCCTATCAACCATTTTGTCTTTTGACACTACTCATATCTTGTATCATTTATATAAAGAAAAATATAGTCATGTGAGATCTTGTATGATTCGTCTAGTTATATATTTCAAAATATCAACTTTTTATAATATTTTTTTGCTAATTAAGTAAGGATATTATTAAGCACAAACCAAATACAAGCTAACACTCACTCAAAGAGGAGCAAACCAACTAGGTTGGACTCCCCCTCAAAGAGCAAGCAACCAAAGTACAACCAAACTAGCTTATAGATTCAAACCATAAGTTATGTCTTCTACTCATTTTCTGAGGCATTACAACCAAAATTCTACTCCTCACAATATGCTGAATGCTATACATAGTTTTACTCAGGCTATTGAATTCTCCCAAAGACTATGATTCCTACTCGCCATATGAAGTAAGTAAGCAGTTGCCCGCATAAAACACTTACTTTTTTTAACTTAGAGCTCCTTCCATGATTGATCCCTCTGATGAGCTACTGCAAATTATATGATGAAGACTGAATTCCCAACCATGCCTTTAATTCTTTAAGACACTTCCTGCTATAGTAACAGTTAAGAAACAGATGCCCATTATCTTCTTCTCCCTGACCACAAATAAGACAACCAGCTGATGTACTAACTCCAATTTTAGCCAAGTTTGATGTAGTTCGTAGTCTGGACTGAACTGCTAGCCAACATATGAATCTGTGTCTTGAAATATTTAGTCTATTCCACACCATCTTGTCCCAGTGCACCAGAAGTCTAGGACCAATAAGTTTCTCATACACTTGCTTCACAGAGTAGTGTGTCATAGCAGTTAACTCAGCCTGAGTATACACTTGTTTCATCTTCTCTTTTGTTGCACAAATTTTTTTCCAATACCAACTAGCATAAGCTTTAGGTTGGTATGTCCACCAATCACCATTATGCAGATATACTGAGTTAATCCACTTTATCCAAACATTTTCCTGTTTGGTTGCCTGACCTAGACATACTTCCCCATGTTTCCTTGTGTTCCACATGAACACATCTTTGAAGCCTAAACCACCATTTTTTATCACAACAAAGCCTATCCCAAGCAATGTGACTAGGCTTGTGGCTGTAAGCATGACCACTCCATAAGAATGCCCTACATACTTTCACAATTTCCTACAGAACACCTTTAGGAAGAATGTAAATATGAGACCAGTACATATGTAAGCTCAGCAGAACAGAATTAATGAGCTGCACTCTAGCTGTGTATGACAAATTTCTAGAACTCCACACCTTGATTCTAGCAGTCATCTTATCCACCAACACTACATATTGAGCTGAAGAAACTTTTTTTGAGCAGATAGGAACACCTAAATATTTAAATGGAAGGTTGCTTCTATTGAATCCAAAGGCTGCTACAATTATGTTCACCTCCTCCTCCTTCATTCCATGATAGTAGATTGAAGACTTTTGTTTATTTGCAAGCAAACCAGAAGTATTGGAGAACAACTTGAAGGCTTGGAGCATAAGATATATTGAACCATAATCACCTTTACAACATAAAATCAAATCATCTGCAAAGCATAAGTGAGTGATTTTGATTTCCTTGCACCTTGGGTGACACTTTATGCAACACCTTTGATAAGTACTCCATGAAAATGACAAACAGAAGGGGAGGCATGGGGTCCCCTTGTCTCAAACCTCTTTGAGACTTGAAAAAGCCATTCATTGTGCCATTAAGCATCAAGGAAAACATTGGAGTTGTGACACACTCCATAACAGTCTCCACAAATTTCCTAGGTAATCCCATATGATCTAACATTTCTTTGAGAAATTCCCAATCAACAGTATCATAGGCTTTTTGGAGATCAATCTTCATAAGATAGCTAGGCTTAACATCTTTCCTGCTATACTCTTTCACAAGATCCCGCACCACCATGATATTATGTACTATATATCTTCCATGAACAAATCCTCCTTGATTTTCAAGGATCAAATCAGGAAGAATTTGCCCCAGTCTCCCACACAGACCTCTAGTTATACACTTATAAAGTGTATTACAACAAGAGATAGGACAAAATTCACTCACATTCCTAGAACATTTAGTCTTAGGAATTAAAGTGACAAATATGTGATTTATCTCTTTTAATAATTTACCATGTTGAAGCACATCTAAAACAACAGTAATGACATCTTCTCCCACAATATCCCATGTATCCTTATAAAAGAAGGAGCTAAAGCCATCAGGCCATGGTGCCTTGATGCCATGAATAGAAAAAAGAGCCATTTTCACCTCTTCTTGTGTGTAAGGAGCATTCAAAATTGCTCTGTGCTGATCATTGATAACAGGGCCAGCTTGCACAATTTGCCTTATTGCAGCACTTCTATTAAGATGAGTACTTCTTAATAAATAAGCATAAAAAGAGAGGAAAGCATTTGAAACCTCTACTGGCTTGTCCTTCCCATCTCCATTCATGTCATAAATGCTATAAACCTGATTCAGAACATTTCTTCTCTTAATACTTTGATGAAATAATGTTGTGTTTTCATCACCAGCTTTTATCCAGTCAATCTATGCTTTTTGCTTCAGGAAGTCCAAATAAGCTTTATGATTAATCTTATATTCTTGAACAACAGTCACCTGATCAGAGGGGTGGAGATGCATAGCTTCCTGAGCAGCAATCATATCATGATAAGCCTTTAAATCTACAACTTGAATGTTTGTAAAACCAGTTCTATTCAACTCTTTCAAAGCAGCTTTAACCTTCTTCAACTTACTCACCAAACTGAACATTTTACTCCCCCTTATATGAGTACTCCATTGAGCTTGAATAATATCAGCAAAATTAGAAGCACTTTTCCACATAGTAAAATATTTAAATGGCTTTTCCCCTCTGCATTCCTAGGATAGACACTAAGCATACCAGGTGAATGATCAAAATCACCTTCACTCATGAAACACACTTCAACAAATGAATAAATTCCTTACCAGACTTCATTAGCAAGAACTCTATCCAATTTTGAAAAGACCCTAGATGTACCTTGTTGTTTATTATTCCAAGTGTACAGATTACCTATGCTCTTCACATCTTCCATATTACAAAACCGCATACAATCATTAATATTCACTATCTCGACTTGCCTAACGGTAGCCCCAATTCTCTCCTTACCGCCATTACAGTTGAAATCACCACAAAGAACCCGGAGGGGGATCCTGGGTTTTAAGAGCCTTCAAGTCTCTCCACAAATCATTTCTTTTGCTACATTCATTAAAAGCATATATAAATGTGCAATAGAAACAATTCATATACCACTCATTGTGGAAACATAACAATGAATGAACTGAACTAAAACAGCTATGATATTAACTAAAAAACTACTAGGTCTCCACGCCACTACTATTCTACCACCATCATGATAACTTGAATTGCTAGTAAAACACCAATTTGAAAACACTCTTTGATAAAGCTTACCAAGATTTGAAAGCTTTACCTTGTGTTCTAGGAGTCCAACCAACCCAACAGCATATTTATTAATGAATCTCTTCAGATCATCTTGCTTCTGAGTTGAGTTGATACCCCTCACATTCCGACTTAAAATTCTATACATGAGAAGAGGAATGGTCCCCCCTTCCGGATATTATTGCCCCGTGAACATTCAATCCACCAAGACACATTGACATTGACTGTGTGTAGGTTCTGTTTCATCATTCAATAGATGAAAAGTATTGGTTGTTTGAGTTGGGTTTGCTGTAGAAACTCTAACCCTGATTGGTCTGAGAGCTCTTTAAAACCCCTCCTGGTCCACCTCAACTCTTGTTGTATCAACAGTTTTCTCCTTATCAGTATTAGATTTCTTCTGAATCCACACCTTCTTGGTCTTGACATTCCTACAGTCTGATTCCAAATGTCCCACCATCTTGCACTTTCCACAAACAATTGGCCTCCATTCATAAGTAACATCAACATTCACCAATTCACCATATTCATTCATAAATGAAATCTGATTAGGCAACTTCTGCATCATAGACACTTCAACCATCACTCTTGAATATTGCAATTTGTCTCTACTTGTAGTTGCATCATCTCTTTTAATAGGTTTCCCTATTTGATTCACAATCTTAAACAAAGCCTTTTCACCCCAGTATTTGAAATTCAACCTCAATTGAACCCAAATAGGCAATGATTTCACATCCTCCTTCTCCATATCCATGTTAGCACTCCATGGTTTCATGATCATAGGTTTATTATCGAAGAAATAATGTCCTGATAACACCTTATCTCTCGATTCCATTGCCTTAAATCTCACTAGATATATTCCTTTTTTCACCAGAACTACTTTATCAACGTTGAATTGCTTCAAATTCATCCTGATAAACCCCTCCATCACCTGAATAGGAGGATTAGCTCCCACAATATAACATACCACAACAGAATTCCAGAAATCAACCTCCTCTAGAATATCATCTAAATCAATTTGAACTGGACTATGAATATTATTCACATCAATCTCACAATCAGGTTCAGAATCATGTTCCTCATTTTCCACAGATTCATCAAATTGTTGTAAAATAGGCACAGTCAACGTACCTATTTCCACATTAGTTCTAGCTTGAGTCTTGTTCCTCATTTCCGCTGATTTATGCATTGATTGAATCCAGTTGTTGAACGTACGTCTCACTTCAGATTGTATTTTCAATCATTGCGGTGAAGTTTTCGGTGTAAGAATTTTATTCTCAAATCCAAACTCCATGCCTCCACACCAAGAATCTCATCAATCAATCTAGTTTTACGTGCCTGTGAGTCAGATGAAGGACTACGAGGCTTATTCTTTCCATTTCTTTACTTGTTACCTTGAGATTTGTCACCTGATTTCCTTGCCATGGCTACGGTGCACCATAAGCTATCGTGCACCGAGAGAAAACTTGGCAAGAAAGTCTCAAGGCGTTTTTAAATTTTTAGCTTGCAAGCATTTGATTAAGGTCAATTGTCGTTTATAACTTTTTATAATTTTACTTATACCTAATTAAAGATATAATTGCTCAAAGTTGTGCATTGGCAAACATGCAAAAAGTAAATGGTAGAAGTAAAAAAATAGAGGAAGTACCTTATTACTGACTCATCTTAGTTTACGGAACTTACTATCAATTCCTCTATCTCCCTCCCAGTTGATCCGTGACACCCACCACCACCATTTTCCTCCTCTTCCTCACTTTCTCTCCTCAAATTTATCACAACCTCCCAAACAAACACCACTTTAGACTAGGGATGGCAATAGGTCACATTCGGGGTGGATCCGGTAAGACCTAGACTCAATCCCGATGTTTTCGAGGTGGACCCCGGACCCACTAAGTTTAAAAAATTTAAATTCCACGACCTTGGGTCTAGCGGGTCTCCGGTCCAAATGGGTACGAAATGGGACCTTAATTTTTTTTATTCTCATTTTTTGGAATTTTTTTATATCTTTAATATATACTTTTTTCGCCAAACTTTTTTTTTATATAACATGATGTTAGAGCTAAAATCGACTATTAATACTTAATGAAGTAATAAAATTATAACTCAAGAAAATACTACTTAAACATATTTCAATTTAAAAGTTTAGTAAAACTATTAACAATACATAATATCAAAGATGCCTAAGTAAGTATCATGTACTATAGTATATAGCAAAAATATCAAAAAAATTCCTTTGCTAATTCTCCACCATTTCCTCATTAATTTTATTTTTCAGAGAATATAGACTTATTATTGTGAGTAAATAAATTGCATTTTGCAATTTCAACGTTTTGATTTTTTTGAAAAAAAATTATAAATTCGTCCATGGGTCTGATCTGGGGCGAGTCTGGGTCCGTCATTATTGGACCCGGGACCCGACCCAAGAACATTTATCTGCATACCCGACCCAAATCCATTGGGTCTGAAAATCTTGGACCCAAACCCTTAAAGATAGAGCGGGTCCGACAGGGTCTTGGTCAGGTCTTGGACCCATTATACGTCATTTCTACTTTAGACTGATTACCCACGTCCAAATTCAACCTCGACCTTCTAACAAATTGCTGCTCTTTCTTCCTATAATACCATGATTTTTGCCCTTTCTTAGCCAATCATAGGTGGGCCCAAAAACTCATAACGAATCGATGATGCACCTCCCCGAATCAACGTTCGTTGCATCTCCTCAAACTCTTCTTCCATTGTCGTCTTTTTTGAATCTCACAACCTCACCAATCCGGCGTTGTTTTCCTCCCTTACTACTACTCTCTCAAGTCTTGATTATTCCCTGCATTTTCTCCACGGCTGGAATCATTGGATTGGGTAGTTTCAGTCGTCTTGATGACTGACACCGTCTCGTCCAAGTCTTCTCACTAACTTTTTATTAATAAAGTTAGAGTCTGGTTCAAAGAAGTGTAAAATAAATAATATAGTAATAATGAGACCATGTAAAAAATGGAATTGTTCACACTAATTTAGGACAAACATAAAAGGAAAGTGTTTAGACTAGTGTGGGAAGAAGGAATTATATATTTGGGTGTTGTACAATAGTGACATGATATAACATTAATGATCCATTAAAATCAACTTTTGTTAATTAGAATGGATAACTTATATTCTTCTAGAACCACAAGGGCTAATATGGTAAAGTTATATAAATAACTTAACCCATGGTAAATCAAATTGCATTAAGCTCAAAATTAGAATCTCGACCATAAAGCATAGACTTTCCTTATATTCTTGTGATATGCAAGATAATATAGCTTTATCTTTGAGTTAGGCAACCATTATTCCACATAACTATTGTGATAACACCACTTACCACCTTCTTTTAAGAAAATCTCCTCGATCTGATCATATATTACAATAAAAAAACATAAAGGCAAGAAACGTCCGAAAACGACAATGAAGTGATCTAAGAGTGGCATGTGACATGCCTTTGCAGCATAATCCAAGTTATAATTACGCAAGTAGAAAATAAATCCCACTTCACTAGAGTGAGAAGTCAAATATTTGATCCCAGAAAAAGGACTTTTTTTTAGAGAACCTTAATCAAATACTACTTAATACATAATCTTATAAAATTAAGAAGATGGTTATCAAGTTGGCAATACCCTTTTTCTTTCTTTAATAGTGGGATATTATTATAATTTATAGGTTGTATAGACCGTCAAAAATCTAGCACATGATTGGATGATGATACATAATATAGTAAAGATATACAATGACCACTTTGACATTTGTTGGGATTCATAGTGAGTTCATGGGGTCATCAACCACTTGGATATGTCTGTCATGGATTATAGTGAGTGATGAATCGTCCATATGCTGTCTGTCAAAGTATTTGATTCTAACGAAGTACTTTATATATGAAGAATTTTTTATAAACAATCGTTGGATTCGAAAACAATTTAGGATGGTATTATTTTCAGATTATGAGTTATTTAGTTTGACGTTGGTATAAAGTATAGTAATACTTTGCCACTTTCACAGTTTTGATGGTTCCAAATATTATTATGTTTTTCGTCAATATTCATTGAAAATATTTATAATTTTTTTTGAAAAGTAGTCTTAAGTGTACGTAAATGATTTATCTGAAAGAAATTCATGTTTGGAGATGGGTTCCATAATTAAAATAGATATAAGCATAACATATATCTTGTAAAAGTACGTAATAATGCATCATTATTATCACCATCTATATATATATATATATATATATATATATATATATATATATATATATATATATATATATATATATATATATATATATATATATATATTTTATATTTACCTATTACCGCCAAAAGGATCGTGAAAACATATTGATATAACTTATATTATTAGATTTATCATGAACTTTTTCAATATACTTAAGGCGAGGAGGACTTAACAATAGAATTTGATCTTTCAATTCGTAACTTTTTCATTTACAAAATAATGAAAGTAATTTATAGTATATTATAGAAGTAATAAATTATGAATAGTAGCCAAAAAAAATTAAAGAGATTAAGTTTGTGTCAAGTGATTTGACTCAAGTACTAATAATGATTAATGAGTAAGGATTTGTTTACTTCACTTTATTCTAAGACCTTCTTGCTTATCTATGATAAGATTATATTAATTAGAAAAATAATTTCAGATTAGGATTAGATAAATAAGGTCAAATTATATCAATTCCGAAAAAACAGTCCAAATCAATAAGTCAAGGCCTTTATTTAGAATGCACATTTTAACACCTTTTTATTACTATCAACTAGCTTTTAACCCGTGCAAAAATGCACGGGAGATTTTATGTGGATATGATTTGGACCTGTGCATAATGCACGGGAATTGTTTTGTTTATTAAGTAGTTGTTTTTGTTCCAAATTTATTGAACTCATAATTATTAGAATTCATGCATTTAAGGTTGAAAGAATATATAAAATGTAAAATTATATTTCATGATATATAAAAATCCTTTGTTACAACATATTAAACTTGAAAAATCTTATAATCGTGATATATACATCTATAAATACGTAAATGAAACAAAAAAACACATTAAAATGTGCGGGAATATTTTGTTTTATAAATTTAAAATTTTAGGATGTTTCTCCTAAAATCATGGTTTGAATATTAGCTCATGATTTAAAGTTTTTATAATCATATCGTATTATCGTGCAATCAAAATATATTTTAAAACCGGCTTATGACTCGTGCGTTCAGTGACTGATGTAGCTAATGTCATGATAAAATACACTGGAAGTTTTTTGTCATCATAATGCTTCCTTCGGAGGCTCAGATAAAATCGTTCACAATTCGCCCACTACTGGCACTCAGCCATGTAACTGCTTTCGATCCTGTTTCCCACAATCCTGCTCACCCAGTATTTCGTTGCCTTGCACCATCGCTGCATCGACGCGACCTATAATCTATAGGTGCCTGTTTTCTTTCACTTTGGTTTTTTTTTTTTGCTTTTTGTTTTTGGCATTTTGTTGATGGATTTTGGTTAATTAATTTGATGGAGGTAAGTTAAACTATTGAATTTAGATCGATATAATTAGAAAATTATGGATACATATGGTTCAAATTGTGATACTATATGTTTTTATGGATATGATTAGAGTTTGGAAAATCGAAATATTACTTGTGGACAGAAACTTGCTATGAGGTCTTTTCTAATTCATAAATTGATTATTATATTTTGAGTAAACTTTTTTCGAAATTTATACTTCTATTTAAATTTTTCATAATGTTTGATTTGTAGTTATTGCTTATAATATAGAAGATACTTTGTAAAAATTATATTCAACTATCGATAATTAGAATTTAATTCTTATATCAGTCATTGATATAAAGAGCTTAAAACGTTACAATACCACATAAAATGATTAAACTAATAATTGCTTTATGGACCCCAATCTTATTTTAAGTTTGATGTTATATTATTACCTTATTTAGTCATATTTTCTTATTTATTTACTCCCTCCATTCCAAATTAGTTGTGATACTTTTTATTTTAGAAAGTTTCAAATTAGAAGTTACACTTTCATTTTGGGCAATAATTTCTCTCTATTTCTCTCCTATCACATGGACCTTTTTTTTTTTTTTCTCTATCTCTCTCCTCTCCAAAAATTGCCTAGGAGTCAGTGATTTTAAAAGTGTCACAACTAATTTGGAACGGAGGAAGTAATTGATTTTGTAGTATCTTCGAAAATTCATATTATGTAGTTTTTCTTTATTTCATTTGTATATGTATCCTAATTTAATTTACAATCTTATTTATTTTCTCAAATAAATTTATTTACATATTTTGACGGGTTTCAAACACTCGAACACGTGGCCTATAATCCATGCATTGTTTGACACGTGGCTCATGCATTGTTATATGACACGTGGCTCACTCTCTATTACACTGACACGTAACAAAAAGCTTATTGCTTTATAGATATACTTCTGGCATTCTTTATTGATTACAACATTTCCCTTATTCGGAAGTTTCATTTTAATTGCAACCTTTCTTATTTGGTAATATATTCTCTCTGTCTCTCTCCTATCACATGGGTTCCACTTTTAATCTATCTCTCTCCTATTCACATTGGTTTCTTAAAAAATGTCAATGAAGGATGTGAGGATATATAAATAAAATAATAGACAAGTTTCAATGATTTTTTTTGACGGGGAGTTTCAATGATTTTAGGGAGGCATAAAACGCACAATCACTCGGTTGCATATAATAAGACATAATCAATTTTCTATATAGATTTGGCTACCTTTCTATAATATTTAAGAATCATGACGCCATCATTTTTTTGAACTTTATTGCTATATTTATAGTTGAATGATGCACTGTACAAACAAAATCTTATTGTTATGTAAATGTTTATAGATGTGTGAAGATTGCTCTCTTGATATTAAAGGGTTGTTAAGTGAAAAATGGATAAAACATGTTCTATTTTTTTACCAAAGGGCGACACATCGTTCATTCTCGCAAAATTTGAAGCTATCGGTTACGGTGTTTCTCGCTACTTATTTTTTTATTCCCTTGCAATGTAATATAACAGCCCATTTTCGTTTTTGATGGAAAAGGCCATTTTCTTGACCTACCTACCTCTTGACCGCCTCACTTTCCTCTTCAACATCTGTGGTACTCTCTAACAAGCCCGTCCCTGACATTTTGGAGGCCCTGGGGCGAAATAAGAAAAATAGGCCCTCCCCAATGTCACCTACTATCTTGACGTATTAATGGTCAAAGTTTGGTTGAATATGGTTTCGTAGCCCATAAAATCTGGATTCATTTTAGCTTACATTTTTTACAAGAAACCCACTAGATTAATAGTTAATTGGTTATATTTTTTTGATTTATTTGTCTTCCTAAATTAAGTCATAAATTGATGCTTCTTAAATTTATCAGGTCATCCTCTTCATTAAGTTGTCAGTTGGAGTCTGGGTTTTGGATTACGAAATTGTGTAAGCGCTTTGGCCTTTTCAATTACTTCTTTAATATTTTTCAAGGTTTGAATAGTGAAAAAAGAAAAATTAAACAATAAAATCCCTCACTTTTTAATAGTTCCACTTTGACATTTGCGTTTTTTTATTAACATCTAATATATTTGACTAACTTACTTTTTTTTTCGACGGGACTAACTTACTTTATTGATTCGCACAATTTTGTAAAATCGAACATTTTGAATGTAATATACATTGAGATAAATTTAATAACATTTCATGTTAACATTTATTCTTATATATTAGTAACTTTATAGTCATACTAGAGTAAAAGAATAATGTAAACATAAAATGTAGACAATTATATAAAATCGAAGGGGGTGTGACATAGCAAAAACATAATCACTCTAAATGAGAGGGGAAAAAACAACTTAATAAAGATTACTGGAAACTAAATAAACCAAGAAAGAAAGAAAAATTGAAAACTGAATCTATTTTAAAGTCGTTGAAAACAAAAGACAACCAAAAAGAAAAAAAATAGAAAGTTGAAGGACACAAAACTGTAGTTTTGGCTCCTCAAAAAATAAAAATAAAAATTATAGTTTTGGAGTGAGTGGGATTCGAACCTGGGAAGTAGAAATTCAATGATATCAATCCTTATGTCACTCGTGAACCAATGAGCTAACTGTATACTTTGTAAATGTAGTGCGTGTAGGACTATTTATAATAAAACAGCAAATTGCAAAAACGAAAACTGGGCCTTTTCTCCCTGGGCCCTGGGCGGACGCCCCTCCTGCCCAGGCTCAGGGACGGGCCTGCTCTCTAACCTAACCCAAACTCCCAATAATCCAATATCTCTCTATCTCATTCTTCTTTATCCTCTTGAAAAAAAACATGGAGTTCTCAAGAAAGAAATTAAGATATTTATTGCAATAATGTCTATATCTAATAGAACATACATTATTTTTGTTTCAGATCTAAAAACTCTTTCTTATGTTGAATGATTGTTTTAAAAAAAATCTTATTGCATGTTTTTTTTTCTTAATGATATACTCCAAGGACTGAGAACAACATGATTAAAAAAAAGAAAGATATACTCCAAGGACTGATTATAACAAAGAATTTGTTGCTTCTACCAGTGGACATAAGATTAGTAATGTGTTATAACTTAACAAATTAATTTGATTGTATTGATTCATTTATACATAGATACATCCCGAATATTTCCATTTAAAGCTATATCTTTAAAGCGTCAATTTTGGAATTAATTATATTAGTATTAAAGGAATTTATCATTTATGCATTGATTTGTCCTTGATTACAGGCTAGTGAACAGTAGGCCACACGAATAGAATTAATTTGGTAGCGACACATCAGCGAGTGCAATACAGATGGTACATAAATTTGTAGGATGAAATTTGAAGACGACATGTGGACGAATTAATAGTGGGTTGACACCTAAGCAAAATAAACCTAGTTTTATATAGATATATAGATATAGATGATATTACACTATTATTATTCTGATTCCTGACATTCAAACATGAAATGTTTATCTGATTGTCTGAGTGGCACATACTAATGTCATACCTCATAGATATCAAACCAAGACCAGATTTGTGTGTTCCATAATATACCTAAGAAAAAAATAGATTAGGTTCCACTTAACATAACAAAAGAGATTTGGTATTCAACCCAATTACATGTAGAATCTCAAAATCAATTATATATTATTTTTTTTTAGATGAGGAGAAAAAAGATTAGAAGACCCTCTTTATGAGGGGGATGATGATCATATATTAAATGTATTTGGAACTTTTATGCTTTTTTATTGAGCCTAATTGTAAAATTGATTCCTTGTTATAATAAATGTGTATGTGATTGCTCATTTCATTATGTACATTTTTGAAACTAACGATAACTATGGAATAACTTCAAATAACAATAACAACAGTAATAATGTTAATATATTATATTATTCCCTCTATTATATATCTAAAGATCTTTTTTTAATGTAGTAACACTGTAACAGATAGGCAAGGAGGAGATCGAGAGAGGGTGAAAGTCAAACTTTTTATTTATTCAAAAAGGAGAGAGAATGCGGTTGTGAGATAGTGTACAATTATGTGATTCCAACAAGTTGAGTAAGTCGTAAGATAGTGTGGAGAGATAAAAACATTTACCAAAGTAAATACAAAATAAAGTAAAAGTAGGAAGATTTTGATAATGGTCTTAAATTTAAAGTTTTTTTAATTCAAAAGTGGGAAACAAGTCCAAGAGAAAGCCTGAAATTAAAAGTAAGAAGATATTTAGAAAACGAAGGTTGCAAGTATTATCATATATGATTATTATTTATTATCTTGATTATTATTAATAGTGATCATAGTCACGTTAATAATAATAATTATTATAATAATAATTATAATAATGATAATACTAGTAATAATAATTATTGTTCTACTCCCTTCGGTTCCGAAAGATCCTTCCACTTTGACATTTTTCACTATTCACAAATTTCACTTTAATCATCGTTTGTGATTTATATGTAAGGAAAAATATAGTCATGTGGAATCTTTTTATATTCGTCTTAATATGTATTTTATAACTATCTACTTTTTATAAGTTTTATAAATACATAACTAGAGATATTTATGCTCAAAGTTTTGCATTGGCATGCATGAAAAGTAAAAGAAGGATGATCTTTCGGAACCAGATGGAGTATTATAGGAGTAATAATAACACTACTATCATTATTACTTTCATAAATGAGAAATCAGAAGAAAAAAAGGTTAATACAGAAAAATCAGAACCTACAAAGTTCAAATTTTTTTTTTTTTTAGGCCCTCTTTCGGGAACCCGTGGTAAGATGAATTTCCCTCGGGCCGCCCTCGCACGGGACCACTCACCCGGAGGCCCAACAAGCCCCAAACCCCTCCCCCCCCAACCCCCAACAATATTGAAATTTTGCTTCCACCAAGATTTGAACCTTGGTCTCCCATGTGGGAGATAGGAAGCCATACCATTGGACCCAAGGGTCCTTGGTCTACAAAGTTCAAATTACACTAGGTGCAAGTTGCAACATACTATGAACATGGTGTATCATAGAAGTTTCCATTTCGAGGAACCTTGAAATTTGGGCTGGCAAAACAAATAATGTCAACATAAAAATCCTTATTGTAGTTGTTTCAAGTTTGTTTTTAATTCTGAAGACAATGGAATCCAATTCGATTCTAAAGTGAGGTTTTTTTTTTTTGACAGGATTTTAAAGTGAGGTTGAGGTGGTGGAGTAGTGGCATCACTTCCCACCTCGTATTCCTGAGATTTAGGGTTCAAATCTTATGGGAATCATTTGAGGAATTCCCCTTATCCCCCTCAAGTGAGCCCCCTTTATCTTACCTGTAAAAAAATCCGATTCTAAAGTGGCCAGCTTAAATATAATCTTGGTGGTAAAAAGGAGGGTATTGAAATACAACTTTTATTATACATCTGTATGAATTTTGGATATGGTACATTTTTCAAAAAAAAATCATGTTCATTTGAATTTCTCCAAATGAGAATGAGGAACATAAAAAGCACGTAATAATCAAATTGAGTATATACTTGTCTAAGAATAATAAAATAAATAAGGATAAATCATAGCAATCAAGTAACCACCTTAACTCAACAACAAGGAGAAAACATGCTCAAAACCACATAATCATGCAAGAAGTAGAGTTTAAAATTGATAATATCGTACCAATCAAGGCGGCTTTAATATGCTAGACAATGCCGAGCATATGTAAAGAAAAAACACGTGACATTGTTTGCCCCCTTATCTAAATATTGCCCGTATTTTTTATATAGTATTTTTCTATTTTTTAATTCCAACCCACCATTACCATAACCACAACTACAGCCATTACCACTTCGTAACCATCACCACCCCACAGTTGCCACCTCCCTTCATTCTCATCTTTTTCCTCCTCCTCCCGCTTCTTCTTCCTCCTCCTCCCTCTTCTTCTTCCTCTTACTCCATTTCGACCAACAATTGCTAAAAAAAACAAAACAAAAAAAAATCATTGTTCACCATGAACCACGCGATTTTTTAGGTTTTACCATGGTGGAACCTAAAAACAACGGATGGTTCCATGCCAAATTTTCTTCTATTTTTTTTATTTTGAGATAAATAAGTCAGAATAATATAGAATACGTATAAAAATAAGGATGATGTAAATTAAAGGTTGTAAATAACAATACCCAAAGAAATGTTGGATAATACTACATGTGCATAATCAAAGATGGAGAGCCCACTAAAAGATGCTACTTGTAACATATTTCATCATTGAAGACAAATGTTGGGAACATTCAAATCAGCATCAATAATTTCGTTGTCTCTCGTTAATTAAATATATGGAATCCCTATTTCAAAGAATAACATATAAGATCGTGAACTAATATGGGGGTATACTCCCTTTGAGAATTTCCCAGTTACAACAACAACTTGGATAGCCCACGACCTCCCTTAACAAAATCAAAAATGGCATTTCCACTAGATTTGGAAGTTAGGCATCACCCCTAAAATGTAAACTATTTTTATGGCAAATATGTCATAAAAGTATCCCGGTACATGGCACTCTTGCCAAGCGTCACATCACCTACCACACCTTTATGTCATCTTTGTAACCAAATAAACATAAGTCACCTATTTATAAATTGTCCACAAAAATGATTTGGAAACATACATTAGTTAAGAAATGGCTTGACTACTTCATATGCCCGAGACACCTTCTTTAGAAATTGACTAAATGTAAGTTATGTTCGAGTATGATCTGGTCCGCAAGTTCACTTTTGCGCTATGGAGCATTTGGAAAGATTATGGCTACATATTCAACAACAAAGCCTTTCCTCCTTTATCAGTGTACATCGAGTTACTTTCTCACACTGAGGATGGGAACTCCTAATGATGGGGCTCCTATCAAGCACACCCACATACATCAAGTTCTCCATCAGCAACTCTCAACAATCCTCCCATCATGGTAATTGGAACCCCCCCCCCATCGGGTATCCACAAACTCAACTTCGACGGCTTATGTAGGAATAACTCCTCGACGGTTGGTATCATCATGCGTAACTCACTCCAACGACAACACTAATACAGCGTATACTTTTAATCTCGGGACGGCCCAACATATTTAGCATAAGCACTAGCACTCCACAAAGGTCTCCAAGTTGCAGTCTGTCAAAAATATCTAGAGAATTATAATCAAAGGCGATAATTTACAAGTGGTCACTAGAACACTCCGTGGAAAATCCAGAACATCATCACAGACATTAAATTACTTCTCCAACATTTCGAGTACTGGGAAATTTATCACGTCTACCGTGAAATAAATAGAGCAGCAGACTGGATAACAAATTTAGGATATCTTTTAAATTCTCTTATGTGTAATGAATGCGCGCAACCCCTCTCGTTTATTCAAAGTGATGCATTAAGTGTTCCCCTTGAGATGAGGCTCTTCTAATTGTAAATAATTTCTTATCTTTAAAATAAAGCTACTCCCTTCTTTAGCACTTACTTGCTACATTTTCCATAAATAGATGTCTTTTTTTATTTGCTACATTTCTTTAACCATGGGCCACAAACAGAGGACCAATATTTTCCTTTATTTTTGTCATCTTCCTACCTATAACATCTAAATATTTGTCATTATATCCTATAAACTATGGTTCCACAACACCTTTTCTCCTTTCCTAAATATTTGTGCCGAATCGTATCAAGATCAATTTTGGATTGCAATGGTTGGTAGGATCAAATCGCCAAAGTCGGATCGTAAGATCCTACAAAATTGGGTAAAATATATAGTGATAATTATGCTTCAATATGGTAAAAAAGTCATGTTACAAATTTACACACATTAATAACAACTTTTTTCGTTCGCAAATGATGATAGTAATTCAATACTCTAAGATTGAAGTAACATGCAACTAAAATCTAATAGGAGAAAGATAATATGTGAAATTACTTTATGATTTTTTTATAATTGGATCGGATCGTAGGACTGTAGGATCGTAGAATCGTATTAAGATTCTACCATTTGAATTTTTGTAGTTGGGTAGGATCGAAAAATCTTACAAAATTAAGATTCTACGTAGGATCGAGATCAATGAGGTCCTTTCGGATTGTAGAATCGTAGGATCGTAAGATGCGAACTACCCATAACAATGTAGCAAATAAATGTAGATGGAGGGAGTATTTTGATAAGCTTTTACTTGCTATAACTATACCTCTTTTAAATGTCATAAATTACTTACTGCGTACCTATTTTGACACATTTTTTCTCTGTACTATTGAAATAAAAGTAGAACTCACACAATAGAAATATGTACCAAGGATAGATTATTGTTGTAACCTGTACATTTTGGTAAGATTTAAGAATGTTGGATTGATAGCAAATGGATTTCTTTTGTCAGGCTGCGATTTTCGCAGAGTCGGCGTGATATAGTCGTGCTCGCACAATAGGAGGACCTTGAATTATAATGTGCTTGTCAATTGTCATGCCGTATAACATCACCTGGAGAAAAAGATATTCAAGCCATCTTCACGCTGAATAGACATACCAATTATACTAAACACGACTATGACAATTGGATAATGCAAACCACGTTTCTCTCTCTATCCACATTCGAATGCGGCCAATGTGTAGATCTCAGTATCTCATGGTGCAGACTGCAGCCATCAAATACTTGCGTGTTAATTTTTAATTGCTAAACTTTAATTTTTTACGATAGGTAGGAATTAGGATGTGTTCTATTCAACTTACTTTTCTGAAAAATATATCTTAGCCGTCTTAATTTAATCATACATTTTTTTTATTTTTGTTCGTCCTACATCAATTGATACAGTTTCTAAAGTGGTATGGTCTTACAATAATCTAATATTATTTCTCTCTACTAATAGGAAAGCCAACAATAATAAATAAACATCACCTACACATAGGGATGGGCATGGGTCGGATCTAGGGCGGGTCCAGCTAGACCCAGACCCATAAATTTTGATGTAGACCCGGGGCCGCTCCCAGGGCCACGAGTCCTAGAAAATCTGGACCCTTACCCGGATCCAATGGGTCTAGCGGGTCCTGTGTCCAAAACGGGTCCAAAATGGGTCTCAAACTTATTAAGAGTTTCCATTATTTTTTCAACACGCGTTTCTTTTACGCCTGTTTTATTAGTTATTAAAATGATAAAATACCAACATAATAGTCTAATACTTCTACAAAACATTCCAAATTATAATATCCACAACAAGTTGGCTTAGTCCTGGTCGGTAATGGATAAAATGAGAAGTTTAGGGATCGAGTACTAGACGCAATAGCTGCTTGAAAATCTAAAAATTCATATGTTAAGGTAAAAAGTTTTATTGCTCTTTAAATATTTATTATTATTATTATCATTGTATATATATATAAAAGAACATGGGTCAGTGGGGCGGGTCTGGGTCTGAATCTATCAAACCCAGACCCAGACTCATTTTTTTACACCCAGACCCAGATCCGACCCAGACCCAATGGGTCTCAAAACTCTAGACCCAGACCCTTTAAAATGGGTCGGGTCTAACCGGGTCTGGGTCGGGTCCTGGACTCATGCTCATCCCTACCTACACACATCAAAAAGTTGGAACGCTATGATCCACTAACTAAAATACAAAAATATTCCCCACTACCAACTACCAACAGTAAAATAAGAAGTCAAATAAAGCCCCTAAAACTATGTGTTGGTCAAACTATATCGATTAAAATTACGGTTTTTTCACCAGGTACCCTTGAGGTTTCACGAAATGCACCAGGTACCCTCGTTGTTTCAAAAATGCACCATATGCCCTTGTCATTTGCATAAAATGCACCAAATACCCTTAATGACTAACGGTGTTAAGTTTCCGTTAGCTTTTAGGGTTAATTAACCCATCTAACCCTAATTAAACCCTAATTAGCCCTAATTAACTTCTAACCCTCCCCTAACACTAACCCCCTAACTTCAAACCCTAACCTAACCTTATCCACCACCACCCAACCACCACCACCTCCCCTCCCCCCCCCTCGCAACCCCCCACCCCATGACCCCATCGATTTCCCCACCCCACCCCTACCACCCCAGCTGACCCTCCTCCCCCAACCCCTCCATGACCCCCCTCCCTCCCCCCTTGGCCACCCACCGCCGACCCCCGCAGCTCCCCCACTCCCGCCGAATTCCCCCACCCCCCCCCCCTGCCGAATCCCCCTCCCCACCCCCGGTCGATTCCCGCCCCCAACGGGAATTCGATGGGGATGGAGGAGGGGGATTCGACATGGGGGGGAGGGGGGATTCGGCTGAGGGGGGAGGGTGGGGAGGCTGCGGAGGGTCGACGGGGGTGTGGGGAGCCTGCGGGAGGGTCGACAGGGTGGGGGGAGGCTGCGTGGAATGGGGGGTGGCTGGCGGGGGGGGGGAGGAGGGGGTCAGGGGGTGGTGGGGGAGGAGGGGGTTTCTTGGGGTGGTGGGGGGGGTTAGGGGGTTAAGGGTTAGGGTTTAGGGTTAGGGTTTAGGGTTTAGGGGTTTTAGGGTAAGGGTTTAGGGGTTTACGGGTTTAGGGTAAGGGTTTAGGGGTTTAGGGGTTAGGGTTAGGGTTAATAATGGCAAAATGGTAAATAAAGCTAACGGAAACTTAACACCGTTAATCATTAAGGGTATTTGGTGCATTTTATGCAAATGACAAGGGCATCTGGTGCATTTTCGAAACAACGAGGGTACCTGGTGCATTTCGTGAAACCTCAGGGGTACCTGGTGAAAAAACCGTTAAAATTATGTATAGTTATGAAAAGTTCAGGTTTAGTTAAGAAATTCAGAAAAGTATAAAAAATTTAAAAGGTTAAGGACTTTAGGAACTTCGAAAAATTTCTCTCGTAAAAAAAACTTCGAAAAATTTCTCTCGTAAAAAAAACTTCGAAAAATTTCTGAATGGTAATAATAAAAAATAAATTAATTTTGGAAGAAAAAATTTGAATCCCTATATGCTTATAATTTCGACCATAATTTTTTTCTAACTCATACTCCCTCCGTCCCTCAGTAGAATCTCACTTTCTCCTTTTCATGTTTACCAATGCACCTTTTGTATAATTAGTATCTCTAATTACATATTAGTAAAAATTATAAAAGTTTGATTTTCGTAATGTACTCAATGAGACGAATCAAACAAGACCCCGCATGACTATGTTTTCTCTTATATGTGAAAAAGATTTGGAAGATTTTGTTTCCTTATAAATAGGGCCAAACTAGAAATGGAAGTCTATTGAGGAACGAACGGAGTAATATAAAAATGAAAGTTATAATTTGACATCTTTTTCCTGAAAGAGAAATTTCATTAATTGAAGTCCAAACGACATCTACAATAAGTATTGAAGAAAACAAGATATAATCAGACAAGATCAAATCAAATTCGTCTTCGGAAGAAATTACAATAAACCAGATCGAGCAATACAATGTTGCCCCCTTGTATTTGCTAAATCACACAACTATTGATGGGGAAGTCTATCATTCTGACATAGTTTGGGGAAGAAAATTATTGATTTAACCATGTTGACCTCATCCGAATTTCCAATACCTCGATGTTGATGGTCTTTAACTTCAACCAATAGGAACAATGTTTCATACCAATTTTCAAACTTCCACGTGGGAAGAGAATAAAACCAAACTCCAAAATCCCATGAAAGGAGAGAAGAACCCAAAAATTGGGTATAAAACTCTCAAAAAGAGAGAGAATGGAAGATTATTAATAACAAAAAAATAAAAACTAGAAGAAAAAAGAAGAATGGGGGGCTTACCACCATCGAAAGGATGATGGAACCCCCAAACTAGAAGAAAAGGATTAGGGTTTTTTGAGAAGGAAGAGGAGGCTACCGGGGGTCTTTTTTTTTTTTAACGACACATATAAATAAGATGCTCTTGGCTTTGAAAAGGATTTATCTCGACAGTTATAATTTGACATATATATGTATTAATATGTTTCTCAATATATATGTTCTAAATAATAACTTTTCTATATATCTTACTTGTAGGATAATTAAAGAAACTAATAATAGTCAATGTTGCTCATGTATAGAATGCGAAATTGAAATATTGCAATTAGAAGGAGACAAAGAAAATGTCTTCATCTCGTTATAAAGCCATTTCTTATGCCGCAAAAGAAGCTCGGCATATCTCATAAAAAAATAGAGATGCACTCGTACAGAATCAACGATTTGGTCGGATGCCAGACCTCCATTTGTGTCGGATATGTGTCCGACGCTACGAGCCTCGATGCAAATTAAGGAGAGATGATTCGCATCGAATTAGGACTCGACGAGATATTAGGCCATTTGTGTCGGACTTAAGCAATGTTCGACGAAGATGACCCTTGAGCCCTAGCACCAGCAGCACCATTTGCGTCACATGTTGGACTGTGTGCGACGCAAATCAACCATTTTTTATTAAAAAAAGTGAATCTGTGTCAGATTGGGTGTTATATCCGACGCAAATTGGTTATTTGTATTAAAAAAAGCTCATTTATTGTATTCCAAACAGTGTTTGATACTGTCAAAATTATATCACCTAATGAACAACAAAAACCCAAAAAGATCTATTTCACATCATAAAAAAACATGAAATTCGAACAAATTACATGAAATATATTTACATGATTCGAATTTGAATTCGTTTCATTATGTACATTCAGATACATAACACGAACCAGAAAGCAATCAACGAGTAAAATATAATTACATAATCAATTCTAATTTGGCTTCAAACTTTTCAAACCCTGGATGAAACCCCAATTTGCAAACCCTAGCCACCGCCTCTTGATTTAATTTGAATCAGAATCACCAAAATCTCAAAAAAATAAATCAAACCTAAAGTTTCTATGTCATTTCACAATAATCTAACAATAGCAGAACAAAGTAGACTGAAAAGAGGAGAAATGGACGATAACTAATATAATTGCTGAAATCTCAACTAAAAGTACCAAAAAGACCACCAACACACGATGGTAGAACGCTAACAGCACCGCACGGTGTGGTGTTGGAGAGTAATAGCAGCGACGACGCGAGTAAAGAGAGAGGAACGCCAACTACGAGCTTGAGGCGGCAAGCGGCAGAACCACCAGCAGCAACGTTGTCGGAGGTCTAGCGAGGTAGCACACAGGCCACGAAGAGGGGAGGAACACCGACAAAAATGGAGGAGAGAGCAGCGCTTGCAGCGGCGATCGATAGGGGGCTCCGGCGAAGTTGGGGAGGAGTTGGGTAAGAGAAATGTCGGTGAGAGAAGTTAGGGTGAGAGACGAAAAACTTATAAAATGAAGGCTTGGAGAATTTGAGAAGTTTTTATATGTAAAACGATTTGCGTCGAACAACCAGTTACATGCGACGTAAGTGAGAACTTCTTATAAAAATTTGGCTTTTAGCTTTGTTGTATGCAAAAAGTAGTTTGCGTCGGATGGGAGTCCAGGTTCGACACAAATGTAGTCAATCTGCGTCGTTTGTCCTAGGATTCGACGCAAATCAACAGTCGCACAAGTTGACCATTTGTGTCGGACCCAAAAGACAACCCGATGCAAATTACCAGACGTGAAAATCTGCGTCGCATGCATGGGCCCATCCAACGCAAATCTTAGCATCCATAAGCCATTGACCTCATTCATTTGGGACGCATTCTCCCGCGAAACCGATGCAAATTATTCTCCCAGGCATTTGCTGTGAGGATTTACGTCGATGCTTAATACAGTCCGACGCAAATGATGCTGTAAAAACCATTTGCATCGATTTTTCCCGTGTTCGACGCAAACAAAGGGACACAAATCGTCGTTTTTCTACTAGTGATGTAAAGTGCGATTGTCAAATAAAAAGACTAGTGCGAAAGTGAATAACAAGACAACAATATGAACAAATACTAAGGAGCGAAAGATAAGAGTAATGACAAACACATATTTAACGTGGAAAACGACCCTAGCTCACTAGCAAGAAGGGGGAAAAACCACCAATGAATCAATAATGCTTCACTGGATATTAGCAAACACCAAAACTTATAAACCATGTGAATTACATGAATCTCTCTCTGAAAACCTAAGTGTCTTTGTAATCTCACTCTTTCCATGTTTGATGAGCATTCAAAATGATGATTACAACCCCTTTATATAGAGGTTGGAAACTTGGGCATAGTGAACCTAAAATCTAAGGAGATCTATAATCCAACTACAATTATTAGGAAGCTAAATATTTAAGGAAAATTATCTCAAATGACCTTGACTTTTAGCCCATTTTCTCCAATAACCCAAAATTTTACACATCTGTCTTCGATACCCTAAACTTGAATTTTCTCATTAAAACTGACGAAGAAATGGATGGCGTTATGTGTGTTTACCTTTGTCAGTAAATGAAAACATATCCGCCAACCCCATTTTTCCTTTTTACGATAATTCTCTTCCGCTAATCATTTTGTGCCTTAACTTCTCTTTATTTCCTCTGTGTTCTCCACCTTTTCCCTTTGGAACCAACTAGAATTCCTCCATTCAATTTCTCAAGAACGTAATCTTTTATGTCAATTCTTCTCCAATTTAGTTTTCATTATTTTGCACTATTTGTACATTTCGTCAACAATGACTTCAAGACGAAATCGCCAAGTCGTTGGTTCAACTGAGCCCAGACCACTAGACAATCGGGTCGTCGTAAGGGTGTGCCTCCTTGTCGGAGGGAATAATCGAGTCATCACCTTCCACCTCTGGTAGGCCCCATTTACACGGGTTGTCTCTGATGTTCAGCCTTTGAATTATGTTCGCCTTATCAAACTGAGCCACGGGCTGTCCAAAATACTCCTGGCACGGATGAATCTTTGGAAGCTCTCTTTGACAAACCGGCTAACAAGACGACAACGCCTGGGGGAGGAGGCAGACTACTATCAATTAGGAGTGTCTGAGCGTGAATTAGAGTGGCTGGACCCAGAATACGTGAATTTGAGCGTGAATTTCTATTCATGGTTGAGTTAGGGCACAAATTTGAGAAAATGGGGACAGAGGTTGAAGAAAAAGATTTGGAGATGAGAAATATCACAAAAATGGAAAAGGGGTTGGAAATATGATTTAAATAACTGCCAAACATGCCAAAGTCAAAAACACATACCGCCATCCACTTTTCCGTCAGTTTTAATGAGAAAAATACAAGTTTACGATTATCGAAGACAGAGGTGTACAAGTCAGGGTTATTTGAAGCCAAAGCTCAGAGTCATCTTAGATATATCCCAATATTTATATTTCCTAAAAAAATATCATCTAGCTAGGAGATACATAATCTTGAAGAAACTAAACTTAGATAAAACCAGGAAACAAGTAATAAAAAGCAACAAATGCATCTGCTGATATACGTGCACATATTCCTTTGTGTTGGCGCACTCTCTAATTGCGTGTGAGCCTAAAAAACCTATACCTCCCAATTTCAAATTCTTTGACATGTACCTCGTCCACAAGACCATAAGTTATGATTTGAGATTTTTGCGCTCCAACTAATGGGGGCATTACAAGATAGTAAATATTTTTTTGGCATGTATATATTGGGTTTAATTTTCATTTACTCAGCTTATTTTGACCCTGGTGGAATAAGGAAAGCAAGATAAACACTTTCACATCTCATGGCATCTCAAGAACATTAAAGTTAATTCTATAGAAGGCATTCGAAGTTTATTGCTAGCTATGGACTTATAAAAGAGTATTACGTGTTGTGAATCTTACCATAAGATTGTATTTGGCAATAAAAATTTAGAATTGAGGACAACGATTCCAAGTCAAGTCAATTATGATCTCACTCGTGAGCCGTTTCCCGTGACAGGCCCCACTTATTGTTTCACTAACGAACAAAGCACTTTATTTCCCCCAATAAACATATATTAGAACAAGTGTTCACTACCAACAACTTATGACACATGTCACAATTTTGCGTGTATTGGCTCTTGCGACGGTTGCTTAAAGATTCACCCATTTGCCCGAGTGGGTTTTCAAGAAAAAGTGAATTTTAGTTCAACAAATTCTTTATTGCTTAATTTCTTCGTATCGGAAAGTATAGGGTATTAATATAGAGAAATGAGCATTCAAATCTAAAAAAAATCAAGACTCCACTTGTTGTAAGCTCTTAAAAAGTATCATCTCTTATTACCATTTTAGTACCATGATAACAATAATATAACTAAATGAAAAATGGAAAAATTAAGTCCTGTTATATACCAAAAACATTTATTTGTAAGCTTGTATTGGTTTATCTTTGAAACTTTGAACTTTTTCTTACTTAAGAAAATGAATTAATTGAACACATAAACACACTTAGAAATAAGCTCCTATGTTATAACTAATCAATATCGACATATAAAAGGGTTTTATGTGTTCCATAACTTATAATAAAGTGTAACTGGCCATGGAAATTTAAAATTGGTTGCAGGAAGTCTCGCTCGAGTCACTTATGTCGTGAATAGTCATTTCGTATGATGGGCTCCACCTATCAGTTTACAAAGAAACAAGGGACTCTGTTTCCCTAATAAATATTTATTGGAACAAGTGTTCATTACCAACAACTTATTACATGCGGCATAATTTTTCTAACTGGCTCTTGGAACGGTTACTTAGAGATTCAACCATTTACGCAAGTGGTTTTTAGACAGGGAGTGGTTTAAGTCCAACTGATTCTTTCTTTATTACTTAATTTTTCCATATCTGAAATAGTTAATGTAGACAGATGATTACCATCTCTATGTATTTAAACTATTCAAAATATCCTCTTTTAGCTAGGACTTTTAGCAGACCACTTAATAGTATTAGTGAGTGTAATCTACTTTTAGTTATGGATGTATCATATCCCTTATTAACGTTTTAGTGCCATGATATCAATAAAAAAACTGAATGAAATATAGAAAAATTATGTCCTTTTATATGAATACTTTATTTATTTGTAAACTGTTTATATTTGAATTTGTGAACTTTTATTACTTACTTATAAATTTATTAAACTCATAAACGCTCCTCCTATTAGATGTCAATGTTGAAGAAAGGGTATAAAATGTGCTCAAGACTTACTATTAGGGTGTATGTGGCAGTGAGAATTTTGGATTAGGTGCAACAAATCTCGGACAAGTCGGCTATGCTGTGACTCGTGAGCCATTTCCCATAATGGGGCCCACTTATTGTTTTACTACCAAACAAGGCACTTTAATCCTCCCCAATAAACACTTATCAGAACAAGTGTTCACTACCAACAACTTATTGTGTTTGAATCCTCTAGAGTTCTAAAATAACTCTATAAGGTAGAGTTTGAGCAATATCAACCATTGAATAAAAATCAATGGCTCATATCTTTCCAAAATCCCCCCTATTTTTTCTCATCAAAATCCACCCCTAATTTTTCCCTTCCTATCAAAATGAGCCCTTGATTTTAAAATGTATGGTTCAGATACAACTGTACCTTATAGAGTTTTATTAAAACTCTATAGGATCCGGACTCCAACTTATTACACACGGCATGATTTTGATCGCTAGCTCTTGCAACGTTACTTCAGAATCCAACAATTTTCGCGAGTGGCTTGATTGGGTTTTAGTTCAACTAAATCTTTATTACTTAATTTTTCCATATCTAATTTAGTAAGGTATTAATGTAGAGAAATAATTATCCATATCTAAGAATAGACTAAAGAATTCACTATCTACTTATATAAACTTAATAAAGTATCCTTTTTTTTCTATATCTAGCTAGGGCATTCAAAAGTCGAACATGCCCCTAGATATATTTATTTTCCAAATAACTCGGTTATATAATTGAGGGTAATGTACTTTTGGTTATGGGTGTATTATCCCTTATTACCATTTTATGACCATAATTTCAATAATACTATTACTAGTGAAAAATAGAAAAATTTAAGTCATTTCATATATAAAATTAAAGATGTGTTGCATTGATTAAGGAAAAATAAATCAAGTTACTGACAACTATAAATAAAATTTCACTTAAGATCAAACCTGTCAAAATGGTATGTTTGCTCGATTTTGGGTTTGGGTAGTTTCAGGTTTGTAGTCACATTTGAGTTGAGTCATTTTCGTTTATAGGTTGAGAAGACTTGACCATGACCTAGAATGTTTTGTCACAGGTCGCTCAGTCGGATCAAGGACGCTATTACTATTTTAAATTTTAGCAATTTTTTTCTTCATTTGCATTGTAATTCATTTAAAACACAAAATCTAATAAAACGCATAAATGTAGCAAAAATATTACTTAAATTTTCTTAAAATGAGTGTTATAAGTACTAAACTATTAAAAATTTCCAAAATACGAGTAAACCATAATGACGTCAATTCATAAATTAAAATATTAATTCACCGTAATTAAGCATCAAGGAAAGAAAGTAAAACGCACTTTTTGTTTGTCTCAATTTGATGTTGTTACTAGATATTTTGGGAGATATTATTGAATTTTTAGAAATAAAATTTGGACACTCAAACAAACGAGTTGGTTTCATGTCCGGTTAGATTTGACTTACTTATTTTTAATTTTTTTCAGATTCGGTCAAATTTGGGTTTTGGGTCCTAATTTTATATTCAAGGCCCAATTTTATCACAATTTTTTGACTCAGATTAGAATTTAATTTGCTAGGTCGACTTTAAAACTATTGGTAAGACATAAAGTAAATCATTGTATATAAAATTGAAACATGATGGTTATCACTCTCTTTCTTGTGAATGTAAGAAGCTTTTATGACCACCTAAAACAATGAACATGTCTCATATTATCAACTTATTGGGAAATTAAATTGATATCTTGTCTATTGTTAAAAAGTTTTCTTAGTAATTTAGATGGGAATCTATGACAATATTTTAGTCGTGAATTGGTTTTTCCCTATAGTCAAACAGTCACAAAAAGTTTGGTAAAGAATGTTTTAGTTAGCGAAAAAGCTAATTCCAGCCAAAAATAAAAACTTCTAAATATACGCCTTCACCCTTTTCTTTTCAGAATTACATGTATTCATATAACATTCACCAGCTAACCCGTTATTTTACCAAATTTATTCATACAAATCAATTTTAAACCTCCCAGTAGCACTTAATGAGTAAAACAGCCAACACCAATCGCCAACTATCTAAATCTAACACCCCATTATGAGTTTGTGACATATTTGGAGTAAAGTAATTAGTAATACTCCCACTGTTTCGTTTTAATTTAGACACTTTACTTTGTGTTAAATATATTGGTGAAGGTAGTTCAGACAAGCAACAGTCAGCTCAGCAACAGCAACAACCAACTCAACAACCACCTTGAAGAACCGGTTGTAACAGAATGTCAGCTCATCATAGTTTAGCTTTTTCTTTCTCTTTTATTTTGTAACAGTTTGTAATAATAATAGTAGAGTATAAATAATGTCTGTAACAGCATTTTTACATTCATTCATTAAGATTAGATTTTCTTAGGTTGTAATTTTCTCTCTCTAAAGAAATGAAATAGTTTTAGCTCCTTAGCTCAAGAAGTGAGCAGTGAAGGATTGAAATTCTGGTGTTCTTGAAACTTAGATTCTTCATTCACATTTGTAACATGGTATCAGAGCAACCAGATCTGATTCTGGAAGCTTAATCGTTAATCATTTTCTTCTTCTTCATTCAAAGGTATCTGTTCATCTCATTTTTTTTTCATTCGGAAATTCCGCTGAAATTTTCTCTGAAAATTCATCATCTGTTGTTCTTAGAATCAATTGTATTGTGGTGATTTGATTCTATCAATCTTTGCGAATTCATCTGTTGATTTTAGAATCAATTGTATTGCGATTATTGCGATTGTTCCTTAATTCTATCAATTTCAATTTTGATCTCGATCTTCAACTGATTGTTCATACAGTTGATTTAGTTCATTGATTCTTCAATTTTCATCTCATTTTACAACCTCAATTCATAATTTTTTTGATTTCAAGTTTCAGATCTTCATCTCATTTCTTAACCTCAATTCATAATTCATCTGATTTCAATTTTTTTTAATCTCAATTCATAATGACAACTTCATCTAATTCACAAAATTCTTCCTCTTCTTCTAATCCTTCACAAAATCCTGCTTCACCATTCTATGTCCATCCTTCTGACAACCCTGGCATGAAGTTGATTTCACTTCAGTTTAATGGAACTGGTTATGGTGACTGGAAACGATCAATGTTGATTAGCTTATCTGCTAAGAACAAATTAGGTTTCGTTAATGGAACAATTCCTAAACCTGATTATGATGATCCTAAATTCAATGCTTGGGAAAGATGCAACAACATGCTGATTTCATGGTTACTAGGTGTCTTAGATCAAAACATAGCTAGAAGTGTATACTTCAGCACTGCTCATGAAATCTGGAATAACCTTGAAGAGAGGTATGGACAGTCATCAGGAACACAATTATATTCTCTTAAACAAGCTTGGCATAACATCAAACAAGATCAAGACAGTATTTCAGGATATTATACAAAAATGAAGATGTTGTGGGATCAATTAGATTCTATAGATCCTGTTCCTACATGTGAATGCAAGAGTTGTAGTTGTGCAATTACTTAGAAATTGCTGAAGTCTCAACAAGATATGCGCCTCATTGAATTTCTAATGAGGTTGACTGATGGATATGAGGTTGTGAGAGGAAGCATCCTGATGATGTCTCCTCTACCTGGAATATCTCAAGCTTATAGACTGCTTATGCAAGAAGAAAAGCATAAGCAGCTATCTCAAAGCTATGGAACAACAGATGAATCTATGGCATTTGTAGCCAAAAGAAGGTATGGTGATTATTCTTGAAAACCAAAGTATTTTGGCAACAACAATAATTCTGAGAGACAACACTCTGGAGGTGAACAAAGAAGGTGGAACAATTATTTCTGTGATCACTGTAACATGCCTGGTCACAGTAAACAAAGGTGTTACAAAATAGTTGGATACCCTGCCAATTACTTCAAGCATGACAAAGACAGAAAAGTTGCAGCAACAGTTCACAATGAAGAACAAGCTGAAACAGTTGGCACAACCAAAGATAATGTTGATGCAACAACAGATCAATACCAGATGTTTTTACAATTTCTGAATCAACACAAGAATGACACTCAGGAAGGTTTACATTCTTCAGATCATGTTGCAGGTACATTGTGTTTATCTTCTTTATCAGAATTACCTTGGATAATAGATAGTGGTGCTAGTGATCACATGAGCAATGATTTATCATTATTTGAGAAATATGACAACATGATAACTCCTGATAACAAACATATTACCATTCCTAATGGTAAGAAAGTGCCAGTCACTCATATTGGGACAATTAGACTACAAAATGGCATTGTTTTAGAGAAGGTTCTCTATGAACCTGAATTCAAATTCAACCTCATTTCCATACCAAAACTCTGTCATGATTTGAACTGTACTGTAATTTTCACTAATGATGATTGCTATGTACAGGGCCTTTTAATGAGGCCAATGCTGCTTGGTAAGCTTCAACATGGCCTATATTACTTAGATGCTACTCTGGTTCCTCCAAGAACAACAGGTTCTTCTGTTACATTGGCTAGTACAACTGTAAATAATGATCTCATGAATAAGGCCAAGTTATGGCATCTTAGATTGGGTCACATGCCTGTTAAACAGTTACATTTTGTTTTACCTATGTTTGATAAAGGGATTAGCCTAGATTGTGTGTGTCAAATATGCCCTGCAGCAAAACAAACTAGATCTTCATTCCCATCTAGTGCTATTAAATCTATTGCTGCTTTTCATATGCTTCATGTGGATGTCTGGGGAGCTTATAGGGTTTCTACACATAATAAACACAAGTTTTTCTTGACTGTTGTTGATGAGTATACAAGAATGACTTGGGTATTTTTGATGCATAACAAATCTGATGTGATAGAACTGATTCCACAATTTTTTCAATATGTTGTCAATCATTTTCAAGCCACTGTGAAAATCATCAGGACTGATAATGCTCCTGAGCTTTGTGAGGGTAAACTCAAACAATTTTATCTAGCTCATGGTATTGAAAACCATAGGAGTTGTCCTGACACTCCCCAGCAAAATGGGGTAGTGGAAAGGAAACATAGACACATTTTGGAGGTGTCTAGAGCCCTATTTTTTCAAGCTAAGTTACCTACTGAGTACTGGGGGGAGTGTATTCTCTGTGCTATTCACATTATCAATAGAATGCCTCTACCTATTCTACACAACATCAGTCCATATGAGAGACTTTTTCAGTCTCCTCCTTCCCTTGAACATTTAAGATCATTTGGTTGTTTGTGTTTTGTCTCCACATCTAAACAAAATCGATCCAAATTTGACCCTAATGCTTCACCCCATGTTTTTCTTGGCTATCCCCCAGGTCAAAAGGCTTACAAAGTACTAAATCTAGAAACATTTCAAATTACTGTTTCTAGAGATGTTGTTTTTCATGAACAATATTTTTCCATTCCATCTATCTCCTTCTGCCATTGAATCCTCACCTCTCAAATTTTTCTTACCTATTTCTACTGACTACACACCTCTCTCTTTCACTGACATTCCAGATGTCTTTCATGTTCCAGACACAAAACATAGTCTTACTTCTTCCATTTTGTCACCATCTTCTATTTCTTCTCTTCCCTCACACTCACCACCATCTACTCCTTTCATTCCAACTCCTTCCACAAATCATTATTCTCCACCTACAGATTCTTTCTCTTCTCATTCACCTAATGCTCTAGTAGATATCAGTCCTCATATTCCTCTCAGAAAAAGTTCTAGAACTATCACTCTTCCTTCTCATCTTAAAGATTACATGTGTAACACTGCAGTTTCTTTACATCCTTGGTATAATCTAATTGCTTTTTCAGACTTGCCTCCTGAACATATTGCTTCAGTTACTCTAACTGAACAACTTATTGAACCTGTCTCATACACTGAAGCAATAGCTGATCCTAGATGGATTCAAGCTATGGATAAGGAAATTTCTGCTTTGGAAAATAACCATACCTGGACTCTTGTTGATTTACCTCCTTCAAAGAAGCTCATAGGTTGTAAATGGCTTTATAAAATCAAACTCAAGGCAGATGGTTCAGTTGAGAGGTTCAAGGCTAGATTGGTAGCAAAGGGGTATAATCAGAAGTGGGGAATAGATTATGATGAGACTTTTTCTCCAGTCGTCAAGATGACAACAGTTAGGTGTTTACTTGCATTGGCAGCTAGCAAATCATGGCCTCTTTTTCAGCTAGATGTTAACAATGCTTTCTTGCATGGAGATTCACAAGAAGAAGTTTATATGCAAGTTCCTCAAGGTGTTCCTAATCCTCTCAACAAGGTGTGCAAGCTTGACAAATCCCTTTATGGATTAAAGCAAGCTTCTAGGCAATAATGGTTTGCCAAGCTTGTGGGGGAGCTTCTACTTAAGGGATTCCTTCAATAAAAAAATGATTATTCCCTTTTCCTTAAGCACACTTCTAATCATGTTACAATCCTTGTTGTGTATGTTGATGACATAATAATAACAGGTGATGACTTAGCTACAATTCAAGATATTAAGCATCACTTGGATACTGTTTTCAGTATAAAAGATTTGGGGAAACTTAGTTACTTCTTGGGTATTGAAATTGGGTATCTACCTTCTGGTATTTCTCTTACTCAAAAGAAGTTCACTAAGGAACTCTTATTAGCAGCTGATATTGACACTACTAAAACAGTAGTTACTCCATTACCAATTAATTTGAAGTTGTCAGCAACAGAAGGTGCATTATTTGCTGATCCAAGCAAGTATAGATGCTTTGTAGGGAAATTAAATTTCCTCACACACACAAGGCCTGATCTATCATACACAGTGCAGCACCTAAGTCAGTTTCTATAGAATCCAAGAGTTCCTCATTACAATGCTCTTGTCCATGTGCTTCAATATGTGGGTTCAACAATAGGACAAGGCATCATGTTATATGCTACTGATCAGTTAACTCTCCAAGCCTATTCAGATTCTTACTGGGGAGCATGTATGGATTCAAGAAGATCAATTTCAGGATATGTACTGCTTCTAGGTAATTCACCAGTTAGCTGGAAGTCCAAAAAGCAAGGAATTGTATCTAAAAGTTCATCAGAAGCTGAATACAGAGCAATGTCAGCAGCAGCTGCTGAGGTGACATGGTTAGTAAGGCTGTTAGAAGAATTAGGAGTATGCAATTTGAAGCCTGTTACATTGCATTGTGATAATTAAAGCTCAATTCACATTGCTAAGAACCCTGTTCATCATGAAAGAACAAAGCACATCGAAATTGATGTGCATTTTACAAGGGATAAGATATTGGAAGGCTTGCTACAGTTGACTTACCTACCTACTTCTTCACAAATAGCAGATATATTCACCAAGATTCTACCTTCCAATCAGTTCAATCATCTTTTATCCAAACTTGGCATGATCAACACCATGCCTAGTTTGAGGGGGGGTGATAAATATATTGGTGAAGGTAGTTCAGACAAGCAACAGTCAGCTCAGCAACAGCAACAACCAACTCAACAACCACCTTGAAGAACCGGTTGTAACAGAATGTCAGCTCATCATAGTTTAGCTTTTTCTTTCTCTTTTATTTTGTAACAGTTTGTAATAATAATAGTAGAGTATAAATAATGTCTGTAACAGCATTTTTACATTCATTCATTAAGATTAGATTTTCTTAGGTTGTAATTTTCTCTCTCTAAAGAAATGAAATAGTTTTAGCTCCTAAGCTCAAGAAGTGAGCAGTGAATTGAAGGATTGAAATTCTGGTGTTCTTGAAACTTAGATTCTTCATTCACATTTGTAACACTTTGGAGGATAATTGAGAATGAAGTCTAAAAGTATGAGAGATAAACTGAAAAGGTCAGAAAAAATGGGAAAAGTGAAAGAAAAAACTAAAAAGGTGGAGAGATAAATTTGAAGATGGATTATTAAATTAAAAAGTGGACCACATGTGACATGTTACCAAAAATATAAAAAAATTAGCAGTGTGTAAATTACAAAGAAACAGACCAAAAAGAAAAGTGTGTAGATTAAAAAGAAACGAAGGGTAGGGGTGTTCATAAAAAATCGTAACCGAAAAATTAAAAAACCGGTGGTAACCGTACCGATAAAAAAAGTTTTAATTATACGGTTACCGAACCGATAAAAGTAACGGTTAAACTGTACGGTTATGATTATGATTTTTGAGTAAACGGTTAACTAAAAAATCGAAATAATTTTTTTCTCTATTTAATTAATGTTAAACATTCTCCAACAATTACATTAATTTTAATATTTGTTACTAAGTAACAACAATTAGAGGAAACTAGTTGTTGCCTCGGGCGATGTCCCGGGTCATTGTGTATAATTTGTTTATTATTTTTTTTATTAAATTAATTGAAATACATGCCTCCATATCAGCGTATGCATTTAGATGACACGTGACTACTTCCAATGCTTCATAACTTTCAATTAGTATTGAGTACCGGGTGCATAATAAATTTATTGTGATATCATTTACTTTTTGCAAAATGAGTCATTTAGAAACAAAGAATAGTTGTTTACCTTAAATGAATCATTTGAATATAAGTAAAATGACACATTTAGAACAAAAGGTTACCTGGGTCTAAAAAGGTAGCTTTTTATCTTAAATAGATCACTCATGTATAAATTTATAAGTGTCTATTTAAGACAAATAGTTACCCGCATCTTACAAACTCATATCATACAGTGGATCGATCCTTTAAATTAGTTGATTCTTACACTACAAAGTTTGTAATATTATTTTTCGGGTTATAAAGACACGTTACATTTCCGTTCCCATTTATACATTGATTGAAATTAACTACAATATATTTTTTCTCAAATTTTCCCTTCAAATAGGTAATATTTGTGTTTTCTATCTTGTAAAAGACTAAGCATAAATTAAGGTTTGGTAGGCTCATTAGAGATTTTTATAATGCAACAAAGTTGATTTGATGTTTTATTATCAATATTATGATAAATGGAAACTTGATAGGTAATAGAACTTAATTGTAACATGGGGATATATTAGTATATTACTCATTTACTTGATAACTCAATTAATGTAGGAGTCGAATTTGTGTGTTAAATTCAGAAGCATAATTACTCCTACTTACAATAAAAAATCAATATGAGCTTGTAGATGAGTTAGTTAGTGTATTTGCCTTGAGTTTTAGATATATGTAAATTAAGTAAAATATAATAGTATAACTTGAATAACGGTTAACCGAAAAAACGTACCGAAAAAACAGTTTACCACTTATGCGGTTAACCGGTCTAAACAGTAACGGTTCGTAAAAAGAGCAAACTAAAATTTACGATTACCGAACCGAAAATGTTTTTTTGAGACGGTTAACTACCCATGAACATTCCCAACAGAGGGAGTAATAATAAATTAGTAATAAAGTTGGAAAAAGAAAATGGAATAACGAGGAGGAGGTCATATTAAAATGTGGACCCACACAACTACACAAGGGATCTTCAACTTTGACAGAGACGTCACTCTCTTTTTCCCTCTAATACTCTGTCTTCTGCTATTCTCTCAGTGCTGCTCTACTTACTAATTAAGCTCAACTCCTTTGTCTTTCTCTTGATTTCTCACTCTTAAGCTAATATGACAAATTGTATTTTAAATATAATTAAAGATACACTTTGTTTGCTTTTGCGCAATTGCGCTTGACCCTATTTGAGCAAAGAAAGTGCTTTGTTACAACTACGCACACAGTGAAAGACAAAACAAGAGAAAAAAAATAAACTAACAGAGAGAGAAACAAAGAAAGAAAAAAGCTTCATTTATATTTCTCTCAAAATCACTCCCAAAATGGATTAATTCTTCTTAGTTTTTGCTCTGTTTTGCCATCTCTTCCTAATTTTGGATGTTTATTTCTTCTTGGATTAGTGATGAAAAGTGAAGGAAGTTCAAATATTTCAGCTTAAATTTACCTGGTTTTTTTTTTATATGGGTTGTCATTTTTTTCCTCGTATAATGTTCTTCATGATGTTTGCTCATCTGGGTGTTCAGTTTTTTTAAATAAATTAGGAAATTTTTGATAAATTTGTTTTTTTAAGGGTTTTGTAAAAATGGAGATTGAATTAGCAAACAAAGTTGCTGTAGAAAGTGGGCACAGAGTTTTTACTCTCATTTGCCAAAAACAAGAATCTCAAGAAAGAAACTTGATAGCACAAACAGGTGATGCAGTTTGCAAGTTCAAGAGAGTTGTTTCTCTTCTTGGAAAGAAGAGTTTTGGTCATGCTAGGATGAGAAAATTGAACAATTTACCTCAATCTTTACCAGAAATTTTTTTCCTTGAAACCCCACATCTAAACCCAGAAACTTCAGCAAAACCCATACAATTACTACCTTCATCTAGTTTTATGAAAAACTCAGTTTCAGAAATTGACCAAACATCTCAGAATTCATCTCAAATTTCCCAGAAAATGTTTGTTGAAAAGCCTTCTGTTGACGTTAGTTTATCAGTAAAACCTCCTGGCCAAAATCCAACCCAACAAAAACCAACACAAAACATCCAGTTTCTGCAACAGCAGCAACAATTTCAGCAACAGATGTTACAAAGATTGCAAATTCAGCAGCAAATGAAGTACCAAGCTGATATGATGAACAATTCTTCTAGGAGTGGAAGTGGGATAAATTTGAAGTTTGATGGGTCAAGTACTTGTACTCAGACTATGTCATCTAACAGGTCCTTTGTATCTTCATTGAGCATGGATGGTAGCATCGCTAGTCTTAGTCGGAACTCGTTCCGATTGATCGGTTTGCCTCAATCGTCTGACCCGAATTCGCAGCATCTTAGAAGGAGGTGTCTTGTTAAGGGTGAAGGTGGGAGTGTGAAATGTGGGAGTAATGCTAAATGTCATTGCTCCAAAAAGAGGTTGGAGTTGGAAATTTTGCACTTTTATTTCTTGTAATCAAATATATATAGGTGTGTTGTTCATATTTTTTTGAGTTGTATAATCTGATATTATTATTTTGTTATGCAGGAAACTAAGGGTTAAAAGATCAATTAAGGTACCTGCAATAAGTAACAAGAATGCAGACATCCCTCCTGATGAATACTCGTGGAGAAAGTATGGGCAGAAACCAATCAAGGGGTCACCGCATCCAAGGTAGACCTTTGAGTACTTTTTATGCATTATTATGTTTGTTCCAATATGGTCAAGTAACAGTTTTTAATGAAATTGTTACCTGAAATGGTAAAGTGGTAGATTGTTGGTTAGTTACTTCCTATGTTGTGTTTTCATCTTTAAGAGTTCCCTGAGTTGTCAGAAGAAGGAATAGTCAGTTTGCTATATTTGTCAAGTGAACACAAGATTTTGCCTAATTATAATAATCTCTCATGATTATGATCAGTTAAGCTACTTAAGTTGCATCTATAAATCTTGCAACTTGTCTTAAGCGACTGCATTCTTGATCAATCGATAGCGAATTGCTTAAATTGTAAAATGTGTTGGTCACTTGTTTGGCCTGGAATTATCCATTTTGCTTTTCCGGGATGAGGATTGTTAATAATTTTTTTGATTCTTTTTCTGTATGTAGAGAGCTCCAGCCTCCAAGCAAAGGAACTTGGGTGGTACTTTTAAGTTTATTTATTTATTAATTTATTTTGTTTGTGATTGTTTTTTATAAAAAAAGTTTCGGAAAATCAGAAAAGTTTCGAGTTTTTTTTGTTACCAGTTTTAAATTAAAAGGACTTGTATGACCAAGTCTCTGCCTTCTTCACCTTCAAATAAGGGTTAAGTTGGTATGAATTCCATAAGATCCAGTCTAGTTTGGCTGAATCTTTTTGGTCTGATGTGGTCGTGTTTGATCCCTTCGTGGTCTGGTCTAGTTTGATCGCTTTTGCTGTGTATGAACTTTGTATTAGTTATAAAATAATACATTTGGTGTGGTCAGAGCTGAATAATTTTGGTGTGGTTTGATCTGAGAGCTAGTCTAGTATGAAACTTTCTAGTCTAGTTAGATTTAATTTCAACAAGAACAAGTTTGGTTGAAGTATAGCTTAACTTTCGGTGCATTATACAATCTATATCACAAAACTCCTGAGATCCAAAAACCAAAAAAGAAAATTGGCAGCGATTCTGAACTGGTCTATCTGTTTAATTCATTTTTCCTTTTTGCTCTTTGGGCATCAATGAAACATCGATTATGATGGTTGCAGGGGATACTATAAGTGCAGTAGTATGAGAGGCTGCCCAGCAAGGAAGCATGTAGAGAGGTGTTTGGAGGACCCTTCAATGCTAATTGTGACTTACGAGGGTGAGCACAACCATTCGAAGTTTATAGCTTCCAATTCTTCGCAGACTTGAACATTCAATTTCGTCCAACTTGTGATACATCTACCGGAAATCCCAGCGTAGTAGATACAGCACAACTATGCAAATCTGTGGTTTGTGCTTTTGCTTTCAGTATTGTATATATATTAGTAGTATTAGTATGGCGGAAACCTGGAAAACTCCATAGCCCAGAGCTGTTTATTAGGCTGTTTAGTCGACCTTTTGTAGTTCTGGTTTGCAAGGTTTGAGTCACAGACCACTGAGCTACACAGGAATATGCCCATACAGTTAGAGCCTACAGGGTTGCAAAATGGATATCCTGGAAACCTTCTCTTTTTCTCTCTTCTTCCTGTGACTACCCCCTCTCCCAAAAAAAAGTTCAAACAAAATGCAATTTGCCAATATAAATTTTTTTGACTTTTTTTTAAAAAAATTTGATACTTAAAACATTTATATAGCCATGTATGCAAGTCAACTGGCCTGGCAGTAATGTTCATTTACAATTTAAGAATTAAATATGGGAGGGATTCTACAAAATGAAGATGGTTTGTACAACCTGCAGCTAACAACATTATATAATTCAATAAAAAGCATTTATATATATAATGAGAGGTTTCATACTTATTTCCTAGTTATAACAGGGAGATTTTGAGTGAGGCCAATGGTTGCCCTTTTTAAGTGGGCATGAGGAGAGATGATATAACTATAATATTAAAAAAAAAAAAAAAAAAAAGAGAAAAGAAAAGAAGCTAAACAGTGAAGAATGGTTTCATCATAAAGAGTCAAAACACACAAGGGCATGAGATTGAGGAGAGTGAGTGAAATTGTAATATTAATGTAATTGATAATCATAAACAAAAGGGCAACCATTGATCATGCTTTTAGGGGAACCCAAGAGAGGGGGGGTTGGAAAGACAGTAATAAATATAAGGATTTTAAGTGTATTACTCCTTCCGTTTTTTTTTTAATTTACTCACTTTACTTTGGGGGAGAACCAAGAAAGAAGTACAAAAGTATGAGAGAGAAACTAAAAAGTGTGAGAGAGAAACTAAAAAGTGGGTTAAAATATTAAAAAGTGGATGACATGGGTAGAAAAAGAGTATAAAGTAGATGGGACATGTTATCAAGACCAAAAAAGAAAGTATGTAGATTAAAAAAGAAACGGAGGGAATATAACTTAGACTTCCTCCGCTTCAAAATTATTGCAACACTTCCCTTTTTAAAAGTTCTTTAATTAAGGCAACACTTTATATATAGAAAGAAAAAAGATATACCCGTGCATGGAACCACTCACACTAAACAAATTTTCTCACCTTATTAACATACATATTGACGCAATACCGTGCTCTCAAGTTCCAACTCCCTCTTACATCTCCGTGCCAAAGGCAAGTATTGCATCAATTTTAGAGCGGAAAAAAAAAATTAAGGTTCCACAATTCTATACACTAGGTCTTTAGATTATGCCGTTGCGGGATAGTTATATTCAAAGTGGTAAATTGAAAACCCTTAGATAATTAGAAGTATTCTATCCAAATCTGTATGATAGACCACAAGTACTTTGAACAATCCCTAAACAAACCACTTTCATAATTTAGTAGATTAGATCTTGATATCTCCAAATCAACATTATTAACGTACAAATATTTAGGTGCTTCTGGATACACCTACCTCTAAGAGTACCTAGGATATCGTTTTATACTCGTGTGCTAATTTCATAGCACCAAGATGAGCAAATGTACAAAAAAAACCCGGCACAAAGTTAGGTCTATCCAAGCAAGGATATACTACAATAATATCTAATATGGAAGGCTAATATTCCAACTCAAATCTTTGAAAAAGCCCTTTAATATGGTACCCCTATGGAGTATTTGGGAATGAAAACAGTAGCACTGTTTGTTTATGTAGAGGTGGATGAAAAGAGTAACATTTCATGAATTTACTAGCATTATTATGGCAACATTTCATGAAATGATATTAGTGACTAGTGTTTTTGCAAGTTTGGACATAATAATAAATACTTCTTCCGTTCCAAATTAGTTGTGACACTTTTAAAATCACGGACTCCTAGACAATTTTTTGGAGAGGAGAGAGATAGAGAAAGAAAACAAAAGGGTCCTATGTGATAGGAGAGAGATAGAGAAAAGTTATTACCCAAAATGAAAGTGTAACATCTAATTTGAAACTTCCTAAAATAGAAAGTGTCACAACTAATTTGGAACGGAGGAAGTAACAAAAAGTTAGACACCACTGAGCCGTCAAAAGATGCAAAAATGGAGAAACAAATCGTCAATGAAGCAGAACAAAGATATTTAGATATCAATCTAGATCCAACATGCTAGTTCACTCATTTAATTGCTCGTATCATTCTCAACTATAGGGGTTTCTTTTTAAGATACAATGGAACTTCTGGAAACTGGGATACGTATACAAAAATGACAAGCTAACAGACACAACCATTACAGACAGAAGAACCAAGACTATAGCCACAAATCCACAATCAGACAGAATCATCATCTGAGAAACCCACAATATGCGAGGAGAGGGAAGGAAGATAAAAGAACAAGGTAAAGAAAACTATCTATGGGGGTTTCTGAATAAGACACCCCGTACTCGTGCATGTGGCATGTAAACCAAAACCGATGCCTTCAACCAACCATCTATCTATATATCGTTCTTTTATCTTATGATGGTTGAAATTAATTGGTAAAATACACATCTGCATCCCTCAATGAAGAAGCAGCACCATCTTTTATGGGAAATCGGAGTTTCGGACCAATTAGTCCTCCTTTGACGAACTTGAAAACTCTGTTCCATTTTCATTTGTCGTTAAATGGGAAGAACCAGTTGATGAAAGACCGTCAGAATTCACACCACCTCGGAAGCTGTTAGCGGCTAGGGGTGGGTTTGTGTGAGCACCAGCAGTCGCTGGTTGGTTTCCCAGCTCAGCTAACTTTTTGAGCATGTTCATAACAGTGGGTAGAAATCTGGTTGATAAGGAAAGGACTCCAGGAAGCTGTTAGCACAAAATCAGAATCAGCTACCAGAGGTACAGAGACACGACAGCAGAGTTGACGAAAAACAGACCAGTATAAAGCAGGCACATAATGAGATTGAAGTTCAACACCAAAAAAACTTACAACGCCATGCTGAAATTCATTTGATATATCCATCTGGACCCACAATGCTTTGCTTACTAGAAACCCAACAAAGATGATGCAAAAATAGAGTGGATTCCTGAGACAAGATGAAACAGAACCAGTGAGTAAAAGAAATAGAAAAATCAACAAATTTGAAAGAGTATAACATATGGAAAGAGATTTGTACCTCAAAAGAGTCATGAACTCATTAAAACCTAAAATGAGCATGGCAGCAATTGCCCATGGAGGTGGCAACCAATTGTTGCTACGCTTACTGGCCTCCTGAAAAATTGAACAGTGCAAGTTAAGAAGATAGAATCAGGTGGACAGGTATGCTTGCTTTGGAAACTAATCAGCAAGCTGAAGTAACTGCTTTTGTACTTTTTGGTGGAACAAAATAATGAGTGGTAAATCAAGAGCTCAAAGGAAGAGTTCATGCCTGAGCTGCAATGGCCTGACTAACAGTATATTCCGTCTCCATCTGGAATTGCCTCCACAAGGATTTGCATTGGACTGGAGTAATTAATGTCTTCGTTGATGGAACCTGCATAAAAATCATAAAGCTGTCATCGACTCATGGGATGTTATTTTCAGACAACTAGTCGTAAACAGGTGCACAGCACAAGGTGCAATTTTCCTTATTTTTCAACCCAAGGGATGACACATCAGATAATTAGGTATAAGCTTTCCGGCTCGCAACGACTTCAAACGGGTGGGGGCTCCCGGGTTGGGTTAGGGGAACATCCGAGATGCCAACTTCCACAAGTCATAGGTCATCTCCATATACCCAACATCCAAAATCATCTAAGCATGCCCCTCTAACATCTTCAATTGAAACCACACCCATTGGTTGACTAATCATTTCCATATTATATTCCTCTCCTAGTACAGTCGCAATGTCGCACATCTAAGGATGCATCCTCATCTCCAGTCCTCTATCACAACCAAACAGCCCATATAGAAAAGCTAGTGCTCAACAATTAAGAGAGATCAATTTAAATCTGACATGAATATAAATTTAGTTGGAAGAAGCCTATGCTTGTAAGTTCCATACAATATAAAGGGCGATAACACATAACAGCTTCACCAGTTTTGAAATACTAGATGATTTATCATCTAGACTCATGGGAACACGGAAGTGGGAAACGATGTTAAAACAACTGTATTAAAATTAACAGAAACTGTTACAAAAGGCAACAGAAATCCACCTTCTCCCAGCTGCTTGATGCTAGCGGATCAGATACTGTCAGACTTCTGTCACTAGTATTACTTTTATCCACTAAAGCAATAGATAAAGTTTTGTCAATATCATCAGATTCATCATCCAACCGGATTGCAGCCAGAACAGAGAGCAGTTTAAGAGACTGCAAAAGCATTATATATCCAAATTAAAATTAGTATTAACATATTTTAAATGGGTTAAAGAATCTTAACAATATCATTTCATCAAACTTTCATACCGCAGAACGAGCAAGTTTTGTAATTGATTTAATATCCTCCTTCCCAGTCCACACCCGAGGCATTGAGTCGGAGTCATGGCTAAACAACATCGTGAATCTAAACAAGAAAAAAGTTGCACAATTAGTGTCCTTGAGAAAATTGAAATGGTTACATTATCATAGCCCATATTATGAATAAGTTTCAGTCCTTACCTATCTTTCATATGGATCAAGATCTTTCCGGCTTCTTCCTTGGCTTTTCCTTCAACCACGCCTCTTGCATAATCCTCTAGCCTTGCAATCATTTTGTCTCTGGTTTCCTCATCCAAGTCATAGCCAGAAAGATCTTTAGCTAGCCCAGAAACTGCTGACTGAGTCTCACGTCGAAGAAGTTTCCTAATTGATGGCCAGGTCTCATCATTTGCACCGTCCAAAAGTGCCTCAACAGGCCCTGCAAGAGCCTCATTCAATTTTGCCTGCAACGGATTTGGTTTATCAATAGGAAAAGATAGCAATTATCAATGTCTTTAACTAAAAGTGCAAAGCAAGGATTATATTATTTTCCACTATATTTTACTTGGAAAATTCCAGCACTATATCATAATCATGGTCCCCATAAGTTCACTTATCAGTACTTTGAAAAAGAAGAAAAGATTCAGAAAGCCTTAGGAGGGATATATTCAGACGAAGATGAACTTTTGATGGAATTCGAGAAATCGTCACAAGGATTATTGCCTAATTAAAATATCACAACAAAGTTTTTATTCACTGTGATTCTTGGGAGGGGTAGTAACTATTCACTGAAATCCAGAAGCCAACCACATGTGAAAAACAATTACTTGCACCATTGCACGATCAAGAACCAACAACTAACGCCCAGAAAAACTTTGATTTTGTACTTCTGTGATAAAAAATCAACCGGATGCTCATATGTGAAGCTGATGAGAGCTGCAATGGTCATCCAGATTGGATAATACTCCAGTGTTTGTACCAGAGTTAATAATGGGAAGAGGTACCATAAAGTTTGATGCAGCAGTCAATAGTTTTCAATAGAAGATACAAAAGCTCTAAAGTGCACCAAAGTTGCTCCTCAGAGCCACTGTAGCTGTTCAAAGGTTTAAGAGCATCAGCACTGGTATTTGTGACAAATTTGGACGAACAATTGTACTTGTGAATGTAGTCCAATAGCTACCCATGTTTAACTTAATGCATGCGACTCAACCACTGCCAAAATGGCCAAAAAGAGGAACAGATCTTCGGCTGAAATGGCTAAATGGAGGAGGTTTGAGACATCAACCACTCAACTGCGGCAGGTGCATGAATCACCTCATAAAAAGCCGGCAATTTGTTTATGGACGAGATGAACATTCGCATTGATAAAAACTAAAGCCAAGCTTGATCAGGTCCTCTCTGCTGATATGTAAATGAACCAAGCTAACAGAAATCGGCTACTACACGAGCAGAGGTGGATAAACAGCATGAGCTGATGATAGGGTCAGATACCAGATGTTTCAGAATCCTTCACTTGCAAGGTAATCAGCTCTAAGACTGACAGACACTACAAACAGTAAACCAAATGCTCAAAGGGATGCAATTTCCCCAAGTCCAGCAAAATCTATTCAACAGGTTGCTCAGTAGATAATGTGTAATAGGAAGATCATAGCACTCCAGTTCATCTGGACAAGGCTTTATAGAAAAGTTGATCATCGAACAGGAACTTAAATAGAGAATATGAGAGTAGAAAGTAAGGAATCAATCATGAGGAGCAAGGGACAAACGAGTTCTTGATGGACTATCAACTGTAGAGTTCTCTAGGCTATTGTTTAGGCAACTATAGTCCTTAATCTCATATTTTTTTATCTTTTTCTTTGTAAAACTTCCTATTTCTCATTTAAAGATCATTCCCTAAAAACTGAGGAACAAGAGAGCGGGTTAAAGCTATAGACATAATACAGGCCCAATTAACAATCCGACATAGTATGCTTCCCAAAAAGCATGCCACATTGAAAGAGCATGATGGACAACAAAGGAGCCTTTACAAAAATTCATACCTCATAACTGGAAGTAAGTTCAGACAATTTGGCAGCACGAACAGTATCAATATATTCATCTAAATCACGGACAAGCTTGGACCTCATTTTAGACGTATCCCAGTTTGCTTGTTCAATCACAGCATCTGTGCAAAGCAAAAGTATATATTCAAGTTCACTTCATTGAGATTTTCACAATACTGTCAAATTTTGACTCCATAAAATAGCATATCTACAGTTTAAAGGGAGAAGGAAAGAAACAATTGGGTTATACAGATTACTCTATCACCAGGTAAAAATCAGGCTCTCACAGCCTCACTGATGCCTGAGAAACCTTCTCGACAATCATCATTGTAAAACCATCACATTTCACCTTAAATATGGTGTCAAAAAAAGGAACAACAAAACCATAAATATTGGCGAGTTCATTGTCAGAAAAAGGTTCACCTGCACATCCTTCATCAAAAAGATTGACGAAGGTCTGTTTGCATCTGTTGGAAGAAGCAGAAAACTCTTCCCCAGCACTTAAAGCTTTGTCAAATGCTTCTTTAAACTTCTCCACCGTTCCAGAACGTATATGTCCCAAAATGGAATGGAAAGCTGGTTGAACAAGCTATTACAAGTCCGCGTAAAAGAGAGAGCAGTAAGCATCAATATTAAAAAATTCCATTATAAAATAAATAGACAGCAAACACATGATTACTGCAAGAACAATTAGACTTTATTCACATGTGGCAGTTTCAAGATGTAAAATCCACATTTATATAGAAGGGGAAAGTTCGGGAGTATAAATCGTCCAAACTAAGCATGGCATGTCATAACATAATTTTTTTAAATTTTGGAATCCATAGAGCTTTGGAGAGACGAAGTACTATATAAGGTTTGGGATAAAAGAAAATTAGAGTTTAATTTCGATAAACTTCTATAGAAATTTAAGTTAAATAAATTGATAATAACTTTTAACATATTTAAAAGAATATCAGCTTATGTACCATTACTCAGCGTGAAAAATGTTTTAAAACGAGATCCTGTAATAATATATTTAAAAGATGAAAAAAAAGTAATGAAGTAATTAAATTTCATGAAGAAATCAAAACTAATGACATTATTATACAATATTTTTGATGAACTAATTCAAAAAGGGAATATTGGTAAAATATAATACGAAGTTGTAGCAATAAGTGAAAAAAATAAGACCTCATGAATTTACTCTGAGCATCACCAATTCAAATATATTGTGCAAAATGATATGGGTTCACCAGAGGTGAAATCTCAAAAAAAAAAAAAAAAAAAATCCGCCAGAAACAATCTACGAAGCTTTGTGTTATTCTTAGCCAATTATGAGTAGAATTTTATTATTTTATACAATCAATAAACAAAATTAAAAATTTCAAAGATGATGGACCAGTTTACTTTATGTTAAAATATGATTCCAAGAAAGAGTAAAAGAAATTCTTATAACCTTCACACAAGTTTGAAAGCTAGTACTACAATATTAAAAGAATGCCTTAGCTAGTTCCATCCCAGACTCCTAGAGTCCTAGTTACTTCATAAATCATAATACTATATATTTCACTCTTAAGAACAATTTGGCAAAGGACTGCAACATAACCTTCAAAGGTAATGCAGGCAAACCATCATATCCACTTAATTCATCAATTAGAAATCCATGCAACTGGCTAATGCCCCTTTGTACCATATTTGTGCACCAAAAGTTTCGATAAAATTTCAACTGTATGTAAGTTTAGAGAAGGATAAGTGGCTATACTTGCAGTAACTTCTCTTCTAGATGCTTCCTCTTCGAAGTTCTGACACTCTCATCAAAATATACAGCCTCTGAGTCATACCTGAATAGAGGAAAGGAATTACATGTAATTGTAACCAGGCATAGCCATACATATACAGAGAGAATGAATATATAATTACAAGCAAAGAAGCACAACTATAGCTCATAAGCTGCTCCAACAAAATAATTTCCAGTGAAGGATAAAGAAAAGCAGATATTGAACATAAAAAAGACACCGTTTCATAGGTGGAAAGATAAGGCCAACAGGAGATGGAAAGAAATTTCATGAAATACTCACTCCATAAAGCAGCTCCCAATTATTGAACTGAGCTTCTTTCCAAATCCAGCAACAGGGCCAGATTGCGAAGCCTCCTCCAGCTGAAGCCACTCCTGCAAATAAAGTAGCGAAAGTACCAGCATAAGTAAGTAAGAAGGGCAGCACGAAAACAGAAATCACCAACAAAAGATCACATCTAGATGAGAGAAATGAAAAAATTGTACCTGGTTTTGGGTAAAGTCGCTATACCTTTCATTGGCAATTTCTTCACAACGAACAGTAGCCACCATAACCTGAAAAAAATTTAGCCATGAGCAATATTACCATCTTACATCACGTGTCTCAAGACAATAAGTCAATATCATTACTTTGTGTGCAGGAAGGTCAAGATCCTTGTTCTCCTTGATAACTTTCCATATCTGTTGTGCACTGAAAGAAAAGCCTGAAGCAGGCACAACTCCTCGGCGATCTCCAGCAAGCCCACCAGGAGCTATAGAATGGAAGAATTGCTGCCTCAAACTAGCAACCTTTACCCATTTACAGAATGTCAGACAAAGTACAATCACATCCCTAGATTAATTAGTTAGATTCTAGAAACCAGAACAACTCAAAAAAAGGAGGGGAAAAGGGTGGTCTGAAAAACTGACACCAGCCGAAGATATCTATCGGAGGAAGAGCAATAATTGTCACAATTTGCAATACAAGAAACGGGAAAACGGGGGAGTAAAAGGTTCAGCCAAGTGGTTGTACCTGTTCTTTGAATAGCTCTTCCTTCTCTTCATAACTATTTAGAGCTACAACCTCAACCTGACAAAGTTAAGAGCAAATATTACATGGCACCCTCCTCAATCATATCTTATACACTTGAATGAACATTGCACAACAAGAAGTAGAAAGATTAGCTTACATTGAAAAAATCACTCAGGGGAGTATCTTTGTGTGCTTGTGGCTTAGGAACTGAATCCCATATCTAGGAGGAAAAATACAAATATGATTAGATGAAATTGATTTCATGGTGGTAATGAGAAGACAAAGCACCAAGTTCTCACCTTTTGAATATCTTCGCGTAGAACTGGCTCAAGATTTTCAAGGGGTGTCTGGTAAAAAAAACAAATAAATACAATGTTCAAGTTCTCAAAATTGCCAACATAACCAATTCAACCGAAATAATGACGCTTATTCCACAAACCTAGATGACTAGATCTTTTATATAAACTCACCTTTGTCTTATCACGTATGACAAACATCAGAGTTGTTTTACGAGGACTAAACAATCGCATCATTACCTATAAAGAAGCACCACCAGAATTAAAAATCATTGCATTCGTTAAATTAACCATCAAACAAATGAACAAGCATTCAGGCTGCAAGTCTGATCGAGTATGCAATGAGATGGCAAAAATATAGCAACAAATTCACGAAAGAGCGATATACTTGAAATACGGTCTTCAATAGAGGTTTATTTGCTGCCTGCTCACGCCCTATGTCATGGCACCACCTGTATCAATTACAAAGAAATCTCACATATAAAATTTTCAAGAAAGAGTCAGAAATTATAATAAGGCAAATTAGGTAGATTATGCACTTACATGTTTATAAGCACTATGTCGGAAACAGCCAAGGCAAAGAGAGCACTTTGTTTTTCAAAAGCAGTATCATCCTAAGATGTCAAACAGAAGAGTTCAGCATGAAGTTAGGGTTGTTATGTTCTGTTGAACAAATCAATAAAAGTGGGCCAAACAATCCAAAGTTAAAGATGAGTATATATAGTATGGAAATCACCTCTCCTCTTTCTCGGCCATCAGTACCCTCCAAATCCATTACTAGAGTACAGGGCTCAATGCCGGCACATCTTGCTAACCAAATTCCTTTGGTTGTCTGAGACCTAGAGAGAATAGTGTTCTGTCACTAATACTGTTTTCTCTGGTAAAATGGTAACAAACACAATTTTGATAAGAACGTATTCAATTACCTTCCTCTAAATGCATCCATCTCCCTGAAGTTGGTTCCAAATAAATGATTCAATAGTGTACTTTTCCCTGTTGTAGCAAGGAGCAAGTAGAGCATATGAGCACTAAATTACAATGCTGCAATATTCGAAATCTACCACCAATATGCAGGGAAAACAGGATTCCAAAGATATACGACGTGCAACTAGAGTAGAGATGTCTAATGTTAGCAGCTAGCAACTAGAGTAGAGAGATCTAATGCTAGCAGCTAGCAACTAGATTAGATACATAAGGCATAATCCTTGTACTACATAATAGATAGCACTTCATATGTACACAAAATATGTTCTAAGGTTACAAAACAATCGAGTCCTTCCCATGTCAATGTCCATTCATATGGTCATAAGCTTAACAGAATAGAAGTACATACCACTGCTTTGTGGACCCATGATGGATACTACGGCATATGAAAGCCCACATTCTGCAAGCTTTACTTCTTTTAGAAAACTCTCGATCCCGGCAACATTGAATGTACCATCTCCATCAATCAGCTGAGTAGAACATCCAGCATCATTATCTGAGAAAGATATACACAACTTTAGTAAGGCAACACCTACATGACTTCAAAAGTCTGTCATTCAAGAAAGTTTAAAATCAACATACATACGAAATCCTAAAAATCTAGTATGAGTTCATGGTTCCAAGACAATATATATTCCCTTTGCATCTTTGCTTGAGCCATTAAGATGTTATTTGAGGGTATCGCAATAAGCACTAGGCACTATATTTCAACCATGTCTACAGATGTATACACACTGTTCCAACTTCCAACTACTATACAAGAGTTTAAAAACTTATCCACATAAGCACACCAGCACATATATTTGCTTTTGCATCCGATCCCTAAGACGCTAACCATCAAGAAATCAGTCGATGCAATCAAGATAAGCACTATGTCTCAACCAAGCACCCAACAACTCTCACAACTCATAAGCGCCATGAATGTCAATAAATTGATCCAAAATATCGGCTTTGTACTACCCGACCACTCAAAAGAGCTAGAATTTTGTCCATGAAAGCACAATAGAAGTAAAACCCAAAAAAACATATGATCTCTAACTTCACAAAATCCCCAAAAAGTTCCAAATTCAGCTACCCCTTGATGATGCAGAGATCTCACTTCAATAAAATAAAGTCTCCATAACTTCCCTCACCATTAAAGCCAAACCCTTTTCATTTCAAGACTGAAAAATGACAAAATATTCAAAGCAAAGCTTCCAACTTGAACAAACCCAAAATTCCAGGAACCCTAAAATTGCATGTTTACCTAAAGTAGTAACTCAATAAACAAAATTAAGAAACAGCGTGATAAATCTCGCCAATTAAATTAAACAAACTGACATTACATTAACTTCGAAAGATAAAATAACCGACATAACACCAATTTCTAACAGAAAACGAAATTAATGAATTCAATTAGATCAAAGAAAACGTCAGAATCAAAAATTGACAAGTTCTTATAAATAGAAAGAAAGAAGAAATACCCATGAAGTCAAGAGTTGTAGAGATGCTTATGATCTGATTGAAAGCAAGCTTTAGCGACAAAAGATCGAATTTGAAGCGGCAAAAGAGAGAGAAAAAAAGGGGTTTGAGAGTGAAAATGAAGGAGAGAGAATATTGAAAAGGGGGAAAAGAGGGAGAAACAGTGTGGGAGGAAGATGACGACGATCTCTCTGAAATCTGAAAGAATGTGTCTGTTGTTGTGTGAAGAGGGAGATTTGTGGAAATTCTTAATTAAATGTGTCCTCCATCGTATAGGTACCGTATTCTCTTTTCTCCTCGAAATCAAATCTTGGATTTTAGTTTTCAAGAAAAATAATTATACCTCCTCCATTTCTAAATCATCATGTGTCATGTCTATTTTATGATCGGATTATAATTACACGATTTTTTATTGTTATACTAGCATTTTTTGATATTAACGTTTTTTCCTCAATTAGTTATTCATCAGTGTTATAATTATTTAAATATATTTTTCTTAAATTAATATTTCGTTGGTTTTTTTTAGTTATTTTATTCATCATTATTCAAATATAATATTGAGAGAATGAAACATGAAGTAGAAGAAAACTTGTGCTAAAATAAAGTGGAAGAATTTGTGTATGAGGTTCAATCGTTGAATATTAATAAAGTAGAAGAGTTTGATTTATATAATATATATTAGGGAATAATAATCAACACTTAGGTTTTAGAATATTATCAGTATAATTATTAATATGAAATTCAAGTTTTTATTTTTTCTTCTGATTTTGTCATTCAAGTTATATTGTCAATTTAATTTTTTATCAAAGTTTTTCACACATATGTAAGAAGAGGAAATCACATTCTCCTTAATTTAATATTTAATTGAAATTTCAAATTCAATTTCATTGTTAACTTATTCAATATACTACCTTCGTTTCTTTTTAATAGTTACACTTTCACTTTTGACACTATTCACAAATTTCCCTTTGACTATCATTTGTGATTTATGGTTAAGAGAAAATATAGTCATGTGGGGTCTTGTTTGATTCGTCTCAATATGTACTTTTAGAATATCGACTTTTTATATTTTTTACAAATACAAAATTAGAGATATAAAGGCTCAAAATAGTGCATCGACATGCGTGAAAAGTGTAAGTGTAACTATTAAAAAGGAACGGAGGTAGTATATGGCAAGTAGGAAGGAGAAAAGATTATTTAATATATATGGCAATTTAAATTCATTAAGGGTATATTAGACTTTTTGTAAGGGGCACCATCTTCCTCCCCCCTTCACTTATATAATAGAGATATAAAACTATTTTTTGAAGCCCATGTAATACACAGGTAAATTTTTCAAGTGGTGGAATTATATTCATATGTTATTATGTGTGATAATAAATAAGTACTAGTTCATTAAAAAAATATCCGCCAACTAGAGGGGATAATGAGTCGGGTCGGGCTTTGGCTAAAAAAAGTGACCCGTTTTAGTCAAACATGCCAAAGTCAATCACACATAACGTCATCAATTTTCCGTCAGTTTTAATGAGAGATTACAAGTTTAGGGTTATCGAAGACAGAGGGTTAGGGTCATCTGAGATAATTTCCCTAAAAACTATAATATTCTGAATAATGTAGCAAAAAACTATGCTCAATTTGCACAATATAATAATTAAGTTTGTTTATCCGGAACCAAACTCTAATTTTCCATTATCTAAAACTCCTTGTATGTATATATATCAAAAAAGAATGTCTTCAAGTGGGTTGATAGGATAAAATATGGGTTGATATGATAACATGATCCTTGTGTATTCTCATGGCAGAATTTGCTTATTTCTTGCAATTAATTGTGATATTGTAGGAATGGTTTAAGGGTTGTGGAAAGTTGGACACATTAGCAAACCTATATGACGAATTGGATGATCAACTGAAGGTGTTAATTGATGAAAGAATATCCTCAAATGGTCCAGTCAGTTGTCTTCTCCGCTTGTATGTTGAAGGTGGGGAAAAAAGAGAATGATTTTCCAACTCGCTCTTATGTGAACTTCTAATGGAAATGTACCAAATCAACGATCAACAGTTGGACTTCTATTCTTTTTTGATAAATGGCCTTTGCATGAATGTCAAACTTAATCTAAATGTAACCTTGTTATTATAATGCATACATTCTTGATTTATATCCTTCAAATTAAATTAATTATTATGTATATTTTTGTTAGTTTTATGCAAAATATTGGTTTGGCATTACTATTTTGCTGTTATTTAGGCTAGGGGTGTGAATGAGACGAGACAACTCGAGAGCTACTCGAGATCGACTCGGTCAAAGCTCGAGTCGAGTAGGCTCGACTCGATGACTAATGAGTCGAGCTTGAGCTACTACCTACTCGACTCGAAAAGCTCGCGAGAAACTCGAAAAAAAATTATACATAATACTTGCAATTTCAATAAATAATTCTCAAACTTTTTCAAAGAATTTAATCCATGAAATATAATAAACACTTTAATAGAAAAAAATTTCATAGTGGACTTAATTAAATTATATTTTGTCTTTAGGTTAGGGTTAACAAGTCGAGCACAAGATTTTAACGAGCCTTAGCCTTGGCTTGGTTTAAAATCTCATGAACAAACTGGAAAATTAATAAAAATGATCTTTTATGTAAAATATTAAATGTCCCACATTGGTTTATAGTATAAACAGTAGCCTTTTTTTCTCTATAAAATGTTACTACTCTAGTTATACTTATTATTTGAATTAAAGTTGTCCCACATTGGTTGGGAAACAAAAGTTTAAGTTTGTGTTTTTTATAAATGGAACAAAAACTTTTTGGTTGGAAACCATTTTTTCTATGAAAGTTTGTTTCATAAAGTCCCACATTGGTTGGACAATGAAACACCCAACTTTTTTTTCTTTATAAAAGGCTACTCCAAGTACCTAACTCAAGGTACATGGATTGACTCAAGTTTGAGTTGAGCCTTGATTTGAGTTCAAGCTTCGGATTCGAGCTTGATTCGAGTTTAAGTTTCGAGTTCGAGCTCGAGTTTAGGATTTCGAGTTCGAGTCAAGTTTGATTTTTTCGAGCTCGCGAGTTTTCGAGTCGAGTCCAGTCGATCTTGATTTCGAGTTTTCGAGTTCGAGTCGAGTTTAGCCAAATTCGAGCTCGACTCGCATCATTTACACCCCTAATTTAGTCCCACAAAATAAAATATGATGCTCCATCCCTAGTTTTCAACTGCTATTATAAGTCTACAATAACTACCATTTACACAACTAGGCTCACAAAATAAAATATTGGTGGGCCTACATAACAACAATATAGTAATGCCAAACCAATATTTTTCATGAAACTAACAAAAATATACATAATAATTTAATTTGAAAGACATAAATCAAGAATGTATGCATTATAATAATAAAGTTACAGTTAGATTAAGTTTCACATTCATTCAAAGGCCATTTATCAAAAAAGAATAGAAGTACGTTTAACTATTGATCGTTGATTTGGTACCTTTCCATTAGAAGTTCACATAAGAGCGAGTTGAAACACCATTCTCTTCTTTCCCCACCTTCAACGTACAAGCGGAGAAGTCAACTTGCCGGACCATTTGAGGATATTCTTTCATCAATTAACACCTTTAGTTGATCATTCAATTCGTCATATAGCTTCGCTAATGGGTCCAACTTTCCACAACCCTTAAAACCATACCTACAAAATCACAATCAATTACAAGAAATAAGAAAATTTTGCCATGACAATAGACAAGGATCATGTTATCCTATCAACCCACATGAAACCCCTCTCATAAAAAATCCACAATAAAGAGAAAATTCCTGCAAAAACTCCAGGGACCAGGAGTATACAGTATGTCTTCAAGTGTGACATTCATATGTAAATAAATTACTTCCTCCGTAACATAATAAGTGCAACAAATGGGTATTATTTATGAGGTATAAAATATTCATTTGTTGCGTTTATTTTGTTACGGAGGAAGTATGTGGAAACATATATCATATGTAAACAAAAAAATTTTTGATAGGCAAGATTAGTAGTATATTGCATCAAAAACAAGGATACAACCTAACTCGTGGCATGGAGACAACCCTCCACTGCCAATAACAGACCAGCAAGCTACAAATAGCCTAAATCACTTGCTCAAAAAGAGATGTATACCAGCTGCTATCACCACTCCTAAGACTTCTAGGTAAAATACAATTGATTCTATTATGCAAATCTGTTTGTATAGTTCTAACTACTGTATATATATACACTTCACAGTATCATGCCACAATGCATTATTTCTTTCTTTCCATATGTGGTAAACTATACACATCATGATAGTGTAATGAACTTCTTTCCTGAATTTGCTTATCTTCTTTTTGTACACCCATTTAATTATTGTAGGGAGATCCTTTGGAATTCTATTCATTCCAACCCATTGAGTGACACGATGCAGGCATTTCATGCTGAATTGGCATTCAAAGAAGAGATGTTTGTGACTCTCAACAGTCATATCACATAACATGCATTTATTGTCCTGAGTAATCCCCAGTTTCAGCAATTTCTCTTTTGTGTTTAATCTTTCCAACATTGCCAGCCAGGTAACAAACCTATGTTTAGGTTGCCCCAGCATGCACCAAACTGCTCTAGTCCAGTAGTACCCCCTGTTGTGTGGGACAATGCTTCTGTACACTTGTTTTATTGAATAACTGGACATGTTCTAGAGCTGAGCTTCAGTACAGTATGACTTCATTAAATCCTTTACATGACATATGGATCTCCAATACCAACTATCACCAGTTTTGGGGGAATAATCCCATCAACTTGACCCTTTGAGATATACTGAATGTATCCATTTCACCCATAAATTGTCTTTTTTGTTTGCTATCATCCAAACATATTTACCCATAGCAACCACATTCCACATTTTAATGTTTATAAGGCCTAACCCTCCTTCTTTTTTAGGCTTACAGACATAATCCCAAGCAACCTTCCCAGGGCAACTATATTCAGCAGTGCCACACCACAAAAAGTTCCTGCAAATACTATTAATTTGAGAGAACACACCTTTGGGAAGAATCATTATCTGCGCCCAATATGTCTATAAAGTCATCAAGACTGAGTTGACAAGGGTAAGTCTACCAGCAAAAGACAGATTTCTTGTGCTCCAGAGCTTAATCCTCGAACACGTTTTTTTCCACAATTTTATCACATTCATCAACTGTAATCTTCTTTGAACATATTGGAATTCCCAAGTATCTAAAAGGGAATGTTCCTTTGGCAAAACCAGTCATATCAATCACTCTTTGAGTTTCAGCAATAGACATTCCAGAGCAGTAAACATATGTTTTTGAAGGACTAGCTTGAAGCCCAATTGTTTTAGAAAACAACTTAAAACCTTGCATCATAAAAAAAAGACTTGTAATCACCCTCACAGCATAGGATGCTGTCGTCTGCAAAACATAGATGAGTTAACTTTGTGTCCCTACATCTAGGATGATACTTGAAGCCCTCCTTCTCACCCACTACTGTCAAAATTCTTGACAAGTATTCAACACACAAGACAAAGAGAAGGGGAGAGATTGGATCTCCCTGTCTCAAGCCCCTCTTGCCTTCGAAGAAGCCAAATTTAGGTTTAGAACATATGCAACATTTTTTAAAACATACGCAACATTTTTTAAGAAACATACTTTGTTTTAGGAAACATACTTAACTATTTAGAACATATGCAATATTTTTTTAAACAACATACTAATTTTTTATTTAAGGAACATACTTAAGTTTTTTTTAGGAAACATACTTAACTTTTTAGAACATATGCAACACCTTTTTAGAACACATTCCTTTTTATGGAATGTAATTTTTTTTTATGGAACATGCAACACTTTTTAGAACAACATACTTAGAATTTTTATTTTGAGGAAATATATTACGTTTTCGTAGGGAATATATTTAACTTTTTAGAACATATGCAACACTCTTTAGAGCAACATACTTAACTTTTTTTTTGAAATTAAAATTAATTCATTGATTTAAAGTCATACGACATCTACAATAGAAGTCAAAACTAACAAATACTTATCAAAATGAAATAGTTCTAATTTGGTAAAACCACAATCATTGAGGAGATGTAACAATTCTGAAAAATCCTCGTCTTTCACATCACTGTCTAATGCAACCGTCTACAAGGAGGTCTATCTATCTTTTGTAGTTTTGAAGTAGAACTGGATTTAATTCAAGTGATTGTAAACGAAGTACTGAAATGTGTTGCAACCCCACACAAATTTCGATCAACAAATCAACCTCTAGAATCACAGAAAAAACAAAAAAAGTCCCTAAATTCTCATATGGAGAGAGATAAAACCTAATATACGGGTAGATGTAACCCAATATATGGCTAGAAAAACTCTCCATTAGGGAGAGACTGAAGTTTATTAGAAATAATAACATAAAAACTAGTAACAAAGGAAAAAGGGGACACCACTGTTCAAAAGGGTGGCGGTAGCCCCTAAATTGAAAATTAGGGTTTTGTGGAAGAGAAGAGAGAATAGAGGAAAAAGGGGAGAGGAGGCACGTTGTAACTTTTAATATTTGTAAAGACGACTGAGCAACATACTTAACTTTATTTAGGCAATATACTTAACTTTTTTTGGGGGGGAACATACTTAACTTTCTAGAACGTAGACACCAATTTTTTAAACAACATAGTTAACTCTCTTTTTTTTATAACGAACATACTTAACTTTTTAGAACATGTACAACACTTTTTAGAGCATCGGACTTGACTTTTTTCTTTGAGGGAATATTCTTAATTTTTTGAATATATGCGACACTTTTTATAACAATATACTTTAGGTTTTGTCATCTTCTTCTACTACTACTACTACTACTACTACTACTACTACTACTACTATTACTACCACTACTACTGCTGCTTCGCCTCCAGCAAATTATTTTTGTTATTGCAGTAGCACCAATAATGACAACCACACACACTCTTTCTCTCTCTCATTATCTTCAAACATAGGGATTTGAATATATAACATAAACAATAATTTTAAGAACATATGAGTTTCAGATAATGTCGTAGAAAATTAAGAACTTAAGGCACAACTTGTAGAACATATGACTTTCAATTTAAGAACATGGCATACTGTTCTAGAACACAATCATGTGTATTTTTATTTCATATCTTATAATATGATGATCAAAATTTTTAGATAATATGCTTCTAATTTATTTGTTCCTATTAATTTTCGAACATATGAAACTTCTTCAAAAAAACAAAATGGCTAATTGTTTAAAACATATAACTAAGGTTTGAGATTTAGAACAACTGATGTACTCCCTCCGTAACGAATTACTAGCAACAATTGCATTACCACACATTTCTAGGAGAAATTTGTTAAGTATAAATTTAGGGTATTATTTAGTAAAAGTAGGAGAGAGAATCACATGGGTTTAAGGAAAAAAAGGCGGGGAACTTTTAAAAAAAGAAAAGAAAAACAGTATAAAAGGGGTGGGTCATGGAATCTCCTTCACATGGGGGGTTGGGGGATTTGTGGAAAATACCCACCAGCTGAAACAATTTTGGGCATTTCCCACCAATTTTTTTGGCTAAATTCAAATTGGCTCCAAATGGAAAATTCATATGCTTCCAATTTCATAGCCCTATAAAAGGGGACTTCAAATGCAAAAAGAGCTGACTGTTTCATCACATTCACTTTACAGCAAAAGAATTATAAGCATGAGGTTAAACAAACAGCCCACCCACAAACTCCATGATTTCACAACACACATTGCGCTGTAATTCCTACTCCTAATTAGTGTTTAGTTAGCAAATTTTTACATAGATTTACATTAGAAACAAGAAGCACCAGGTATTCACTTTCTTCTCTGTCCTAAAGCTAGCAAAATGGAGGAGCCATATGATGAGGGCTTCTTCGATGTTGAGAGACTGCTCATGGAGGAGGGGCTTGTGGCATCAACACTTGTAACTTCTGAAACATGGGAGCATGAGTTAGTAAGGAAAGAAAACCCCGATTTAAGTGAAGAGCAAAGAAAGCAGATTGTGTACACTCTTGTGGGACTTAGAAAAGGCAACAAACTTCCTTAGGGTGCTCAAACAAAGATAGCCAAACAAGTTGGGGTTCATAAAAGCACAATCAGCAAACTTTTCACAAAAGCACAACAAAAAATAGAGAGGGGGGAATCTATTGATGTCAGTAGCAAGAGGAAAGGTAAGTGTGGAAGAAAGCCAACGTATGAAAACAATGAAGAGTGGCTTGAGTCATCCCCCCTTCACATAAGGGGCTCAGTCAGAGCATATGCTGGTGCACTGAAATGCTCTCATATGCACATATGGAGGCTGCAAAAAAAGGGCCTTCTTAGAGCTCATATAAGTGCAAATCATCCACATGTGTCAGACACAAACAAACTCTAGAGAAAGAAGTGGGTTTTATCCCACATTCAACCAGCAACCAACACAGAAAAAGCCACTTTTGTGGACATGAAACACACTATACACATTGATGAGAAGTGGTTTTACCTCAACCCAAGAACAAGGAGATTCTACATGCTTCCCAAAGAAGTTGATCCATATAGGTCAACAAAATCCAGGAATTACTCCATCAAAGTAACGTTCATGGGTGTTTCATCCATGCCACTTTATGATGAAGAGGGTCAGATGATACACGATGGGAAATTTGGCATATTCTCTTTTGTTGTCAAGGAAAGAGCAAAGAAATCAAGCAAAAACAGACGAGCAGGAACTCTTGAGACTAAAGTCATCACAAAAGTGATCCAAAATGTAATAAGAGACATGTTGATTAACAAAGTAATCCCTCCCATCAGGGAGAAGTGGCCAGCTTGTATGTCAAAGAACATATCATTCAGCAGGACAATGCAAAGCCACACATCACCAATAATGACCCTGCATTCAGTGAAGCAGCAACACAAGATGGATTCAACATGGTTCTTGTCAACCAACCCCCTCAATCACCAGATTTCAATGTCTTAGATTTGAGCTTGTTTAGAGCATTACAAAGTCTTCAATATCAATCATTTCCTGAAAACATTGATGATTTAATAGTAAAAGTCAAGGAAGCTTACACTAGTAGAGAATGCACGATTCGCGTCGGATCCCAGACCCCCATTTGCGTCGGATCTGGGTTCGACGCTAAAGGTCTCGACGCAAATTGCAGAGACAAGATCTGCGTCGGATCATTGTGCGACGCAATTGACGGACCATTTGCGTCGGACGTTTATCAGCATCTGACGTAAATCATGCCACATTATCTGCCTAACGGTGCATTGGAATAGTATAAAAAGTCAAAATTTGCGTCAAATGTTCACCCTATCCGATGCAAATGAATCATTTTTTTATAAAAAAAATATAAATCAGTACAAAATAAAAAACAGCCATATATTACAAGCACGTAATGTATTACGAACTACAAACTATCGAAATAAAACCATTTACATTATCATCAATGTACAATGAGAGTAAAAAAAGGAAAAAAATTCCCTAAGTTCCCAAATCTAAATTTGAAACTGAAAATATATGAATACAAACTAAACTTACTTCGATTTTATAATGTAAAAAAATGTAAACCTACAGATGAATCTAGAACATTCGAGGAAAAAGACTTCGAGAAGAACCAAATGAACTTTCCGATGATTCCACCGACGTTTTTCGATGAACAGAAGAACCAAATCCAGAAGGTTCTCGATGAAATAAATTCACCTAATGAATGAAGTAAAAGAAGAACAGTAAGCGCACAAAGATGAAAATGAAAAAATAGAATTTCAGATCTGAACATTAAAAAAAATCCCAGATCTGAGAATGAAGCCCTAGACTAGGATGAATGCCAAAAAAATTAAACATATAAAAAATGAAAAAAAAACGAACATACAAGAAGAGAGAGCAAAATCATGGATTGGGTCTTGTTCAATCATTTCAGAAAACCCCAAATCTTCAGACACAACGATATCTAAATTTTCCGAGTTGTACAAAAAATGCATGGTCATCGATTTTTTCCGGTGAGCCGGAGTTCATGGTGAAATTAAAGAGAAAGAGAGAGTGGGAGTGGATTCGTAGGAGAGAGAAACGAGCGAAATAGAGAGACAGAGATGGGAGGTGAGAGAGATGGGAAGAGATGGGAGGTGAGAGAGATGGGAAGAAAGATGGGGAGAGGTTGAATTGGGAGGGGATTCGCAGGAGAGAGAGTGGGAGTGGGAGTGGGGTGTTGGGAGTGGGAGTGGGTAGTTGGAGTGAATTTAAGGCTTCAAAGCTCGAAAATAGAATTAATGGGCCGAGCTGAGGATGTGCGTCAGATGGGAATGGTAAACTCGACGCAAATCGTCGGATACTAGCATTTGCGTCGCACAATAAGGCCATTCGACGCAAATCCTTTGTTTATTTATTCCCCACTTGATTTAGTTATTTGCGTCGAACATCAATATACATCCGACGCATATGATTCTCCCACCTATTTGCTTTACGTTTTTGCGTCGAATGCACCTTAAATCCGACGCAAATGAAGAATGATTTGCGTCGTGTCCCTCTGTATCCAACGCAAATGATGCTTCTGCGTCGGTTTTCCAGTTGTGCGACGCAATTTAGGGGATATAAATCAACACTTTTCTACTAGTGTTATGCTAATTTTGACCCCACCCCTATAAGGTTTGCTTGGATTACATTGCAATATGTCATGGTGGAGGCATTGAAGGTAAAAGGCAACAACAACTACAAAATCCCACATATTGGAAAAGCTAGACTTGATAGGTTGGGTATTTTGGTTGATCAATTAGAAGTTGAGCAAGAGATAATTGATGAAGCAGTTGCCTACCTAAATGAAAAGTGTGCGAAAGAGGAACAAGAAGAAATGAACTATGAAGACATGGACATAGATGCAGATGTATAGATGCAACAGAAACATAGCAGAGACTGCCTCAAATAACCTTGAACACGTGATGAGCAACAATAGAAAGAAAAGGTGTCCACTTTTATGTATATAAGTAATGGTATGCCTTTTACATATGTCAAGTGCTATCCTTAGGTTATGGTTATTTGAAGATCTAGTGGATTTTTTTTGGGGCTAAGGCAGTCTTAATTGCTTTGTGTGTCTTTGGAATATTAGTGAATTAAAAATGAATATCCTTTTGTTATTTGCCTCTTTCACATTAGATGTTTTTATTGTTTAGTCCATTAGAAAAGGTTTTTTCATAAATTTATGACAAAGGTTGCAACAACAATCATCACTTATGTCACAATGTCTACCTATATGGTGCATTAATGCAATGACCTCAAGAAAGAGGTGTGTAAATGCATCACATAAGTATCATAAGCATAACCAGAATCACATAATCATAGGATAATCATCAAGTAGGTAGATCATCATCACAACATAATCGTTAACATAATCATAATCACAACATAATCATCAACATAATCATAACCAGAGCATTATTACCACAAGGCACATCATCAATAACAAATAGATAACCGAAAAAAATGGAAAAAAAATTAAGATCAATGAGATAATTGCACAAAACCTCAGGAACTCGGAGGAGTTCCTTTGCTAATGATCAAGAATCTGTGTTCATCGGGATCCCACTCGCTGCTTGTTGGAGGGCTCATCGGTATGTCATGACCGTCTTCGATGAGCCCCTCATCCCAATCCTCAACAACCCAATACATAGTTAAGCCCCCATCGTCACCCTTAAAGTATATCTCGTGCTCATTACCCCCACCTTCTTCCTTCACCTGTATTTCCTTCTCCTTCCTTTTTTTGATATCCCCTTATCATTCTCAGTAGCCTTCAACGCACACACAATTAGAGGGAGGCCCTTCGGATAGATGAACAGTGGCCTCCTCTCTTCCCCATACATACTCTCGCCTCTTCACTTCTAGGATCAGAAATCTTAACCCCTCTACCCCGGCGACGAGGTGGATTCCTCCTCCTGACAACTTCAGAAGTCATAATTCCCTTCCCTTTATCTTTCTTTTTTGACTCAAGAGGTTTTTCATAAACCTCCAAACTCGTACGGGCTCAAATTCGAGCCTCATACTTGGCTGCATCCCTCAAAACCTCCTCCAAATTCCGAAGGCTCTTCTCACTCAAACATTACTCAGCCTTACCACTATCGTACAACTTCATTGCATAAGGGCTTCGATATGCTATGGAAATCACCAGATCTCTGCAAATTTACATTTTCTCCTTTGTTTTGGCTTCAAAGGCAGCCTCCATGAGGGGTTGAGTGTTGATTTCCATGATTTGAGAGTAAAGAGGAAGGAGATCTAGAAATTTGAAGGTGGTCGAAGGAAATTAGGGTTACAATCTTGGGTGACAGAAGATGAGAATGGGGAATTAGGGTTCATCAGATATTTGGGGGAGATGAAAGGGTGAGGTTGAATCTAGGGTGGGTAATTAAGTAGTATAGACTAGCTTCTTCTTCTACTTCTCTCTCCGATCCTCCTATTTAATTATGTTCTAAAGTGTTACTAATAATGTTCTAAAAATATACTCCCTCCGTAACGTATTAAGAGCAACATTTGCTAAAAATGGGTGTAACAAATTAATGGCAACAATTTCCATTCTTTCTATTTTTGGTAAAATTTTGCATGTGAAATGTCTAAAATGCCCTCCATTACTAAACTTAAAACATAATTAAAACAACTCTAAACTTCATCAAATTACAATTCTATCAATTACTGTATGATTCCCACCAAAAAATCACCCCAACCGCCCAAAATAAATGATACAATCAATATTCCGAACTACCCACCCCATATTCAACATCACCCTTTTATCTCCCCCAAATATATGATGAACCCTAATTCCCCATTCTCATCTTATGTCACCCACGACTATAACCCTAATTTCCTTCGACCACCTTCAAATTTCTAGATCTCTTTCCTCTTTACTCTCAAATCATGGAAATCAACACTCAATCCCTCATGGAGGCTGCCTTTGAGGCCAAAATGAAGGAGGAAATGTGGATTTACAGAGATCTGGTGATTTCCATAGCAGATCGAAGTCCTTATGCAAGGAAGTTGTACGATAGTGGGGAGGCTGTGCAATGTTTAAGTGAGAAGAGCTGATAGGTTGTCGTACACCTGTCAAAAATAATTCCTGCAAACCTTCTCACAATATAGTAGGATAAGTAGGGTCGAATTCACAGAGAGATGGTTATTTTAATCTAGCTTCTACAGTATGGAGAAACTAAACAAAATCAGAATTATGAGAATTAAGGTTCTACGCTAATAAAATACGAAAATCAGACTAAAAATATCTAGGGCAATGGTTCACCATGCTCATACTTATAATCTATCAAAAAATCATCAACAATTCAATTAATCAGATATCTAGAGCACAGGTTAATCCTACGGTCGGGTCTTAACGCTCTCAAATCAACATATGCAGTACGGTCGCTAACATAATCAGATTTGCTAATTGTAGGTAAGCCTCTAATGAGTACTATCTCTCGATCTATGACTCGTTATTAGCAAGATTTAATCAAACAATTGATCAGGTTGCAAGATTAACAAAATAAACCTAATCAATTAGAAATATCAATGATAAATCAAACCATTAATAACATCAATCAAGATTCATAGCATATAAACATGGATTCCCAAATCCTAGAAAATCAAACTACTCAATCATCATGAAATAAAGAATAAAATATAAATATATAAAGGACAACATAATGAAAGAAATCAATGAAAGAAACTAATCAAACTCATGAATTAATGAAGAATAAGAAAAACTAGGGTTTGTAACTAAAGCTAGAGAGAAAAAGAAGAACAAAACTAAACTAAACCTAGGAAATAAAATAACGTCATAGAGAGAAGAGAGGAGAGAGTTTTTCCTAATCTAAATAATTTTTTTTATAAGGTAAGGAAAAAAGAAGTTAGGATACCCTCCGCACGAGGGGAATGCCTAACGAATCATTTACAAGGATATCATGAAGTTTGGAATTATTACAATCAGAGATGGAAAAAATACATTGAACCAAATGACCAACATTGCTACCCAATCAGTTGTTTTGTTTGCTTCTCGATAGACATGACGAATAGAGTGTGAAGTGAAAAAATTAAGCAGATGTCGTATGTCTTCAATGATGTGAGCAATCTGCCATGGTGGTTGCTAGAGACCTTTAATTGAGTTGATGACGAGTAGATTATCACCCTCAATATGTATTTGAGAAATATTTTTTTTGATTGCTAGTTGGAGCCCCATTTGAAGACCCTTTACTTCGACAATATGAACTGCTGAATCACCTAGGTTGTAAGCCATAGCTTCGAATGGGTTTCCTTAATGATCTCTAATAATAGCTTCTGCAGCTGCTGAAGCATTTCTTACCAATCCGTCAAAATTTAGTTTGAAAGATGATTCTGGAGGAGTTTCCCAAGCTACGGGGATGAATCTAGGATTTGGGGGGTTTAGGATTATTGGAGGTGGGACAAAAAGGGGAAGAAAGGGAAGAGAGGTTATCGAGGGAGGTACGAAGAGCCCATTCCTTGGCAAGGAAAGAGGCTTTATGAATGGTTATGTTAGGGTTAAAAGAGAGAAGGTTAAAAAGGATATCGTTTCTTTCCTTCCAGAAGCTCCATATAAGGAAGATAAATTTGGTTAGGTTTTTGGGCTGTAATTTTATGGATTGGAGAAAGGGGAGGAAAGGAAACTTGGTGAGGGAATTTGCAACCATTTTTGGAGTAAAGGGTTACTCCATAATTCTCTAAAATTTGAACAATTAGTGAAGAGGTGATCAATGGTCTCATTAGGATGATTACAAAGACCACAGTTACTAATCAGAATAATTTTTCGTTTTGCCAAGGTACCTCGTACCGGTTGGCTATCATGGCAAATTTGCCATAGGAAAGTTTGTAATTTAGGAGGAATATTAAGATTCCATATCCAAGCAAAAGTCCATTTCTCTTAAGAGGGATCGAGGCCATGGGCTAGCCAAGTGGTTGATTTAACTGTGAAAAGGCCATTAGAGGAGGGTCCCCAAATGGGGGTATCTAGGAGCGGGTTAGAAGGTAGAGGTATACCTTTGATCTTAACTAGCCATTGAAGCGGAATAATCTTTTTTAGTTCGAGAATGTTCCAGGATTTGTCTGGTAGGATAAAATTAGAGAGGCGTATATCGAGGTTGACAGAATTGGGATCGATATTTAAAAGATCTATAAGATTAGTGTGAGTTAACCAATTATCAAGCCAAATAAAAAATTAGTTATATCTCTAATTTTCCATCGAATTCCTTTTCTAAGAAGGTCAAGTTGGTCTAGAATTTTTTTCCAGATGATGGAGTCGCTAGGTTTTGGTTTATAATTAAAAAAGGTATGTTGTTGAAGATATTTCATTTTAATATTTTGAACCTAGAAATTATTAGGTTCTGTAAGAATTTTTCAACCTAGTTTTGCTAGGTATGCTTTATTTAGAGGGAGGGTAATCCTTAGCCCAAGGCCCCCCATATTTTTCGGTGTGCAAATTTTGTCCCATGCGATAAGGGGAATTGCATTTTTTTTATTTTTGTTGTCTCCAAAAAACTTGTATGTGCATCGTATCTAAAAATTTGGCTATTTCTCCAGGGAGCATACATAGGAAGGTAAAGCTTCAAGATTGCTTGGAAACCTAATAAGACTAGAAAAGTAAGTTACAAGATAAGGAAAGTCAAAATATTCATTCAATGGACGGAATTAGTAATCCGCGCGTGCGGTAGCAGATTCCACCAGATGCAGTGTAAACTTCTGAAACGCATAACTCCTTGACTAGAAGTCTCCTCGGGGCGTGCCACCTAGGGCTGTTCAAAGACCAGGGTCGGACCGGAATCTGGACCGGACCGGACCGGAATCTGGACCGGACCAAAGATTCCGGTCCGGTCCTCGGTCCGAAAAAAATCCCGATTCCGGGTTTCCGGTCCGGTCCGGTCCAAACCCGGAAAATTCCGGTCCGGACCGGTGGACCGAAATTTCTGATTTTTTAGTAAAAAAAAAGTTTATATGTTAAAAAGTTTAAAAAGTAGTAAAAAGTTAGAAATTTAGAAACCTTCTATTTATAAACTTTAGAAAATATTGTTATTATTATTATTTAAATTTTAATATATTTAATTTATAAATATTTTTAAATCAAATAAAAAATATATTTTTTAAAAAAATAAAGATTCCGGTCCAACAGGTCCAAGACCGGACCGGAAAAATTCAGGTCTAGACCGGACCGGACCGGAATTTTTCCGGTACGGTCCAGGTCCAAAAAATTTCCAGATTCAGGTCCACCGGTTCCGGTCCGGTCCAGTTCTGGACCGGTGAACACCCCTAGTGCCACCTATCGTTGGAAAGCTCTTTAAGTCTAGTTTCCAAATATGACGGATTATTTAATTATAAGAAGCAAATAAAAAGTTATGGTCAGAAGAGTAGACGTGACTCCTTTTCCACATTTTTTCTAATGATTTTCCACTTTGCTTTCGCTTAAACTAGTACTATGACATATCCAAACGATTGTTATCATTGTAGCTTCCTTCCAAATGGTCCTAATCCTCAAGCTTAGCTAATCATACTCCAAATACGCTCTTAATACCTGAAATTCATCAAAAATACGAAAACATACCAAATAGGAGTAGAATAGCATAACTTAAGAATATGATGTAATAATGAACCTAAATATGATTCTAAATGCTCTAAAATGCAACCTAAATGCACCTAAAAACTATATATAGATATGACATATCAAGAGCCTTCTGGTTTGGAGGAGGTTTTGAGGGATGCATCCAAGTATGAGGCCTGAATTCGAGCCCGTACGAGGTTGGAGGTTTCTGAAAAAACCTCTTGAGTCGAAGAAGAAAGATAAAGGGAAGAGAATTATGACTTTTGAAGTTGTCAGGAGGAGGAATCCACCTCGTCGACGGGGTAGATGGGTTAAGATTTATGATCCTAGAAATGAATAGGCGATAGTATGTATGGGGAAGAGAGGGAGGCCACTGTCCATCGATCCGAAGTAGGGGTGTAAGCGGACTGTGAAAAGTCCAGAGTCCAATCCAGTCCAGTCCAAACTTGTCGGACTGGACTGGACTGAAATTTTTTTGGACTGGACTCGGACTCAAATTTTCGAGTCCAAATATTTTTGGACTGGATTTGGACTCACCCCTTTGGAGTCCAATAAGTCCAGTCTAGTCCAAAAATATTATTATATATAATATATATTTAAAATATTATATATATAATGTATATATATTTAATATGTATATATATAATATAAAAGATGTATGTGACTTATTTTATGGAATGAATATAATGAGCTTAATTTTTCAAATTCAATTATGAGAAAACATTGTGAATTATTGAATCTAAATCGGTGGAAAAAAATAGGGAAATTCCCAATGGTGACCTTGAACTTTTCGAGTTTTCCATTGGTGACCCTCAGTTTATTTTATTCCCGTTGGTAACCCTCAATTATTTTTCTAGTTCCAAATGTAACCTTATAAAGAAAAAAACCATTAATTCCATTAACTTTCTGTTAAAACTAATGTCTTGGCACATAAACCAAGGTGCTTCCGGTTATTTTTTATTAATTTTGACGTCAAATTTGACTCTTAAGGGCCAAAATGACACTCAATTCCTTAGCCGATCAATTTTTAGGCATGAAAACCAATTTAGATTTTAAATCTGGCCCTTAAGGGCTAAAATGAGCCCCAAAACTTTAACCGATCAATCTTTGCGGCAAGCAAACCTAGACAATTTTCAAGCACACAAACCGATATATTTATTCTATTGAAAAGTTAACAAAACTATCAGTTTTTTACTCCATAAGATCACATTTGGGAATAAAACAATAATTGAGGGTTACCAGTGGAAATAAAAAAACTTAGGGCCACGAATGAGAAACTCGAAAAGTTCGAGGTCACCATTGGAAATTTCCCAAAAAAAATAATATAATAATCGGACTGGACTGGACTGGATTCGGACTCAAGAAAAAATTATCGGACTGGACTGGACTGGACTCAAAAAATATTTGGATCGGATTTGGACTCAATTTCTCGAGTCCAAAAAACTTTGGACTGGATTTGGATTTGGCAAAGTCCAATCCACTTACACCCCTAATCCGAAGGACCTCCCTCTAATTGTGTGTGCGTTGAAGGTTGCTAAGTATGATGAGGGGGTATTGAAAAAAGGGAAGGAGAAGGAGAAGGATATACAGGTGAAGGAATAAGGTGGGGGTAATGAGGGTAATGAGAACGAGATATACTTTGAGGGTGATGATGGGGGCTTAATAAGTATGTATTGGGTTGTTGAGGATTGGGATGAAGGGATCATCAAAGACGGTCATGACATACCGATGAGCCCTCTAACAAGCAGCGAGTGGGATCCCGATGAACACAGATTCTTGATCATCAGCAAAGGAACTTCTCTGAGTTGCCGAGGTTTTGTGCAATTATCTCATTGTTGTTAATTTGTTTTTTTTCATTTTTCGGTTATTTTTTTGTTATTGCTGATGTGCCTTGTGGTAATAATGCTCTGATTATGATTATGTTGATGATTATGCTGTGATTATGATTATGTTGGAGATTATGCTCTGATGATGATCTGCCTACTTGATGATTATCCTATGATTATGTGATTCTGGTTATGCTTATGATACTTATGTGATGCATTTACACACCTCTTTCTTGAGGTCATTGGACTAATACACCATATAAGTAGACATTGCGAACAAGTGATGATTGTTGTTGCAACCTTTGTCATAAATGTGTGAAAAAACCTTTTCTGATGGACTAAACAATAAAAACATCTAATGTGAAAGAGGCAAATAACAAAAGGATATTCATTTTTAATTCACTAATATTCCAAAGACACACAAAGCAATTTTGACTGCCTTAGCCCAAAAAAAACCACTAGATCTTCAAATAACCATAACCTAAGGATATCACTTGTACATATGTAAAAGGCATACCATTACTTATATACACAAAAGTGGACACCTTTTCTTTCTATTGTTGCTCACTTAGCTTGTTCAAGGTTATTTGAGGCAGTCTCTGCTATGTTTCTGTTGCATTTATACATCTTCATCTATGTCCATGTCTTTATAGTTCATTTCTTCTTGTTCCTCTTCAGCACACTTCTCATTTAGGTAGGCAACTGCTTCATCAATTATCTCTTGCTCAACTTCTAATTGATCAACCAAAATACCCAACCTATCAAGTCTAGCTTTTCCAATATGTGGGATTTTGTAGTTGTTGCTGCCTTTTACCTTCAATGCCTCCACCATGACATATTGCAATATAATCCTAGCAAACCTTATAAGGGTGGGGTCAAAATTAGCATAAGCTTCCTTGACTTGCACTATTAATCATCAATGTTTTCTGGAAATGATTGATATTGAGGACTTTGTAATGCTCTAAACAAGCCCAAATCTAAGACATTGAAATCTGGTGATTGAGGGGGTTGGTTTAGGGGCGGATCTAGGGGGTGACCTACCCGGGCCACGGCCCACCCCATGATCCAGAGAAGCTACAAATATTAGTTTTGAAAAAGTAAAGCATATGTCTCTCTTAGAGCAGTTGGTTTGACCGCTGCTGTAGTCAGCATGTAGATGCGGGTTAGATGACTTCAATTGGCATTATCTTTGTGTAGTCTCTTTAGCTTTGTGTTTGTTTTTTTGGCTTTCGTTCATTTTATTGGTTGTAGAGGTGTGGACGTGTGGTAAGTGACTCTATTTTTCTTACCGCGTTGCTACTTAGTTCTCCAGTTTGGTTTAATCATTTAAATTTTTTTTATCCTCTCTAATTCTTATAGAATGCACATAACATACATTTTGCTGAGATATATAATAGAACTTTCCTAAACTGATATATATTTGAAATTTTATAATCTTGAACATTATTGTCACCTAAAATGTTAGATGAAAATATAAAATACTCTTTGTGATACCACTTCTTGGCTTATATAATTGCTTATTGTCTTGTATATTCTTAGCTTACATGTTTGGAATAAAAATATTTTTAATACACTGTATGTCCTATTGTATACTTTATAGTTTTCTTTTTCGTTTGTTTCATAATACTGTAAAATTTTGGAAACGAGTACGACATAATCATTTTAATACATCTTATTCTCACTACTAAAAGTTAAGGTGTCACATACTCTCTTATCTAAATAAACATACCATACTTCTATCTCCTATCTTATATACTTATTCAATAAAAAAAAATTTGCACTGTCCCCTATCACATCTACCTTTGGAATGGGGGTATTATATATATCAAAATAGCCAAGATGTATAAAGGTATTTAAATTTATGCATGATCTATATAACATCTTAAAAAAAAATAACGCATTATGTTTGGCCCTTCCTATATTAAAAACCTCGATCCGCCACTAGGTTGGTTAACAAGAACCATGTTACGTTGAATCCATCTTGTGTTGCTGCTTCCCTGAATGCAGGGTCATTATTGGTGATGTGTGGCTTTGCATTGTCCTGCTGAATGATATGTTCTTTGACATACAAGCTGGCCACTTCTCCCTGATGGGAGGGATTACTTTGTTAATCAACATGTCTCTGATTACATTTTGGATCACTTTTGTGATGACTTTAGTCTCAAGAGTTCCTGCTCGTCTGTTTTTGCTTGATTTCTTGCTCTTTTCTTGACAACAAAAGAGAATATGCCAAATTTCCCATCGTGTATCATATGACCCTCTTCATCATAAAGTGGCCTGGATGAAACACCCATGAACATCACTTTGATGGAGTAATTCCTGGATTTTGTTGACCTATATGGATCAACTTCTTTGGGAAACATGTAGAATCTCCTTGTTCATGGGTTGATGTAAAACCACTTCTCATCAATGTGTATAGTGTGTTTCATGTCCACAAAAGTGGCTTTTTCTGTGTTGGTTGCTGGTTGAATGTGGGATAAAACCCACTTCATTCTCTGGAGTTTATTTGTGTCTGACACATGTGGATGATTTGCACTTGTATGAGCTCTAAGAAGGCCCTTTTTGAGCAGCCTCCATGTGTGCATATGAGAGCATTTCAGTGCACCAGCATATGCTCTGACTGAGCCCCTTATGTGAAGGGGGGATGACTCAAGCCACTCTTCATTGTTTTCATACGTTGGCTTTCTTCCACACTTACCTTTTCTCTTGCTACTGACATCAATAGATTCCCCCTCTCTATTTGTTGTTGTGCTTTTGTGAAAAGTTTGCTGATTGTGCTTTTATGAACCCCAACTTGTTTGGCTATCTTTGTTTGAGCACCCCAAGGAAGTTTGTTTCCTTTTCTAAGTCCCACTTGAGTGTACACAATCTGCCTTCTTTGCTCTTCACTTAAATCGGGATTTTCTTTCCTTACTAACTCCTGCTCCCATGTTTCAAAAGTGACAAGTGTTGATGCCATAAGCCCCTCCTCCATGAGCAGCCTATCAACATCGAAGAAGCCCTCATCATATGGCTCCTCCATTTTGCTAGCTTTAGGACAGAGAAGAAAGTGAAGACCTGGTGCTTCTTGTTTCTAATGTAAATCTACGTAAAAATTTGCTAACTGAACACTAATTAGGAGTAGGAATTACAGCGCAATATGTGTTGTAAAATCATGGAGTTTGTGGGTGGGCTGTTTGTTTAACCTTCTCCTTAGAATTCTTTTGCTGTAAAGTGAATGTGATGAAACAGTCAGCTCTTTTTGCATTTGAAGTCCCCTTTTATAGGGCTATGAAATTGAAAGCATATGAATTTTCAATTTGGAGCCAATTTGAATTTGGCTAAAAAATTTGGTGGGATATGCCCAAAATTGTTTCAGCTGGTGGGTATTTTTCCCACAAATTCCCCCAACCCCCCATGTGCACGAGATTCCCTGACCCCAACCCTTTTGTACTGTTTTTCTTTTCTTTTTTTTAAAGTTCTCCGCCTTTTTTTTCCTTAAACCCATGTGATTATCTCTCCTACTTTTACTAAACAATATCCCAAATCTATACTTAATAAATTTCTCCTAGAAATGTGTGCTAATGCAATTGTTGCTAGTAATTCGTTACGGAGGGAGTAATACTTTAGAACATAACTAAATAGTATAGACTAGCTTCTTCTTCTTTGCTTCATCTTCTACTTCTCTCTCCGATCCTCCATCTCTAAGTGATGATAAAACTCGTTTCTTAATGGGGTGTTAGTGGAGAAAATAAAAGTGAGAGAAGACTGAATTTCGACACAATCGCAACAACTTTAATGTAGGATAATAAATTTAGCAGCTTAGAAATCTTTAATGAAGATTGGGGAAAAACATCAACAACATCAATAAAGGATGAAATCTGATATTCAAAACATGTACATACCAATTTAGAACATGATCACTTAAAGTATAGAATATAAGGACCAAAAATTCAGAACACTAAAAGCTTACATTAATTAGTGAAAATTACAAAAGAAACAAAAAATCAACACAAAATTAAATTCAATAAAATTATGATCTGAATACAAAATCAAACACATAATTCAGCAAAATTAAGTATAGAAATTAGAAAGTTGAAAAATAAACCCAAACTTAACATTATACATTTGAAATAAACCTAAAATGCGAAATTTGAAAAAAAAATGGTGAAGATAATTAATGAAAATATGTAATATATCATTGATTAAAACATATTTGATTAACAATGTGGCGAATATTGAAATAGTTTGTGAAAAAACATAAACAACAACAATGGAAGACGAAATCTGATGTTTAGAACATGTACAAATTAAACCAATTTAGAACATGATCACTTAGAGTTTGGAACCTAAAGAATGATGATTTAGAACACTAAAAATTGACATTAATTAGTGAAAATTACGAAGGAACAAAGAAATAACACAAACTTCAATGAAATTATTATCCAAATAACAAAATCAAACACATATTTCAGCAAAATAAAATATAGAATTAGAAAATTGAAAAATAAATCCAAATTCAACATCATACCTTTGAAGTAAACCTAAAAATACGAGATATGAGAAAAATTAGTTGAGACAATCAATGATATTTGTGTTATATATCATGAATTCGAACAAATTTGATGAATAACGTGATGAATCTTGCAATAATTTGAGGAAAAACATTGACAACAACACTAGAGGAACGAATTCTGATATACTAAACATGTATATATCAATTTAAAACATGATCACTTAGAGTTTAGAACATAAGGAACGAAAATTTAAAACACTAAAAACTGACATTAATTAGTGAAAAAATTACGAAGGAACAAAGAAACAAGACACCTCCTGATTTTTGTTTTTGAAATTCTCTCTCTCGCAAGTTTCTAGTAACTTGGGCGCCATGGGCAGACCTCGAGGGTCGAATAATTTCAAGGCAGGAAGCAAAGGGAAGGCTAAGAGCAATGATTCGTCGTCTTCAAAAGTGAGAAGAACCCGATCAATGGATGATGTGAATGAGAAAGGTGCCATGGGGGTTGAAATTACTTCTAACGAAGAAGAAGGTGAGATTTTATCCCCTAAATCTTACCTAATTGAATTGAAGAAACAATCTACTAAGAAACAATTATTTTCTGAATGATTGAATGTGATTAATAGTGGGTCGAAAAATGGGTCAAAATCTAACAATGTTGATAAAAGGGTCTCATGGGCTGCGAAAATTGAAACTAATAATGCCATGAATTCTTGTTCTCCAAAAATTAATGTTAACACAGATGGTGAATTGAATTGTAATGATAATAATACCCATAATCAAGAATCTCTTATTTCAGAAGTAGAATAGGGGATATTCAAGAAGAAGTGGATTACTGGGAGAATTCAATTGTGGGTTACATTCTGGGAGCAAAACCTCCATTTTTTTTGTTATGGAAGGTTTTTCGAAGACATTGGGGTAAAAAGGGAATAGATAAATTGGCATCATTTAGGGAAGGAATGACTATTATAAGATTCACAATAAGTAAACAGAGAGATGAAATATTTGATGTTGGGTTTTTGTTCTTTGATGGGAAGCCTGTAATTCTGAAACCATGGAGGTCTCATGAAGATTGGAGTAATACATCTGTGGAGAGGGTTCCAATTTGGAAGGAATTACATGGATTAGAGTTGAAATACTGGGGAGAGAAGAGTTTAAGCAAGATTGTGAGTAATATAGGCAGATTTTTGAAAGTTAATCAGGCAACACAAAATAGAGATAAATTGATGTTTACAAAGGTTCTTGTTGAAGTTAGCATTAATCAGGCTTTTGCAAAGGTCCTCTGAATTTACTGTACCACTGGCTCATCATTCAGCGAACATCAGGCCGCTCAATAGAAGTGCCATCTTTAAGTGAAAATCATAAAGTTTTGCCCATGCAATTGAACGTCACTCTAGAGGTGACTATAGCTTGCAACTTACAAAAAAACATTTATAATGGATCATGACCCGATAATACCCCAAAGTACATATCTGTCAATCCAAAACCCTTCAAATCAATTATTACAAATCAAATCATCTTAATTCACCGTAAATTAATATATATTAGTTAGGATGCTATCACTAAATTAAGATGTTATCGCTAAATTAAGATGTTTTCTTTAAGTTAGCTCATTTTGACATAAATTTTTTTGGGAATTACTTTGTAAATGATGTTTCTGGATTTGAATTTCCTGTGAGATAATCTCCTCAAAAAATGATGAATTCTACTCCAAACAAGCATGAGGCTTCTGAGAAGAATGATGGCATTGATAGGTTAACCAATTTACCTGATGAATATTTTGGTGCACATTCTTAGCTTTTTGTCCATATTAGATGATGTTAGAACCGTTTGTATTCGCATATTTGGTAATATTTGGACTTTGCTTCCTTCCTTCCCGGATCTTATGCCCTTTGATTGACATTCCAACAATTCTGATAGAGACGCGTAGATCTTCTTTTGTATATATAAGTCAGGAAAATATATATTGGCATCAGAGCCCCAAGTCTGCCAATAACTTCTACCACCACCATCCCACCACCCCAATCCACGAATTAATTGTACAGTTGACACTACCAACTAAAACTCTTGAAAATTATCCAAACGAATGGATACCTATTTTGGGCCATTTGATCAATATGTATTGAAACAGGTGTGGAGGGTTAAGTCTACTGAACAAGCATATGCAGTAGGGAGAGGAATTGATAAGCAAGAAGCACAGGTGGAACAAGTTGTTAACACTATTATGGAGGCTCCAAACATAGATAAGAGGGAGCTGGGTGCTATTACCCAATAAGAAATCAGTTTGATATACTGAACTCAGCAACTACACCTGCACTGTTTATTTATGAAGTTGATCTTCCTCCTGATGAGATGCAGGGGCTAAAGGCCCCTGATGAGGCAAATGGATGGCATCATGGTTTGGAATGTTAGGGGGATAAATAGGAGAAATAAGCAGAGTGAGGTTAAGAGATTTATCTCCTAACTTCTCACAAAATTAAACTTATTAGCCTCTTGAAAACCAAGGTGAAGATTGCCAATATGGGAAATCTTTACCAACATCTTTATCCTGGTTGGTGTTTCACTTATAATAGTTGCATCATTGATAGAGGTAGAATCCTTATTGCTTGGCAGTCTGGGTCATTTAATGTGACAATCATACATATGATTGAACAGTTAATTCATTGTATGATTTAGCATGTGGGACAATGTCCTGCTTTTTTGCTTGCTCTTTTGTATATGGATTTAATGACAGAATAGGTAAAGAGGCTTTATGGAGTGCTCTTAAGTAAGTGCAACAACCTGATATTCCATGGGTGATTATGGGGGACTTTAATGTGGTCTTATAGATGGATGAAAGAGTTGGAACTCCTGTAGGGGCCAGTGAGATTAGAGATTTTAGGGAGTGTGTGGAATGGTGTGGAGTAGTTGACATTAAGAGTACAAGAAGGTTTTTTACTTGGTCTAACAAGCAAGAGGGACCTTAAAGAGTGTTTTCAAGAATAGATAGGACTTTATTTTAATAACAATTGGTTGGAGTTGTTTGAAAATGCAGAGGTTGTCTACTTCCCTGAACGAGAATTTGACCATTGCCTAAGGGTGTTGAGTGTGTATAAGGAGCAAAGTGGGAAAAAGCCATTCAGATTTTTTAATATGTAGGTGGAATCACCTGAGTTCATGGAGATTGTAAAGAAAGCTTGGGAGGTGCCTACTGAAGGATGCCTTATGTATAAGGTGTTCCAAAAATTGAAGAGACCGAAGTTAGAGCTGAAAAAACTCAATCAACATGGTTTTTTTGATGTGCAAGCAAGAGCTACTGAAGCCTAAAAAAGCGTCTTACTATGCAGGAGATGGCATATAAGCACCATACTGTTCAAGAGCATTCTTGTGTAGAAAGGGAGGCTAGGGAGTACATGAAGGCTCATGATATATTAAAATAGCTTGTTTTTTTAAACAGATTCAATTAAAGATTAATGATGTCTGATTAGTAGCTTGATCATGTTATCTAAACTTTGGAAGGAATTATTTTGGAAGATAGATTTCTTTCAATTTATTTTCTTTGTTTAAATTTGATTTTTGGAGTAAGATTTGGATTATGAAATTGTAATTAGATTAGTTATTCAGAGGTTGTATTTAGAGTATCAAGTGCTTAGTTAAGAATTAAGTATTTTATTGCTTTGGGAATCGAGTAAAGTATTTTGTAATATGATATTGAGTCTGAAGTTGTTTTGTTGTGGGCTCTGACCCACAGGTCCAAAATCATAGAAAAGGTTATATTTTCGATGCAGGTTTAATCGCTTTGGTGGTGAAAATTATGACGTTAGCATATAAGACATTAGCGGTCTGATAATATAGCTTATTGTCCAACGGTCTAACTAGAGACTTACTCTAAGACTAATGATAATACCCATACCCTAACCAACAATCGAGCCATTTAAATAAAAAAATGGGTTTTTCACCAGGTACCCCTGTGGTTTTTCAAAATTCATGGGGTACCCCTATTTTTAAAAAAATGCACCAGGTACCCTTACTGTTTCAAACAAATGTATGAAATGCCCTTAATTACTAACGGTGTCAAGTTTCCGTTAGCTTTATTTACCATTTTGCCATTGTTAACCCCTAACCCTAAATCCTAAACCCTAAACCCTAATCCTAACCTAACCCTAACCCCCCACCACCTCACCACCCCGGCCCCCCCTCCTCACCACCCCCCCCAGCCCCTCCTCCCCCCCCCCCCACCCCCGTAGCCCCGCACAGACCTCCCCCCCCCCCCCCTGCAGCAGCCCCCTCCCCACCCCCCACACCCCGCAGCAAGTACATAGCAGAACCCCCTCCCCCGCAAAGACACAACAGAACCCCCTCCCCCCCCCCTCGTCGATTTCTTCCCTCACCCCCTCCCTCTAGCTTCTCTCTCCTCCTCAACCACCAACCATGACCCATCCTCAACCGCACACAGTTTCCCCTTCTCTCCCTTCGCACAAGCAACCACCCGGGGTGGTGGGAAATTCGCACAAGCAACCGCATACAACACACGAAAATCGATGGGGTTGGGGGAAATTCGAAGGAAATCGACTGGGGGAGGGGGAATTCGAAGGAAATCGATGGGGGTGGGGGAAATTGACTAAATCGCCGGGGTGGTGGGAAATCGACTGGGGTGGGGGAAATCGTCGAAAATCGACGGGGGGGGGGGGGGGAGGGGGCTGGGGGGGGGGGAGGGTGGCTGGCGGGGTGTGGGGGAGGGGAGGGGTGCTTGCGGGGGTGGAGGGAAGGGCGGCTCGCTGCGAGGGGTGGGGTAGGGGAGGGGAGGGGTATTGCGGGGGGTGGTTGGTGGGTGGGTGGGGTGGGGGGTGGGGTGGTGGGAGGGTGGGGTTAGGGTTTCAAGTTAGGGGGTTAGGGTAGGGTTATAAGTTAGGGTTTAGTTAGTTAATTAGGGTTAATTAGGGTTTAATTAGGATTATAGGGGTGAATTAGGGTTAATGACTAACGGAAACTTAACACCGTTAGTCATTAAGGGCATTTCGTACATTTTTTAAAAAATAGGGGTACCCCATGAATTTTGAAAAACCACAGGGATACCTGGTGAAAAAACCGATAAAAAAATCCAAAACTACATGGATGGTGGATACCATTTATATGGACCGTGTGCAAATCAGCTGGCGATTGGAATTTGGAATCTAATAACGGCCAGGATTTCCCCATCGCTTTCGTTTCGGCCTTCAAAACTCTCTCCGCATATTCCCCGTATTTCTAAATTCTAATAAGTGATAGGGAGGAGAGAGAAACAACAAACAACAAACAACAAAGAAGTGGGGTGAGAACTGTGAAGGAAGTGGCAGACACAGAAACACAAAAACCATAAAGACATTCATAGATTCTCTCTCTCTCCTCCCACCTCGCTTTCCCACTCTCTCGTATACCAACTTTTCAGTTTCCCTCATTCATACGGTTTTCTGAGGCTCCATTTCATCTTCAAAGCTTGTTCCAGGTTTTTCTTTTTTAGACAATCTTTTCTTGCGATTTTTCATCTGATATTTTGCAATTTTTAAGATCTAACTTCATGTGATTATCCATGCGATTGGTTTTATGCCATTGTTATTGTTTTTTTCATGAATTCAACTTCTTTTTCTTATCTTATGTTTATAGGATAATTTATACTAACCTCCATTTCTGAATAATTTCACGCTTGTCAAACTTTAGTAATTAATATCTCTAATCATTATGTATTTGTAAAAGTTATAAAAACTTATATTATGAAAATATTCATTAAAGAAATCCAACAACAATTTTTATGATCATTTTTGTTTTTATATGTTGGTGAGAATGTGTAAATAGTGTAAAAATTAAAGTGTTGAGGAAGTATTTATGATTCCAATTTTTGGTACAACTTTTTAGTTTCATGGAATCAAGTGATAAGTTTCACCTGTTTTAGCTTATCCTTTTAAGTATTTTTTTTGTGCTGTATTGATTTTCTGTTTCTCGCAATATCTGGGTAATTGCTTAGATTCTGTTTCAAGGCGCTTTTTCTTATCATGGTGCCTTTTTAGCTGGTGTTTGTTGCTATCTTTGAGGGTATGATTTAAGTAGTTACTCTTTTAGGTATTGGTGATTTTTGCTCGGATTGTGTTTGTCCATGGGCGCTTTAGATGAGGGTCATTACGATGTGGAGCTTGAAAATACATTGAAACTGTGTTGTAATGAATTGGGTCGTGAGGAGGAACCAGAAATTGAGGGTGCTGTGAGGATTTTGTTGCAAGGCTTGGGTGAAGATATCAATAGGGAAGGCATCAAAAAGACTCCGCTTCGAGTTGCTAAGGCTCTTCGACATGGAACTAGAGGTGAATTTCTCCTTTTGTTCATATGTGCTCTTCATTTGACCTTTATTACTTTTATGATTGCTTCTTATGTGGTGTATGGAATAGCCCAAAGATTTGGATGTTAGAAGCCTTTCTGAGGATAAAAGAGCTTCTTACATAATTGAGCCTTTGTCCTAGCCTCCTAGGTCTCAAACCAACTTGTGTATTAATCAATGATGTCCAATTGTGGATAGATTGATATCTATATAGGACTTCTGATAACAATACTCAGCTGATTTTGGAAAGGAAAAATTGCATGTACTCTTACAATGTGTTTAGATGTGAGGGGTTGAAGAGAAAAGAAGGGGATGTCAAGTGAATTGACATATCCTTTATACATGTATGGATTGGGGGAAGAGAAAGGAATTGACATGGAGGGATTCAGTTTCTTGCCTTTCTAATAAAACTAAAACACAACGCCTACTTCTCCTTCCCTTGCTCCCCTTCTCCTTTCCTCCGATCGTTGTTATTCGAACACTCTGTTATGGAAGCTCTTTTGTATTATCTCGTTAACTTGTTAAGCTTGTATCATTCTGATGAATAAACCTTAAGTGCAACTGTAAACTTATTCATTTTGTATCAGATCTTCTATTTCTGAATAATTTACTACCCTTCATAGAATTTGACACTCAGACAGTGGCAGATCCAGGACTTTGCGAATGGTTGGTCACTCCATCTCCCATTAATACCATTATCAGTGGCAGATCCAAGAATTTGTGGATGGACCATTATAACCAATAACCAATGCAACCAGTCAACCAACAATTACCATTCAAATGTTTGCTATTTGCAAGTGCAACACATCAACTACTAAAATCTACAACCATCCCAAATAATATTGTTAAGCTACCAACTTATATCCTCAAATATATAAAATATACTACGTGGCTAATCTACTAAATTTCAACAAAGTTAGAAGTCACCCAACAATTCCTCTTCATTTAACCCACATACCGCAATTGATAATAACCAAATTTACCTCTTTTACCCACAATCCAAAACAAATGTTTAAATATACTAAGTCTATAAATCCCATACCAAGAACATAAAAGACAAACTTGAAGTAAAATGAAACAACTAATGCATTTGAGGAGAAAACAACCTTTCATCAGTTTTAGACTCACAAACACAATTTGATTTGCTTAGTCAATTTGCCAAATCCCAAGATCCAATCAATAGTAGAAAAAATGAACAAGTAATCCAGTTTCACGATTGCATCAATCCAAAAACGAGTCATATTTCTCTAACAAAATTAATTTTCGTACTAGAGGATGCATGTAATCTAAATGTACTACTCCTATATCATAAGCCAACACATTTCTTTAATACATTAATCTCACAATTCTCAACTTACAAATTACAAAATTCACATACTTATTTAATACATCAATCTCACAATTCTCAACTTACAAATTACAAAATTCACATATTATCAATTATCAAAAGTTACAAAAACAGTTTCAAGAATTTGTTGAAATTACTTGTAGAAGTGAATGAAAAAAAAAATTTACTGACCAATAGAAATAGTTCTATGCTATCCAAATACTCCTTGCAAAATCCTCTTTACCCTCTTTAATGGCGACTCTTCTCCCTCCATAAATAGAAACTTCAACGCTTCACTCCCGTGTGCAAATCATGGCATTATCTCATCTCATCTTCTTCCTTCATCTCTTCCTACCATTCTCGCACTTTCCTCAACCCTCAACTTCTCCTCCTCAAACACCCTTTCTCACCCCCTCTTCTCCCTTCTTCTCTCACCACAATCCACTTTTCTCTCTTCTATGACTCCCTCCTTGACTTATGCTCCTTTAAAGTCCCCCAATTGAAACAGTCGGCGAGGAGAGAGAAGGTGAAGGGTTAGGCTTAGGGGTTCCCGCAGAAGATAAACCGAGGAACAAAGAAAGTAGACTGCAGAAGAGAAACCCGAATTGGGTTTCTGGAACGCACTAAAGCAGCGTGGTAATGCAAGCTACAATGAGGAATTTGATTTTTTTTTTCAAATAATGGTTGGTCCCATGACCAACTGGGACCACTACTAGCTCCACCACTGCACTAAGATAATCTTATGCTTCACTGTAGGGTTTATAAACTTCAGTAAGAAATAAAATTAGGAGTCTTGTGGAAGGGATGTAAAAGAACCCTGCTGCACTGTCCCTCTTGAAATTATGGGTATTAGTAAGATTTTGAGAGCAAGGTGGCATGCCTTGTTTTTTGTTCGTCTACTTTTTGAGTTCAGACTCAGTACAAATTTTTATTGTTGTATTTCTTTAGATTGCCTATTATAAATGATTGGTATATGATGGCCATACAGAAGTGTCATTGGACAGTCTCTCTTGCTGTGGTTGGAAAATTGGAAGGCTGTACATGAATTTTATGTGCTGGATGCTGAAATACCTATTATAAGCCATTAATGCTCTAAATATTATCTCCAGTCTCCTAGAAAATGCTTACCTTGGTGGGTGCTACCTGAAGAATTCCATGGATACATAAAAGTTATCTAGGACTAGTATGTATGGGCCTAGTCTAGTCAGTTGTCTATTATGTTGCTTGGCATTTGATATTCACTGAATGTGCTGATAGAGTTCTTGCTTTTCTAGGTTACAGACTTAATGTGAAGGACATTGTGCAAGGTGCTCTATTTCCTGAAGCAGGTCTAGATAATTGTAAAGTTGGCCATGCTGGAGGAGCAGGGGGTCTTGTTATTGTTCGTGATCTTGACCTCTTTTCATATTGCGAGTCTTGCCTGCTACCTTTCCAGGTGAAATGTCAAGTAGGTTATGTTCCATCTGGGCAGCGAGTTGTTGGCCTTAGCAAACTTTCTCGGGTTGCTGATGTCTTTGCCAAGCGCCTTCAGGATCCACAACGACTGGCAGATGAAATGTGTTCCGCTTTGCAACATGTAATCAAGCCTGCTGGTGTTGCTGTTATTCTTCATTGTCGTCACATACATTTCCCTACTTTAGAGTCTATGTTCCTTGATTCAGCCCCTGATGGGTGGACAAAGTTGCTGGTATCCTCTGGATCTGGAGTTTTTGAAGATGAAGATGCTATTATTTGGAGTGAGTTTCTTAGTCTATTGAAACTTAGAGACTTTATAGATGATAAAAGTCGAGAACGGAACTCTATCAATTATTGGTGCCCATCCCGGGCTTCTCCAATGAGTAAAATATCGTCCAGTTCAGGTACTGTAAATCAAGGTATGGTTAGTGCAGTCGCTTCAATTCTCAAATCCTTGGGTGAAGATCCACTAAGGAATGAGCTTATTGATACTCCTGCACGATTTGTGAAGTGGCTTATGAACTTTCAGAACTGTGATTTGGACATGAAGCTAAATACATGTGCTGCTAATGAGTCGGTTGCTCTCAGATCTAATGGTGACGTTAAATTGAACACGGAGATCCACAGTGAGGTTAACTTGCCGCTTTGGTCGCAATGTGAACATCACTTGCTTCCTTTTTATGGAGTTGTGCATATAGGTTACTTTTGTGCTAAAGGAGTGATTCCCCTACGGAAGGCCCTTGTTCAGTCAATTGTCCATTTTTATGGTTTCAAGCTCCAGGTACAGGAGAGGCTCACTAGACAAATTGCTGAAACAATTGCACCTCTTGTTGGTGGAGACATAATAGTGGTAGCAGAGGCTAGCCATACATGCATGATCTCCCGGGGTATCGAGAAGTTTGGGAGCAGCACAGCTACAGTTGCTGTACTTGGTCGGTTTTCATCCGATCCAAAAGCTAGGGCATTGTTTTTGGAAAGCCTTCCTAGCACTAACAATTTCTAAGGTCGATGTTTTGAGCTTGGGAGGACAAGCCAGACCTCACCGCCATATGATTTGAGATTTTGCTGGTAACTCATTTATGCATGTTTTTCCTATTGTATCAGTGTGCCCTTCATAAGAGGTTTTCTCTCGGGGTAATATGCTTGCTATGCTTATAAGTCAGTCATTCAACTTTCTTATAGAGGAGTGGGAGCTTTTTTTTTTCCACAAGTAGTTTCTACACTGTTACACAGAATTACAGATCTTGAGTTCAATGAGATTTATTTGCTTGCTCAATTTTTTGTACTGATTTAAACAGCCACTTTACAATGTTGAGGATTCTTTGATGGAAACGTGTACCCTTAAGCTACAGGAAAAGAAGTAAATGCCATCAATGACTGACGACGTTAAGTAGTAGTAGTTACCAGCTTGCCCCATAATTGCTAGTTTTGTGTAATTTTCAAATAACTAGTGGCTGCCGTCCTATTTTGCCTATATAAATGCATGCCTATATCATGTATTGGGGCTACTAACTTCTTCCTTTTTGTCAGGAATAAACTTTTGAAAAGTGAAATGTTGTGAGAAACAATCTTATCATTTTTTTTTTGTGAGAAACAACCTTTAAACTCTAATTTCTTGACAAATGAAACCTCACAAGCCTTTTCTGGCATTAACCATATTTTCTCCGACATTGACTTTTTTTAGGGTATCAATCTCCTCAGTTTCCCTCCAATTTCTATCTTATATCCGCACCCTCTTTTAAACCCAACTAAACTATTCTCTCTCTCTCCTCTCTTGCACTGTTCATCTATTGGGTATTGATGAACAACATTGAAGATTAATCTCCCTCCGACAACGTAATCAATTATTGTCTGCAAAAATAAGTAACCATTAATCTCCCCTCCCCCTTTCAATAACTCATTTCACTGCAAGAAAGAAAACCGTAGATTCACAATAGCAATTCACCATATTACTGCAAGAAAGAAAACCACATATTCAGTTTGAAGGAATGCCCTAGTTCAATTGAAAAGACAAGTCCTAATTTTTGAAGAAATTTAATGAATTGAGATGAAGAATCCTGAAACATAGGAGCAAAGAAGATTGTAGGAATCAAGAACCCTTAACTTACCAATTGAAGATCCGGATTGAGGGGATTTTTTTGGGGAAAAATTGGATTTGGGGTGGGAAAGAGTGGTTAAGTGTGGAAGAGTGGGAAATTTTATATGGGAAAATATGGAGGGAAATGAAACTCCAATTGAAATAAAAGAGAGGGAAAGAGGGGAAAAAAGGTCAATGCCGGAGAAAATACGGTCAATGCCGGAAAAGGCTTGTGAGGTTTCATCTCACAAGAAATTAGAGTTTAAAGGTTGTTTCTTACAATGTCACTTTTAAAAGGTTGTTTCTGACATTTCCTTATGAGTAAATACTTTAACACAAGTTCTTCACAACTTGAAACATCTTATTTCATCCAAACCGATTTTGCAAGCGTAGCAAAAATTGTTCTACAAGAAGCTCACAATCATCACACAATCCTCAACGATGATAATACAGGTTTGGTGATTGCGATTTCTTCAAATGGTGTAGGGGTACAATTGGGCAAGGCCAAGGTAGACAAGCAAAGAAGAAAATTGGAGTAGGAAGGAAGATGAAGCAATGTCAGTTAAGAAATTCATGGAAGAAGAAATTCAACAGATGAACACGAAGTCTGAAGAGCATCAAAAACTTGTGCGTCTAGCCCTCAAAATCGGGTTCATTTTGTTTTTTTCCTACTTATTGTAATAATGAAATGAACCGTGAGATAAAAACACTTCATCGTGCTTAGCTTTTCAATATCTCTTTGTATTGTATTTTTCAAAAACTAAGGGTCTGTTATTTTTAAATTATTTTTTCTTATCTAAAACTAATCTGAACTTATTAGTCCTTATTAGATCTTAGCTTAGTATCTGAACTTCTTATCCGACTTTTTTTTGTGAGTGTCTTAAGCTTTTTTCGCTGAAATAAGCTTATATGAACTTGTCGAAACTTATTAGACTTTATTAGTCCTTATGGCTTATTTGAACTTATTTTTTCTTATAAGGATTGAAAATAAGGTGAGCAGAACAAACCCTAACGCTCAATCTAAATCATATATCCTATGTTTCATCTAGTCACAAAAGTCGAAGTGTTGGCAAAAAAATTTGTATCTTTACAAAAAAAATCACAACTTATGAGGCCAACTCAACAAAAATCTTAAACTGGTGGTTGAAGCCCCATAAATAGTTTTATACTCTATTACTCCGCATGCACATATCCTATTTTAGTAATAGGGTATCGTTTGTTTGGGCAATTCCAAACAATCGACCAAAAGCATTCACATCACGACTCTTAGCGGGTTCGAAGAGCACTGGTTTTCCCTTGATGGGTAAACCCGTAAAAAACAGAATGTATTCTTATGTGACATTCATGTTTTGACCCTTGACCTCAAAGAGGAATGATAAACCTCTTTTTGCTAGATGTTTGCAAACATCTAACAGGGGTAAAACTGTCAATATATATGGGAAACAGTTGTCAGTCAAACAAAAAAGTTATCTCGAAAATTGCAAAGTGTCAGTCAAACCAAAAAGTAGTCTCGGAAATTCTAATGCTAAAAAATAGTGTTCATGCTACTAAAACTAGTGTTCGTGTAAATAAAAATAGTGTTCATGCAACTAACAAATAGTGTTCATGAAATATAAATAGTGTTTTATTCCTATTCTATTCCATGGGACCCATATCACCACTTTTCAGCCTTTTATTATTTTTTATTGCCTGTTAGATGTTTGCAAACATCTAGCAAAAAGAGGTTTATCATTCCTCGACCTCAAAACGATACGAAACAAAGTTGTTGTCGTTGACATTAACATAACAAATCAACAACTCTCGAACCAAGTTAGCTGAAATATCCACTTTCTCCCCTCTTACCCTTAGAAGTCGTAGCAAACAACTTCCGAGACCTTTCGAGTCAATAATTTCATCAATGGTCGTCTTGAAATCATGGTCAAAATATCTGGGAGTAAGTTTATCAGAGCCCTAGCTATCAAGGCATTCACATCATCATATGTACACTAGTGGAGGGGGGGTTCAAGATAAACCTACTCCCAAAGTTCGTCTACTAGGACTTAAGCCAATGAGCTTAAAATCATGATCTGCGAGTTCAATCATTAGACCAAGCTTTATCGGGTAAGAACCTCTTAGAAGTCTACCCGACCTAGGTGTGCAAGCTAAACACTTTGGGAGTAAGGGGAAAAGGTAAGGAATCCTCTCTCCCAAAGCGCCCCTAATAGGAATTTTTCCCCCAACCTTGAGATTAGAAGGTTGTATGGTAATGCAATTCATTTACTTGGAACAAGTATGGAGCGGAGCGTTGAATTTCTTTCATTTTGGTCTCTTTTCCACCACGCCAAGCTTAGCTTGGTTTGTCAAAATCGAAGGAGGCAAATGGTGTTAGAAATTCGTATATACTACATCAATTACTATCATAAACTATTAAATGCTCCAAAATGGTGCTCTTACTAATACATGCAGTGATGCAACACGTGCATAGTAGCAAAAGATCCAGCAACCAGATAATACAAATTTATCGCCCCATTTCTAGACCAGCTCAGATCATTTTGACATCAATTTCACTGTCAACTTATAGTCCAAAAGTTTTTGGTTTGCGTGATACATCTAAATACAAGTTTAACTGAGAACTTGGAGGGGGGGGGGGGTTTGAGGAAAGACTAAAGAGGATTAAGGTTGATGTCCCTCAACCTCAAGCTCCAGAAAGATATTAATCTTACCAAATGTTCGCCAATGTCGTCGAAAGGAGAAAAAATGCTCAAATGAACTCAAAATTTTCACTCTTACAACATATTACCTTTAAAACTACAAAGTGTTGTTTGGTTGAATATAGGTAGTTGTATCACCTTTCCACATAACTAAAACTGCAATAACATTGTGAAAGCTTTCGAATATAAGTAAATGCAAGATACAAAATACAACCCCTCACATGATGCGGTATTATGAGTAACCTCGTTTGTGTCTAATCCAACATATGCATAAAGCCATAAACTGATAACATTAACCCCATAGCATCAAATATGCTTATCAGCAACTTCATATACTTGTAAGTTGTAAGTAACCAATGTCATCAATTAAGATTGGCATGTCGCATATAAGAATTTGTTAAAAATTGGCAAGAAGCTAAAACTGCTTGATTTAACAAGTCATTGCAGAATTTTGATCTATACCCTCAAGCTCCAAGTTGATGATCCACCATCACATATATCAGCTGTTAGCTTCTCAAATGCACAAACAAAACTCGTAACGCTGCTTTTGTTCAAAAATTCAGCTTATAAAATCTGCTCATACTAAATTAAAAATACATTAAAAGTAGCAGAAAATGCTTAATCCATAATAGTACTAGCTCTATAAACCAGTAAAAAATCCCCTAATCTTAAGCCACCGACAGCAGAAATCTGATCCGTTAATTTCTACACCATAAATCCAGAAAAATACATACAAACTTATAGTACTATCCCATATATGATTATTATATGCAATTCTCAGGCATTTTTTTTATAATGAAAATTAACATCACCAAACACCCAAAAAAAAAAGCTCATTTTCTTCAAAATTACAAAATATGTAACCAATCAATGCAATTTATAAATTATGCAAAGCTCATAAATCTAACAATTCAAACATGCAAAAAAAATAATTGAAAATCCCATAAATTCGGTGAAGCTAGGCAATCAAGATAAAATTATATAGAACTCTTAAACAAGATTATAACATTATAGAGCATCTCCAATAATAGAAGATTATAAAATTTCCATGAATTTTCAACAAAGAATAATAATACATCAAATACAAGCTTCTTCATACTATCACAACTAAACATTAGTACAAAATATGAGGAACAATAATACTATATATTATATCTAATAATAATAATAATACTTGTATTACAACAAAAAATTACCCATCACCAATGCATTGTGAAGAAGATGACAAAAACAAAAATAAACCCAGATACCAAAATAAAAAACCCAGATCACATACCAGATCTTAACTCAATCTGAATTCATGATTTTCAACCTTTAATTCCTCTCCTCCTTGAACGATCGCTTGGTTTCCATGACTGCAAAAGAGAGTCATGGTATTTCAAAGGGATAGCCCCAACCCCAACCCCAGCCCCCTTTGATCTTCTCTTTTGTTGTTTACTCTTCTTCGGCTTCGGCACTGGTATCGGCTTACTGCTACTACAATCAATGACTTGTTCATCAACATCTAAATCTTCTACTACATGGTCTAATTTATTATTATTATTATTATTATTGATGACAAGGTTAGCGAAACGAAGGGCGGGTTTTCTACGACGAATAACCCGCCTTTGGATATAAGGAACACCAACAACTGAGCCAGCAACGTAGTACACAGCTTTAACGAGTAGATCGAGGCCTTGACATCGGCGATTGGATTTGGAGGAGAGAGAAAGTGAAGGAGATGAAGAAGAAGAAGTTGAGTTTGAAGAAGAAGTGAGAGAATGAGTTGAGATTGTTGAGTGTGTTGTTGTTGATGAAAAACAAGAAGATGATGAAGAACAAGATGAAGGAGAAACAGCAGGAGAAGGAGAGATAGAGGAAGTTGCAGATCTTCGGATTCTCATTTTTGTGAGATGTGAAAATTGGTGGGTTTTTATGGGTTTTTTGAGATTTGATCTGGGGTTTTGGTGAAATTTGGAGAGGAGGAAGAACTAAGAAGGAGAAGTGAAAATGGTGGCAGAGAGAGAAAAGAGAGAAAGAGGGAGAGAATAGAGATAGAGGGAGGTGATTTGGGCTAGATTTGGGCTTTGCCGCGTTTTGAGGAGAGAGATTGGGGATTTTAGAGAGCCAACGCCGAAATGGGTGAGCTGTAAAAGATTAAGAGAGAGTCCTGTTAAAGAGTATTTCATATTTGACTTGCAAAGTGATTGAGATCTACCTAGTCTGAGAAGGATGAGTATGGGTCGGATTTGAGTTGGGTTCAGTGATACTCCAAATTATGCTCGAAAGTTTTATGTGGATCTAAATCGGACTCATATATATTGGGTTAAGTTTGACTAGGGTCTTGTATAGGTCTTAAACTTATATTTAGGTTTCGGTTCTTTTGTTGATTGTATTTTTAGTTGTGCACTTTTAAGGATGATGGAATTTTTTAAAGGATTAAGAAGTAGCAATATCTTGAGTGAGTTCATCCTACACTTGGATATACTTATATTAAACCCTCAAATTCTCCTACATCAAGTGTTCCATTCATCACTTATAATTCCTTGAGTTATTTGAACATATGCACAAATCACTTTAGTGATAATTTGAGCGCAACACCAACCTAGCAAAATCAGAGGATAAAATTTAAATTTAAGTTAGTGTCATCTCGCTATTCCTAACAATTGTCATTGTTCCTAAATTGCTTGTTTGTTCTATTAGTGTGAATTCTATATTCTATATTTGTTTTGGGATTGGAATTTTGAATGAAATTATGTATTCAAGTGAGCTCTAAGTGAAGATAAAGAAAAAGACTTTGAGTGAAGTCAAGAGAGGAACAACTAATGTTGGGATTGGTATTCCTAAAGGAACAACTATTGTTGGGATTGGTATTCCTAGAGGGACACGAGTAGTGACTTGGTGTTAATAGGATTGACCTATTATTAATGAAAGATCAGTTGAGTCTAAAATCCCTTGTAGTGGTTTTTACTTGGCCTGTGAAGGTTTTCCTCGTAAAATCTCTTGTGTCTTTGCATTGTTTATTTTGTTATTCTTAAAATTCTGCAAAAGGTGCTCATAGTTCTTCACCCTCTTATACTGTTTTTACTTAAATAACAATTATTATGTTAAATATTTCGGTTCAGATATTTTTGAAGTTTCTTTTCTTGGCTCAAGTCATTAGTTAGGGGTTGGTGATAAGATGGAGTTGGAGACCAGTCACAAGACTCCAACGATTTATATCAGCTCTTTTTAAGGTTCTCAATCCAGATCGTTCTCCCAGAACCACTAATAGTATAAGGCACAGTACTTAGTTGCTTAGCACTACCTATTAGACGTTAGAAGTCTCTTTGAAGTGCAACATGCACAGGCACATGTACTGGATTCAAAGTCATCTTTGGGTCAGTTTTCAACCAAAAATTCAAGGGCATAAACTATATGGCTATCATATCAACGTGTCACCTACATACATACAAATATGAATCAAGAAATAGCTAAATAAAATCAAAATCTTTACTCGTGCAATGAGTAGTTCAGACAGAATCGAACTTCTGATTGATCCGGGTACTTGGAGCTTGAATAGCCAAAAATTGTGGAGAGACGATAACTTTGTCAGTAAACATCCCAAAGACTGAAAAAAGCGCCTCAAGAACCTACAATAAAGAATGATGGTACTGATCATGTTAATGAAAATAATATACTGCAAGATTGACCCCATGGGATACTAGATAGAGTGCAATGTTCGTGAGCAAACAATGAGCTGTTGCACATTCAGGAAGGAGCAGGCTAAACAAATTTAAGGTAATATGAGCAGGTGCGATCACAAAAGGGTCGCTTAATTCAGGGGTCTATGGTCAAATAGCTTAATATGATATACCAATCAATATTAGTCATATTATCTTTCTGGTAGGGTTAGTTCCCGTTCAGATCAAAATCGAGTGATGTAATTTTGGGTAGAGGTCTGCATCGCGGGTAATGCAGGCCTTTTTAAAATGTAAAAAAAAAAAAACAAACAAAAGGAAGAAGAAAAATACATTTCCATCTTTAGTTAGCAGGTTCAGGATTTCATAGTGTTACTACACCTGTTCTTTAACATAGTCTGAAGCAATATATATAAACTTTGATTGTATGAGTACCATTTTACATGTCACACCATATGGTTTCTTAGAAAATTGTGAAATTCAGCCCATGAAGGGGAAAAAAAAAGACAAGCGATGATACACCTCTGTCAAAAGGGCATCACATGGACATGGCATTAATGCTAGATTATAATAGAGTTTAGACACTAAGAATTACAAAAAAATGAGGAAACAGAACTTTCAAGCTAAACGTGATGATGTCATTAATTCAAGTCGAAAACTTCTCATATCACTTTTAACATCTTGGTTTACTGTAACTCCAAGAAAGATCAATTCACATGAAGTATATACAATTTACAGTCCTACACTCCTACTTCGAGGAAACAAAACTTAGCAAGATACTTTGATACATGACATACCTCTTCTATGAGTAGTCCAATAGTCCATGCTTCAGATCAAGAATTATTAGTCTATTTGCTTCCTCCAAAGAGAATATTGTGATAGATCCCTACAAACTTTACCATCTCTACATTTGTACAAGTTCTTCCCTCACCTACTCTCAACAATTCAACAAAAGAAAAGCAAAAACTAGCATTAGTATCAGCAACAAAACACATGCTGCAACAGCAAACAGCAAACAGCAAACAGCAAAAATTCCAAGACTTCTGACTCTCCACAAGAGCCAGATAAACAATGTGGAGCAACAATCATATTTGATATGTATGAGATTCATTTACCATTTCTTTAGGTTCTGTTCCTGGAAATTGCCCGATGTCGTATCCTTCTATCTGTTGGAATTCATTGTGCAAGCCAATAGCATAATCCTCTGCATGTGTTCCACCACTTTGAAAATAGTCTGCAATCTGCAAGTTTGATTCCCAGCTCACTTGTCAACATCATTGCTATAAGCAAGGAGAAAATTTTAAAAAGGAGTATCAGGCTTGTAAGCTTTCAACCAAACTCATTGATTGTTCAATGTCCATTGCAACTGAACTTAAGCAGGGATTGCATATGTAACATTACTACTGGTATTAGACAAAGAAGTCGAGTATGATTAAGTGACGATCTTATGCTTACATGACTAGCCATTGACATCCCACTGAGAGCAGCACTCTCTAGACTTGATCCTAGTAGCCAATCACCACATGTACCAGCTCTTCCCTGAGGATCAAAGATGCTTGGTGTACCTGGAATATTGTTTGGAAGGGCTGCCCCCCTGCAGATGACAAAAAGAAATGGAACTGCTCATTCCCTTATACTTCAAATTCCTACTTAATAATTAAAAAAGATAATTATGACCTCTAGGATCTATCACATAGCTGATAGCACAAAATCTGATTGACACTGTCACATTTTTATGAGAGATCCTTGTATAGTTGTATTGGTCAAAATAACCTTCTCACCCCTTAATGATGAACCAAAACTTCATGTTGATATTACCTTTGTATTTTCCATTCCTCTTTTTTGCTCATCCTTCCCCCCCTCCGATCCTCCCAGGAATAAAAGGACTGAGGTCGTCTATATCAGGAATTTCAAATATATGGCATTGACAGCCGACAGGTAGAAAAACATGTAACATCTTCTTTCCTTTTTCCCGCTAAGAACTTCTTTGAAGCCTCCCAAACAATTTCTTCAATGAATAACATGAATGAATGGAGACTTTGTCAGTCTTAGAAAATAATTTCCTTACCACAGTTGCACCTTGGTATAAATTGGTTTCTTCAGTGATCCTTTTGACAGCCCTAATGCAGTCTCAACACCCTCTAGCATCAGTGTCGTCACCTTCTCTGCTGTGACATTTGGAATGTTTTCCTAATAGTAGGTTAATTAATATTCAGCAACATAAAGACAAAATTGCCAGCACTTTGCATGAAAAGGTGAAATGCAGGCATGAGGCGCTGGCCCACATCGATCTCAGTTAGGTTCAGTTGAGGGAGCTTAAGGTGCTCTAGCCACATCTCTGGGCACTTTGTCAAACTATTTTTTGTTTTTATTCTATAAAATCTACTCTTCTATTTGTATGGAATGGTATCATAAACCACTATTGCGTAAACTTCAGACATGTTTTAGAATTTAGCTTATATTTGTTCTGTATAATTTGGTAAAATTGGTTAAATATTCTTCATACGAGTGATAAATAGTTGTACCTATGAAAAAGTTTCACCTCCCTTCCCTTAGGAAGCGGCTTTGCTCTGTCCTTATGCTAGGCTCAGGGACCATATCACCTTTTCCTTTATTACTATACCATCACAAATAGTGGCAGCCATTTAGTATTATCTATCCTTGAAAAGGATGTTGATATTCCTAATTTATGCTACTTAGAAAATTTGACTTCTCTGAACATAGTAACAGTATACTAGTTGACATCGCAACGTTATTTTTTACAATTTTCACGCTTCCAGAATCACACTGTTAACTTAACCAAGTAGAGGACATTTCAGGATGGTTGCAAGTGTACTAATTGACTTCCCAACTTTTTCTTTTACACTTTTCACGCTTCCAGAATCAATCACTGTTAACTTAACCAAGTAGAGGACATTTCAGGATGCTTGTAAGTTACAACCGTATACCTTGTTTCCTTTTAGTAAGGAGAAAGGCCCTGACTAGACCTTAACTCTCACAGTTTCTTGGTCCAATATATGCAAGTCAGGTGAGAGTAAGGGCAAAAGGTAAGGGAATCCCTCAAACACCACACTTGGCAAGATTCGAATTATCAAACAGGTAAAACAAAGTCTAGAGAGAAGTTTCGTTCAGCCTCAGGACGTCAAGGATGAAAATTGTCTCCACTGTCCAGTCACTTCTCCAATTATGTTAAAATGCAAAAATGATTTAGAGGTTAGAACCTTCAACATTTTAATGTGCATCACCAGAACCTAATGGGACACTGTTTTCAACAGGGCCAAGGGGGGACTTGTGAAGGCAGAGTGAATTTTCAACAAACCCATCATCTCCATCTCCTGGTAAACCACTTCTTCTCTAAGCCAACAAATCAAAGGACCTGGCTAAACTTCAGGACTGTGTTCTACTTTCTCAATAGGAACAGGGAAGAGATACAACTCAACGATAGAGTGCCCCTATCATGGATTTAAGTAATTAGCAGTCCAAATATAAACTTACCTTTGGAACAACTAGGGTACGAAACATACATATAAATATATTGGCAAGAGAACTGATCTGACCACTGAACAATTAACATTGGGATATCAGAGATGCAGATATATTCCCTCCAAGCTAACCCCTAATAGGTTTACCTTAGTTATAGAAGTTTTCGCCAGCAATTGAGAGTTTAGATCATTTTTACATTTATGCTTGGATTGGGGGCAATTTGTTGAAATAATAGAAGAAAAATAAGGACAATGAAGGTAGATGGAGGTGAAGATAGATGTGGTAAAAAGTATAGATTGTGTAAGGAGCGGGGAATTAACACCCTCATTTTGGGGTAATTGGACCCACCCTCCCCCTTTGGGTGATGCATTAGCCCCAAAATGAGAATAATAGTTCCCCTTTCCCTCTATCTCTCCTTGTATTATCTATATCATCTCTTCCAAGTTCCAACACCACCTAGATGCTACTTCATTTTCTTTATTTTGTCTCCATTACCCCCTCAATGCATCACCCTTACCAGAAAAAGCAGAAAGATCGCTGGTACTTTTCGGGGAGGAGGGGGAATTTCAGTAGCAAGTTGTGATAGAAACTCCCGAGTGCCTTTAGTTTGTTAACCTATGAGATCCAACACATGAGACGAATTCAAAGCTCTTGCTATAAGCTTTGACCAGTATTTTACTTTTCTCATAGATTCAAATCTGTATTACCATGTTCCACAGTTGAAGGATTAACAAACCTGTGGAACCTTGTTCCGCTTTCCAAAAGCTGCTGTGCTGAAGAAGGTCCAGCAATGAGGACCACCTTGTGTAGAAGACAATTTAGACAATTTTGCGGAGTTGTTTGCCATCCATGATAAAGCATCAATTCCTTTTACAAATGCTCCTTCAAAGGGAAATGTCAAAGGAAGAGGATCTTCAAATGCTGCAAGCAGGGCCCATATAGAACTCAATTCTAATCTCTGCAAAAAAAATTCAATGCAGTTTCAAGAACAGTAAGGTGCTAGTTCCAAGTACATGCATAATAGTTAATATCATAAATCAGTTGGCTAAGAATAATGCAAAAATGATTACGGAAACAATATAGTCAGAACTGGATGAATACATAAGCTACACATAGAGTAAAGGATCTTCACCACACACCTTCATCTGTTTAGCAATAAGCGGCAAGCCTGAAGAAGCAAGTAAGCGATTTGCACATTTTCCTGATGACAAAGTAGAAAGTTAACATGATTTCATTGCCAGTAATACACCAAGAGGCTTGTGCAGTCAAAGAGACAGAGTAAATCCCAAGGATGTTAACTGCAACCTAGGTCATCAACAAAACAATCTGAAGCTGTAGTGAATAGGCATCAGGCTGAACTGTAATTAACAGAACAAGTCCCAAAATTCAGCATGTACAAAAACAGCAAGTTCAGGATACAGCAATAACCGAAGTTATTCAATATCTCTTACCAGTTACCACAGATAGTATGGCTATAGCACAAATCAATATGACTTATGTACAAAATCCAAGTATCTCAAGCAAACTTGCACAACAATAAGGAATCAAACAACAGAATAATAATACTCTCTCTGTCTATAGTTAGTTGTTCCACTTTGACTTTTGACAATCACATATTCTCCTTTGACCATATTTTCTACACTATATATATATATGTTGTTGGATTTTGTCTCAATGTATATCTATCTCCAAAATATCTAATTTTTAGTAATAAATAGTTGGAGATATAAAGGATTAAAGGTATGCATCGGAAGGCGTTTAAGTCAAATTGGAACAACTATTAACAAATGGAAGAAGTGCATATTTTTAGAGATCACCAATGACAAGAATGAAAGATTTTAGGGAAGGACAACATCTAGTTCGTATAACAAGTTTCAACTTCAATAACTTAACAGTGCCAAAACCATTCAAAGTCGTTGGAAACCTGTTTTAAACTAAGTCTAACAAAGATTTCTCTTCGAGTTATTACATTTACAACATAATCCTGGCACATGAACTATCTTATAGGAAAACAGCAACAACAATATAAGAGCCTTAACCCCAAAAAGTATGGGGTAGGCTACAAGATGAAGACATCTTCTCCATTATTTGCTAACATATATACTCCACCACTTACCCCTGTCCACTGTAATGTAATCCTCATGACCCAATCGTTTCGTGTCCTTGTCCCCCTTCCATCAAGGTCGTTTTTGGTCTTCCTACACATTTTTCAAATCTCCCTCACACCAAGTTTCAAGTCTCCATTCTCCCAATCGATGTATCCTCATAGGCTCATATCGGCGTACAAAAATTCCAAACCACCGTAGTTGATTCTCCCTCTTGTTATTCTTAATAAATGCTACTACCACCCAACCAAAGATCTCTTCTTTACAGGTTCTCTCTTTTTTTGTACCACACATCAACGTCAAATACGCATCTCTGCCACATTCATCTTCCTTACACGATTCTTGAAAGGCCAACATTCCACCCCATATTGCAAAATTAGACAAACAGCAGCTCTTAGAATCTACCTTTCACCTTCAGGAGCACATTGCAATCAAACAATATTCCAAAAGTTAATATCTCCACCTTTTTGGATGATGTACCCCATGTACTTAAAGCAATTATCGATAGGTACTTCAATCCTATCAAGAATCTCAGTATCTTTATCCTTACCAAAGTCACACTCCAGTCTCCAGATGATCTGTTAGATTAACACTCGACCTCGATCTCCGAGTTTCAACATTTCCAATATACAATAATGCCTCCTCCGGACTCAGCATCATCTATGTTATAGGTGGTTTCTCACACTTTTGCAACGCAATATACCCATAAGACTCTCTTCCCGATGGCAGTAATTTGCCTATGTTACATTCTGCTGGTCCTTTACGGAGACATGTCCAATAAAAGTTATCCTAAACTATTGGTGGTTGTTAAAGACCCTGCCTTGCCTTATGCTATTAAAGAAAATTTCTTATAGTTTATAGATTACCAGTATCCCTCTAACTAGAAATTGATCAAAGAAAAGTGTGATCCAATCATGCTTGTATCTCGTATCAAGAACAAGAAAAAAACTGCTGCATAACACGAAAAAAAGGGATTCTAACTCCAAACAGAGCTGAGTCTATTCCAGAAAATCATACAAAAACTTGAGAGCTTTAAGCAATTCCACATTCTTGTCACAATGAACACCTATTTCCCCTGAATCGTCAACCAAGATTATCATATATCTCTTCATAGACTACTTCATTCAGGATGCCAGACAAGACTTTAGATACATCTATTTTGAATACATTAGATTTTACTGTGAACAAAAATAGTGCTAAAAGAAAGAAAAGAACAAGAAAGTAAACAACAGAGGTTGCAAAAGTCACCATTATGTGCAACAACAATTGTGTCAAATTTTCCGCGTGGCTTTCCATTCTCACTCAAATGCCACATTCCACTAAATGGCTCTAATGTACTGATCCAACAAGGCCTTACGACTTCAACCAGTTTTGTCTGCATAATATAAAACATCAGCTTCATTAGTAGAGTCATGGAATAAAAGAAAATTCAGTTTGATTGAAGTCTGATAAGTGATAACAGCATATAATACAATCTTTTGACAACTAATACATGTCAGCCTAAAGATAGGTTGTGAACTTAATAATTCAGAATGTCTAGATAACAGCATATATCTCTTCATGCGCTCCCCTTAGCCCTTTTTGTCCTGGGTCCTGGGTCGCCTTTCGGAGGGGCTAATGAGCCCCTGTATGCGAAAAGGCATGAAGTAGTGATACTTAGTTTATTTTTCTAAGTATAAAACGCTTCTCGTTGTCCAAGGGAGGTCCTGGGTCTCCCTTCGGAGGGGCTAATGAGCCCCTGTATCCAAGAAGGTATGACATAGTGATACTTAGTTTATCTCTAAGTATGGGAAGCACCTCGTCGTCCAAGGAAGGCCCTAAGTCATCATCCCGGGGCTATTTAACTCAATCACCGAGACGGTATTACTTTCTTCGTGCTGACGAAGCCTAATGATTTTATGTTCATCAAATTTCTTCCTAATAGTGTGGCCCAATTGGAAGTTTGTTCATGAAAGCCCATCTGAGGAATGGGGTCCAAGACTTTTCCATCCTTCTCTATATAAAGGGGGAAGGAGATTTCATTTTCTCATTCTCATTCCTTCCACTCAAAGCTTTCCTTGTCTCTATCTCTCTAGTTTATCTCACTAGAATTGGATTCAGCTTCTTCCTTTATCCGATTTCTTCACTTAAGGTAGGCCCGACTTCCCTTTCTTTGTCTTTTCTTTTTAATAAAGGCCGACGGCCGACCCCTTTTGTTAGTAAATAATGAGGCCGAGTCTGAGTCGGGTACCCCTCCCGAATCTCTCCCTTTTGTTAGTTTATCTCACCCACCTCGGCGTTGTACGCCGCACACTTGTCTGACTCCTGCCAAGCCTGAAACAATTCTTCAGCACACGTGTCAGCCTTAAGCCGGGCCTCGTTCAGCTTCGTCGTAAGACGATCCACCCTCCGCAAGGCATCATCACGTTCCTTCGTCGGACGGTCGATGTGGTCACTCATCACATTTGACTTCTCATTGAAGTCAGCTTGATCATTAGTGATGGCCCTCGTCAGTTCAGACTCAGATTTGTGAAGCCTTGTCTCCGAGTCCTTCACTATTCCCTGATGATGTTGAGCAGCAACCTCCAGATCGGACACCCTAGCGGATAACTTCTCATTCTCATCAGTCAAAGTAATACGGCGACGCATCAAGGTAGTCATCCGAATGGACATCTACAAAGATAGGAAAAAAGAAATTAGAAAGACATACAAGGCAATAAAACACGAAAAATGACCACAACACTTACGTCCATCCAAGAATGGTGAAAGGGACGTCGGCCCCAGCTATAGGCCCGCGCACCCTCTTCGGCGGTGCTGAAGGAGAACGAGGAGTGTAGGTGGGCGTTTGAGGAAGCTCTATAGGGAGCTGTCCTCTGCCAAGGATGAGGAGTATCTGGACTCAATTGGTGAGGACGAGGTGGATGAGCTTCACCATTCTTGGATAGACGTAAGTGTTGTGGTCATTTTTCGTGTTTTATTGCTTTGTATGTCTTTCTAATTTCTTTTCCTATCTTTGTCGATGTCCATTCGGATGACTACCCTGGCGCGCCGCCGTATTACTTTGACTGAAGAGAATGAAAAGTTATCCGCTAGGGTGTCCGATCTAGAGGCTGTGGCTCAGCATCATCAGGGAATTGTGAAGGACTTGAGACAAGGCTTCACAAATCTGAGTTTGAACTGACGAGGGCGATAAGGGCCATCGGTAATGATCACGCTGACTTCAATGAGAAGTCAAATGTGATGAGTGGCCAGATCGACCGTCTGACGAAGGAGCGTGATGATGCCTTGCGGAGGGTGGATCGTCTTACGACGAAGCTGAACGAGGCCCGGCTTAAGGCTCACAGGTGTGCTTTAGAATGGTTTCAGGCTTTGTAGGAGTCGAACAAGTGTGTTGCGTACAACGCTGAGGTGAGTGAGAGCTCCTACCATGCTGGTGAGGCTGATGCGCTGGATCGGATGACGAAGACCGTGAGTCAGGACTGGGCAGCCTTTGATTGGGAGGCTTCGACTCAGACCTACCAGTCCCTCTATGAAGCCGAGATGGCTTCACTACGCAATCAGCTGGCATCCACTTGCCTGGACCAGCAAGCTGAGCCTAGCACCCACCACTTTTCCGAGGGCTATGAGGATGCTAGGTATGATGAGGAGGAGGGTAGGGACTTCGGCGGCTCTTCTCGTTAGTGCGCTTGTATGGACTTAGTGTGTATTTTTTTCAAAGAGGTAGTCTTTTGTTTGTTCAAGACTGTCTCCCTTGCATTGTAATCTCCAAAGAGGTGGCCAACTGTTTCAAGGCTGCATCCCTTATGTTGTAATGTCATGTGCTAGTAATGAGAAGTTTTATCTTTCATTGATCTTGTTTTGTTGAGTATTGTGATTTTTCAATTTCCACTTTTTGTTTCATAACTCTTTGTTTAGCCGAGGCATTGCCTGGCTCACACAACTTTGGATGACAAGGTGCAACATATGTTTTTGTCAGACTTAGGAAGAAGTGCGCCGAAGCATATGCTTGGTCTCTTCTCGTTCATTACTATTAATGCATGTTACAAAAATTGCACCGAGGCTAAAATTCTGGCCCATGGACATTGATGCCCCTTGAAGCTTCCTTCCAATTTAGGATTTTCCGGGCATCCATCTGCCCCTTACGGAGTCGGTTCTCTTTGATTATCTGACGGCGTCCCTGTGCCCACGTTCTGATCGAGGCGGTCTCTGACCGAGGGGGTCAATGGGTAGACTGAGGGGGTCTCTGAGTTGACTGAGGGGGTCTTTGCTCTCTCGGTTGTTCGTGCCTCAGAACTGAGGGCTGAAGAGGTCCAGCGACATTTGATATTTGCATCCGAGAGGCTCCTTCCCTCGCCTCCATCACAGGCTGAGGCTGGAGTTGGGGGTGTCCCCCATTTTGAAGAGTGGCCAACATGGCCCTTAGGTTCCGTTCAATGTTTTGGTTCAGCTGGTCCGGGAGGTTGTGAATGAGGGGGTCCAGCTGGCTGAGGCCCATGCTCTTGCTGAGGCGTGGGGCTCTCATCCTCATGAGGGTCGAGTGTCTCAACGGTAGGTGTGCGATGAGAAGATGGATTAGGTTCTGGCTTAGGAGCTTTACGGTTTCGGCGGATCGGTGCCATTTCAGCTCTCGGTTGTGGTTTGAGATTGTTGTATCGCCACAAACGGCATCAAACTGTTTCTGCTAAGAAACTTTAAGTAATGATGAAGGGGATGACAACTGGATGCTGAGAGGATACGAAAGCTCTAATGGGTCTTGACGCCGGTAAACCTGCAAAGCACACTGAAATACTACCCCGGGGGTTTTTCCGGGAACTCCCCTCCGACGCTCAAGTCAGTAATTGAGGGAGAGAGAGAAAGCAATAATTGTAGAGAGATGCTCTAGCTTTTTAGGTGAGAATTGAATACCTTCTGACTGATGGGACAATCACTATTTATAGTGGATGTGAATTCCAATAAATTAGGGTATTTAGGTCAACTCCAGCTGGTGGAGGGTTGATTGCCCTTAAGTAGGGGTATTTTAGTAATTTTGACGGAGATGGGCTGGTCCATGAAATGGGCCCAAACAAGTAGTAAGAATTACGATTTCCTTCATCATATTGTCTTAACTACACACTCGAATTACTTCCTCTGATTTCCGCAAGTAAAGAATAGAAGCCTAATACTACCCCTACGACCCTACCAAATAACCCAACACTATTTTGGCACCCTCTTTTAAATATACATATTTTTTTTGTCATGCAAGGGGATGGTCATATTTTCTTTTATATTGCAAGGAGATGGTTACATTTAGGGATGGCAATGGATCCCGGACCCGGCCCGGATCTGTTTTTGCGGATCTGGGTCCTAAAATTTCAGACCCGTTGGATCCGGGTCCGGATCTGTACTAAGACCTGGACCCGGATCCGCGGACTCGTTTTTTTTATAAAAAAAAAATTGGTGGGCGGCTGGGCTTCTAAGCCTCTAAACATTCATTTCTAAAATTCTATTTCATTCATGCAGCTTCACTCCCCTTTACACTCCCTAAACCCTAGTTCCCTTTCACTCCCCTTCACGCCTCCCCTTCACCCTCCCCTTCCGGCGACATCCACGTCTATTCGAGGCTTCAAGCGCGCCACCATCCACGTCTGTTCGAGGCTTCGAGCAGACCACCATCCACCATCCACGTCTTCTCCATCCACGTATGAATGTTGATATTTGTTCGATGTTTCGAGTGATTTCCGGCGAGGTATTTCCACCATCCACGTATGCTCCATCCACGTCTTCTAGTGGATTACCTCACCGACAATATTCTGAAAATTGTCATATGGTGAAATTTTCTTCGTAAATGAGATGAATAAGAGTGAATTCAAAGTGGCTTTTTAGTCCACTATTGGGACAAAGTTAGGTGGTTTTGTTCAATTGTTTTAGAATAAAAAGGACGTTTTGTTCAAGTTATTACAGATATTGCAGGTGTTAATTATGTTAGTTTGAATTGCTTGCTGTTATTTACACTCAAAATATTGTCATTGTTGAATGTTGATATTTGTTACTATGAATTGGTTGTCGTCATTTTGAAGATATTGTCATTATGTTGATATTTGTTATTTTGAATTGGTTGTCAAATGATAAATTCAGCTTTGAATTTGTTAAAATTACAACATCTACATGATTTTTACTTTGAATTGGAAATTATTTTATCGCTTCGGAAATTATTTAAATGTCAAAAAGTAGGTAAAATTGCATTAAATGTGTGTGGAGTGTGGACCCGTTTTAGACCCGTTTTCAACTTTTTCAGACCCGCTGGATCCGGGTCGGATCTGGATCCAGCGTCTGAAAACGGATCTGGATCCCGGTCCAGACCCGTTGCCATCCCTAGTTACATTAGGAAGCCGTTCTCGTGAGTGGTACGGTGGTACCCTCTTTCAGATATGTCATTACCTAAGATAGACATTTTTCTAATCTTTTGCTAAAATAATAATTGATATATACTTGTAAAGTCTTATAAGTAATATTATCATCTCAATCTAATCTGAAGAATAGACAGAATCTTAGTCTTTTGTTAGTACTAGACTTGTGTAGTACTACTACAAGCAGTCAAGCAATTTAATACACAGGAATCTAAGGATAGCATAAATTGTCAGCACACTCAATCAACAAGATTGTTGAGCTGTGATCATCATCTGGATGCTACTGTCACCTGATGGATTTCAAATAACCTTGTCAAGATCACCCAATTCTTCAAGTGAGAGGGACTATGTCACACAGAATGTATACTTCAATGAGAATGATGCAGATTCATATACACAGTTTACTGACAAGCCAACCAACAACTCAAAATACATTTCCTTCAAAATGAGTAACTGGCAGTATAAGAACAAGAACTTTTGTGAGAAAGCAAGCATAATCACCTCTGACAAGATCGAATCAGCCAGTGGACGCATTCCGTTAACACCTATATATCGTGGTGGGGAAGCAGGCAGTGGAGAAAACTGACCCCCAGGTTCAATTTCTCCAACTGTACCTCGCCATTGCTGTACTATTCCCTTATCAATCCATCCATTCACCAACTCAGCAAACCGCAAATCGCTGACAGTAAAGAACTGAGCAGCATGGTCGAAAGCAAAGTGCTGAGGTTCGATAATTCTTGTTCCCATCCTCCCCCCCAAACCATGCATTCCCTATGAACAGAACAACTATCAGGGAATTCAGAACTCCAATGAGCAATTACTGGACCAAAGAATAAGCAAAAAAAAAAACTTCAATTTTTCTTTATATTCTCATCTATAAGAGGTCAATACTACCGAATGAAGATTAAGCCCTGTGAAGATCCAGCTAGATGTGGGTTATTTGGATTGTCACCGAGTACAGTCTTGTCCTTGGCAAGTAGAGAGACAATTTCCAACAAAAACTTAAGCTAAAAAGTCAAGAGTTGTTTTCTCCTCTTTTTTTTTTCTTTTCTCTTGAAAATTTTAGCAAAATTGTAAAAGATATTGAAAAGCATGATACAACTTACAAATAGAAATATAGATATTCAATATAGTTTCGCTAATAAGCCCAAAACAAACAAAAAAAAAATTGTGTATCAATTCGAAATGGAGCAAGTATACCACTATATTATTTATATCCAAAAAGCTTTTCCAATTTATCAAAACAACAATATCCTCAATCTTAATGAGACCCAAATTCAAAATGAAATTCACATGAATAATCCCAATTTTCAATCATCTCGAAAAAATCCCAACTTTTGATTGTTCACGACTTTAAGGGGATTCATCACAAATAATCCAAACTGTTGTTCTTCTTGCATTCCCTAATCCATTTTAGGTATATGGTGTACAATAATAAATTAAGGTTTGGATTATTTTCAGAAGGAACCCAATTAATCAAAAGTCAGAAATATTCCGGTAAAACTCGTGACAGTTGGGATTATTCATATCGATTTCAAAATGAAAAAAAATCTAGAAACTAAAGGAATGATAAAATAGAAGAAACAAAAACTAACCAACCGTGTCGAAAACAGTGGAACGAATCCCTCTCTTCTCCAAATAGAGAGCGCAGATAAGACCCGCCATTCCTCCACCAATTATCCCAACTTCTGGATCATCGGAAAGTGGAGCTGTAAAAACCACCTGTTCTTGAGTGAATGATTTCTTAAGAACTGACCTCCTACCAAACGACCTTTTTCTAGGGTTTTTGCGAGCTGGTTTATTCTCGGCATTTATAATTTGGGGATTAATTTGAGGATTATGAGATTGGGGAATTTTGGCGAAAATTAGGGTTAGGGTTTTAGGGGTTTTGAGAGGTTGGTAAAGGAAAGGAGAGAGAAAATGAGTGGTTGTGCTCATCCTGGGAGTTGTTGTTCTTCAGTCTTATCTAAATTTGGCTCTCAACTCAACTCTATATATATGAGCGCCAAAATACAGTTTTTGACCGTTGTTATGTTATGGCCTTGATTTTTTTTTCTTTTTTGTTTTTGATAGGATTGAAGGCTTGAGTTTCAATTTATTTTGATGAATTGAATTCGAATCATGTTAATAATTTAAATGACATTGGAGTTACTTTGATTTAATTGTATTAAAAAGAAGTTATATTGAATTGGATGAATGATGGACGTGTGATAGATTGAAGAAAAATTTGTGAGAAGATAGCTTTTATATACCATTTTTTGCGAAAAATAACTATTTATGAATTAATCTGGCCACTTAACACCTAGAATTTTTTGTTTTCTGCGAAAAACAATCTTCACCTTATCTTTCGGCGTTGACTTATTGGTTTCCAGTGTAGACCCACACAAATCTCACATGTGTTGTGCATATGTGTTGGGTTTTTACATTCTTATGTGAAGAAAGGGAAAAGGAAAACCCAACACAAACGCCACATTGATAGAGAAAATGGTATGTAAAACTCATAAATCGGTGGGTCAACGCCTGAAAATAGGGTACGGTTGTATCTGGAAAAACATACAATTTTAAGATCTGGTATATAAAAGGTCTGACATCTATACAAATATATTAAAAGGTGTGCGTGACCCCGTCGATGCGCCACGTGGCACCCTCCTCTTACCATCAGAATTTTGCCACGCGTCTATTACCTAATAAAGTCAAGTGGTCATTATTTAAAAAATAAATATGCTGAAGCCCAGACTCGAACCACTGACCTTATGTAAGGATTTTCAAGTAATCACCGTCTCATCTAACGTTATTTAGTGCTTCATGTTTCCATAAAATTAGAGATAAGGTTTTAATTAGTAATATGGCAGTCAAGAGTCAAGACCTACTTGGAGAGTTCCAGCCATAAACGTAATAACTTATCCCCTCCATCTCACCTGTTGAAATCCACCATGAACGTTAAAGTACTCTTCTACTTCGTAATTAATGGCTTGCGAATTTTTCTTGCTTCTAATCGAATCTTATTGTTGCTGTTAGAGAATACGAATCAAGCAATGGAGTTCAAAGGTCAGATTTATTCTTAGCAAAAAAAAAAACCCAAATTAATTCACAAATCACTCCTAAATCCTCTTAGTATTCTCATTGCACATTGAAGTTCAATTATAAATTCAATAATTGCATAATTTTGTAACAGCAAGAAAATATGAAGGAAATGGAACGGAAGAAAAAATTGAAAGAGAAAGAAAGAAAGAAAAGAGAGGCTGAAAATGCAGCCAAGAAAAGACAGAGAGAAGAAGAAGAAAGGAAAGGAAAAGAAGGCGTGTTGAAGAGGCCCGGATGCAGCACAAACAAGCGGAGCAAAAACTTCACGATTGGAGAGAGGAATCAAGATGTGTAGCAGAGGTATGTCCATGTCCTTTTACTATATGTTCGTTAAAATAAGTTTTATTTTGGTTGTTCGTACTGGTCTAAACATGCGATCTTTATAGGATAAAAATGCGCATCCAATAAAGGACTCTAATTCAGGGAAGCCAGTGAATGATTCAGTTGTGGTAGGGGATCATAGAATGGAAGATGATGGTGTGCAAGCGACCTTAAATAATCACCATATGTCAATGGAATCCTCTGCTATTGAAAAGGTAAAATCATGCCTCTTTGCATTATTATGTTCTATGTGGCTCTTGCAAATCAAGTTTTAAGTACCACAAAAGTGGGCACATGGCATGTGATGGTCCATGGAAGTGAGACCGTGTATTTGGGATTTTGGGTGGGATGAAAATCTAAATGCTGACCAGATGCTGGTGCAGGGGGCTATAGGGATGGGTTATCAGATGCCGTATTGGGCATAGATGAATAATAATTTGCCTAATCTGTCTTTTGTATCCCTTTGTATCTGATGAAATGTCACTTTTAAAAAGTTGTGTTTGTCTTTACAGCTAGGCACCGTGGACATGGCTGAGAGTTCAACACCTAATGTTGATAAAAATGTCAAGCCAGCCGACCGATCCAGCATTCAACAGTCATATGATATCTCACCATACCACTGTTCAGATGATGAAGAGGAAGAAGAAGATGAAGTTTCAAACAAGAAGTTTATACCGACATGGGCCAGATTTGTAGCTCTTTGCCTCTATCTGTCTTTGACATTTGTTTCTCTAAATTGTAATGAAGTAATGGTTGAGGCGTTTATATGCGATTTGGACTTTTGCTCAATCTGCTTCATTTTGCTGTTTAGTTTATTGCTATGGTACTAATTACTATTCAATGGAACCAGGTTTCTTCTTAGCTACTTGTGAACCAGGCTGCTGCATCTTAGTTGGTTGAACCAAGAAACTTGAACTGCTCTACAAATGAGCTTAATTTGAATAACATGCTGTGATAAGTGGATGTTTGTGGATCAATTGGTTAACAAAATTTTGTAGTCTAGCACTGATATTACTGGAGGCAAGGAATACTTTACTCTAAGTTCTGAACTGATATCCTTAACTGCTTAACCATACACACTTATGCACATACATGATGCCATTTGTTAAGGATGTTTCTCTATGGTATATTATTTTTAGGTTGAATTCAATATGGTGCCATTGAGGTTACTATACTATTACATAGTAGAACAATGACCATTTTACTCTTAATATATTGTAAAGAAAAGCTAAACAAGCTCTTTTAACTCTTCTGCTTTCTCCAATCTCCATCATCTCTGTCCATATACATGCATCAAAGACTGAGCCTACTCAGGTATATATTAACTGAATAACTAGAAGATCTAAATCAGCGTAAGAGAAGTTGAGTAGTGGCAACTGGGCATCACAGAAGTGACAGTTTTTTAGCCTTTAGGAATTGATATCACACAGAAATTAGGTAGAATGTAGTATCTACTTCTCTTCTCTGATGCAGTTAGCTCACTGTCAACTTATTCGTTTCGCTACCTGCTTTGTGAATGTTGGTACTTGGTAGGTATGGTCATTCCCTTAATTCTCTGCATTCGGCTTCTTCCTTTAACTGCAGTTCTCTATCAAGTTGCATGACAATTGTTCTTAAGGTATCTTATTGATCAATTGGTTGTTTATTGAAGTCGATTAAGCGAATGATGATAGGGTCTCTTCTATTTAGCTATGACCTTCATCATGTAATTTGTGGCATTACGAGATTTATGTGTCGTGCCTTGTACTTAAGTTCAATGTTCAGTATATTTCTTCTGTTACTTCATGCATAACATATTGTTGGTTTTGTTCAAGTTACGACTTAAGATGGTAACCTTATGACAAGTTCGGTTAAATGGTTGTATATCATAACTATTTGAATTCCAAACAACATAACTTACTATATGCTTCTAATTAATCTGTTTATATATGTACATATTTAGTTTTACAGATTGCTAACTCCAATTTGTGCTTTTAAATATGCAAGCTAGGCCACAATATATTTGTAAATATGATTGTGGGTTCTCTTTAAAATTTTGCTTGGGAAAATGAAAGATATATGAATAGATATAGATGTCTCACAACATGAATTATATCAATTGTTTTTTTGTTTGGGACTAAAAAAACATAGCATCATGTTTTAAGTTGCACAAGGTATTGAAACTGAAATACTTGGGAGAAATGGAGCACTTATAGGGGATAATGGATTCTCTTAACCACACTGTTGGTCTGTTGGATGCATCTCTTAATGATTAATCTTTGTTAAGCTTGGAGGCATTCAAAATCTGCTTAACCACACTGTTGGTCTGCTCCAACCATTGTGATTAGTCTATACAACCTCCAGTCAATGTACAATTTAGTGTATAGTTTATTTTGACCAACCTTATAAAGCATTAACAATTTCATTTGCTTGAGGCAGATTGTTCAAGAGAGTATTGGTGTTGGAACAGATCACAATACAGCAGGTCTGGTGACTCATTTGGTGGAATTTTATTGTCAATGATCGAATGCAATGCAAGCACACCTGCCAAGAAATAACAAATACCAAAGTTATTGAGTAAAGATTTTTTGTGCAACACATAACTATACTGAAGTGAAACCTATATAGTTCCCAAGGTAAAAGAAAGTCATACAAGTTGGGGGCTAGCTTCGCCTTGAAGATATGTATGGTTAACTCTTATTATGGATATCAATAGAGTTTTGAGTAATCTTCTGAATCCAATTATAATAGTGGAATCTGATTTATGATTATTAAGAGATCATTAGGAAAATCCTTTATTCACCAACCACAAATGTCTATATATCTGCATCACTGCATGTGCATGACTGCACCAACTATATACTGTAAGATAAACCATCAGTACTCCAAAATTATTGGGAGCATGATTACATTGCTAAAAAAATTTAAAGTTTGAATTAACATATGAGTTGATCTACATACAAGATGGAGAAGAGCCTATGAGTCTATTTGTGAATTAAACCAGCTATATTATTCTCTCATGAGTCAAATAAAAAGAATAAATAGTAGAGGAGTAACTGTGTAAGTTGTTTGGTTAAATTAAATAGAGTAAAAGTACAGTAAAAAATTGATAAAGTAAGAGAGGAAGATAGTTAGTGAAGGGATCAACATCACATATGAAGAGAGAGTGTGAATAGAAAAATAATTAGTAGAAGGACCCATGCACATCACATGAGTTGAGTGGGAGTGGTGAGGTTAAATTTTCTATTTAAGATAACAGGACAATTATTTCAAAACTAACCAAAATAGTAGTATACTCTTTCTGCTTTTTATTAGTTTACCAACTAGAAAAATCATACGAGGAACACCAACACAAAGAAATGGCAAGCTTTAAAAAAGTATAGACCAACAAAATAAATTAATTTATTGCCGTAAACAATCAACACATACATGATATTGACAATTGCAGGAGAAACGAGATGCAGACATCATAAATGCAAAAACTCCTACAGTTGTCGAAACGGGAAGCCAAGTACTCAATGACAATGATGAAGACACACATATACAAAGTCAATTCCTTGCTGAACCAACCCGAAATGAAGAAGCAGAAAATACCACAAAAAAGAGGAATAGAAACATTGTGTTAGACACCTACACTCGCAAAATCAATACAGAGAATTACCATAACAACCATTACAAAAACTAACACCTGTATTATACATATAACAAAAATGCAGGGTTGAAGATAAACAGGACAACCCAACCACCAAAAAGTAGCCAACCAAGTATATAACAAAGCTCCAATCGAAGCAGCAACCGAAAAGATTATGATGCTTAGCAACTACAATAAGAGCATTGTCTTCCAAAAAAATCGTTATGCACTTTACGATGTTTTCATTATTGGTTTAACACGCACTTGACATATTTCCACTGTCCCAAAAGTAAGAATGATACTGAATTTTGGTCAAGATTATCCAGTGCATATCGCAACTTACACATGGTATTACAAATGATAAAAAGGAAATAACATGATTTCCATAAACAATAAACACGAGTTAAACCATACAAAAATGTTAACAGTAACACCCGGGGCATCGCCCGGGCCACACACTAGTTTAAACTTATAAAGTGACCCTAGCTTTTAGAGAACAAAGTTAGTGGTCTTACCGTAATTTTATTGTAAGACATTTTTACACCAGACAAACTAAATAGTGAAAGTAGATACAAACTAACAAAGATAACAATTTGTTTTCTTACGCCAAATTAAATAAACAATATTTCACCTTTATTTTTGTCTTTTTACATGAAGGAAAACACAAGCTATGCTATATTAATTAGAAAAACTAAAAGGGAATCAATATAGGGGTCAATTAATTTATCTCTTCCCCATCCCAACTCCTCTTCATTTTAGGACCATTAGGGCCTTGTTCCCCTAACAATTCAGCAGGGAAACTCTTAGTAAACTTAATAAATTTGTCCTTAAGGCTTCCAGGCAATAATTTAGCAATCTTATTAATCTCATTGGCAATATCATAAGAAATCTTAGGACCCCATTTCCTTGCATAATTCAACCAAGAAGGCTCAGTGACCACTCCCAAATAATCAGCAGAAATGATCTTATAACCAACTCCTGTATCCAACACTTTGTCACTCTTGGCTGTATCGTTCCGAATTCCGACATAGCTAGTACCTTGCAAAACCTCTCCTGCCTTAGGGTAACAAGCATGTCCATGCAAGGAAGAATAGCCCACAACTCTATTACCATCAGTAAATTCAAGGTTAGGAGGATACACCCATTCACCCCCAGCATGCTGTGAAAAATACACCTTCCTTAACATACCATTAAAGTTACTAATCCTTAATGTTACATGCTCCCAATCTCCTACATGCTCCCCTATTTCACCTAATGGTATGCTTAAGAATCCAACCTTAGCACTTGATGGTCCATTAAACGGGTAAAATAGCCATATGGCTAAGTCAGTGTAAGCTCCTGCAAGCATAGGCTTAATATGATAATATGCACAAGCTGATTCCATGTCCCCTTTCTTTACTCTTTCCCTTTCTTTTTTATCACTTGGAAGATCTATCCAGTATTCGCCGTCATTGCCACCACCTTGGGGAAGATTTGAGCCCGAGGGATCGATTGGGATCGGATTTGATTCGTCTCCTTTCTTGTACAAAAGTGCCCCATTTTGGAAATACCATTCAACTGATGAAGGCAAGTATTGCTCTTTTGGGTGACTGTATATCTTTGGAGCATATGTGTTAATTAGTGTCCCAATTTGTTCTAAATTTGGCATGTAAGTGGAGTTTTTCTTCACATACTTCAAGCACACTAAAAGAGGGGTATCTCCTGTAGTTCCTCCACCACTTCGAGATAAAAATGTGCCCGCGCTTACTGCTGATGCCTGAGTATAATTCGATTTAATAATTAGGATTACAACTTAATTATATTCGAGTTAAAGAACTTTATAACATAGTCTAAACAAGAGTTGCAAGGGATATATATTGCTATTTATGCCTACTATCACATCATCAATTTATATAGAGAGAGCACCTGTTTTGCCAAACAGTTAATAATTAGCTACCTTATCAGTTTTAGCACTTATCAGTTTCAGCTAACTTATCAGTTTCAACTCCTTTTCAACTAGTATTGCAATTATATAGAGTAGAGAGAGCACCTGTTTTCCTCTTCTGACCGGCCTTGACTCGAAAATGTTGAACTCGTCGGAATCAACACCACCTTCACGACCCCAAATCCACTCGTCCGGTTCACACAAGGTAGTGAAATCGGATCGAACACAACGAACCTTTTCGAGGGGCGGTTTCTCCGGCGTGGTGGTAACAACAAGACCCACAGCTTGGTACCCATCTGTTGGGATGGGAGCCCAAATGTAGCCAGGGGAGTCTTCCTTAACCTTTAGAGATTTGCTGCTCCAAACAAGAGCATAGTCAATGGGCCACTTTAGAGCTGGATTTGCAGGGTTACTAGTATCTTTGCCTACCAAAACACGGCCATAAAGAGGTCTATTGTTGGATTGAGAATAATATCCCAATGGAAAAAACCCTTCTGGGAGTCCAGTTGGCTCAAAGAAGGTTGCCCCTTGATCTTCTGGTCCCCCATCATATGTTGCCCACACCTTGGCGAAAGTTGTGACCTCTGCTACTACTAGACCTCCAAAATCCATTGTACCAGTTGCAAACCCAATACCTATTAATAAAGAAAAAAAGGAAATTAGAGTGTGCAATTTTTTTTTTTGGATTGGTAAGTTGAATTGTCCTACCGGACCAGAACCTCGCACAGGTCAACCCGACTCGGGTTAGCGGGCTAGACACTTTGAGTGTTAGGCTAGACACTCAAAGTGCTCCCTGGTGGGAATTAAACCCCCAACTTCAAGATTAGGCACAATCCCAATCACTAAGCCAAGCTTAGCTTGGTATTTAGAGAGTGCATTAAGTTTAGAGAAGAGTCTACCGCAAATAAGTACATGCACCCAAGTGCATGTAGAGCATGGTGCACCCTCTTCTAAACTACGTCGTTTTATCATTTTCAGAGTCTATAATTTTAAAAACTTATTGTTATTTGTTTCCTTAAATTTTGCAACTAAAGATTTCTTTTTCAAATTTAAATTTAAAAGGTACATGTACTTTTACCTTAAGTGTAGATGTTCATTTACTATATGTTCTTTTCATTATAACCTATGTTCTTTTATAAATATAGATTTACATGTTCTTTAATTTTAAGTCGTGTGTTCTTTTTTAAAGTAGATTAGTTGCTCGTGTTCTTTTATATAAATGGTATGTTCTTTTTGGGTGCACAATGAGCATTGTGCACCCTAGTGCATAATCCACGCTTTGAGAATCTACACTTATGTATGAACAATCTTTTTACTTTGTAAATTTGTAACAAAAGAAAATGAACAATCTTATCTATTTAATCCTACTAAATTATTTATAAGATAAAATAATATGTAACCAAATACTTGAAAATGGTATCAATTATTCCATCTCGTTTCTCCTCCAAAACTCAACATGTAGTTCGTTTAAGCCATTATACAAATAGCAAGTTATATTCCACAAAATATCTACTACAAAGTCTTGGTTTCGTTGGGTTATTTCTGCAATATATGTAGTACAACTTATAAAACTATATACACTAAGCTTTTCTATTTCCGATTGTCACGTAATCCCTAGGCATTGGTGTGTTTACATGCATAAAAGGTGCATGTTTATTATGCACCTAGTAGCACGATATAGCATAGGAATAAATATGATTTTAAATTCAAATCGGCTAAAGAAAAAAAAAAGAATCATAGAGACATTTTAACCATAAAAATCATTTATATCTTATTATATGAAGTAAAATTCTAAAACCACCGGGGAAAAACTCTAAATTATTTATATAAATCTTCGTCATAAGATACAAGGGACATAATTAGACGTACACAAAATGAAACAAAAACAAAAAGGCGAAATTAAAATTTAGGGGAAAAAATAAAACGAAGATTTTGCATGAGATGGAGTGTTGTTTACCAGGTGGCCAACTGGGTAATGGAGAGGGAAGATTGAAAGAGGATTCAATTTTTAAGGTTTCCTTGGAAACAACATGAAGCTTGGGTGGATGTTGTTCATCAAAAGACTTTTTTGAAGATTTCCTAGAAACAATTTGAAGCTTGGAAGAACGATGATCATCTTCATCAACAAATTTGGAATGTTTGTAGCAAATGCATTTGCCTACCAATATTGCTATTATCATTGATAATAGCACCAAAAATTGAGAGCTTTTGTACATTTTGTAATTAATTAATTAATTCTTCATTAGGGTATTTGTTTAATTCTCATATTGAGGGAATATAGTCCCCCTCCCTTTGGGAGAACCCTACCCTACCTATTGAAAAACATCTAGTCAAAACAATGTGTTTAATTATTATAATTCTCTCTATTAAAAAATATTCAAAAAAAAAATGAAATTTTGATTTAGAACATTTCTACCATGTTAGTTTTGTTTTTCCTAGATTTTCTCATCTCCCGCGAAGCTAAATAACTGCTTTACTTTTTCTGTTTTGGGTTTTACCCCTTTATTTTCATGGAAGCTATTTTTGCCAAATAGCACCCTTGACCTTATATATTTAGCATCATTGACTACATTAAGCTTATATAATTGACGAATTATATGAAATTGTGATACAGTTTAATTCATGTTAAGACAAAATATAATCTTACATTACATATGTATCAACAGCTTATCACATAACTAGCTAGTGATGTTAACGAGTCTAATAGGCTTAAAACTTTTTTTTTCTATAATTTTTTTGTTTTACATTTCATAATGTTTAACTTGAAATGTATAGTTCACATTAAAAAAATTGTACAATACTAATCAAAAGCTCAAAAGAAAACTTAAAACTTAGCAAAGAGTAATTACTTTAATTTATCATAATCTTAGAGAGTTTCAGGTAAGCTAAAAATGAATTTTGTAGCTTGAAGAAACTCGACATTAATCGACTTAAGTTCAAATATGAGAGCTATGAGCCGATCCGGGCTTAACAACCCGCATTCATACTCGATTCAGCACTTTAAACCTCTACCTGAGATGAGCTATACCAAAAAGGTCCTTCAATCCCATAATATAGTGCTTGTTTGTCTCTCTTGAGGTCAAACTTTAAAATCTTTGACCAAATATTCTCATTAATATATACAAAAAACATACTCATGTAGGATCTTGTTAGGATCGCGTCAATGTGTACTTTCATAATATCAACTTTTTAGATTTTTTATTATTACGAAATTGAAGATATTGAAGGTCAAATGTATATCTTGGAGACCGTGTAAAAAGGAAACAAATACTATATTATGAGACGGATGAATTATTAATTAAGTAATTTATGTTGATTGGTCATTGGTGTAAATAATGCTTAGTTTTGCTTAATATTTTTACATTTAACATCTTATATAGTACAATCTTATGAGTTGCATATTTCATTTTCCTTTAAAAAATATTAATTTTCCTTTCACGATATTCAAACGAGTCAGAGAGCATGTTAATGAAATTCAACAACTAGAATGCTTATTATACCTTGAAGGTTCTTTTAAAAGTTATTGACCAACAGAGTAACAGGAGACCGAGAAAAATACATTTGAAGTTGTTAAAGTGTACTTTCATGGTATATTTTGCTGTGTAGACAGTCAACCTCATAAACAACCAATAATCAAACAAACAGCATAAATAGCCAATACAAACAGCTAGTCATAGATGTCAAGTAAAACTGGCTACAACTAACAGCCAAACATCCGAGGAAGGTATTTGTAAAATAGAAGCACTCTTCATCAAACAATATGATCCTAAAGAGTTATAATCCTCCAAAACGCATATTATGAGTCTCAATGTAACAACACAATATAAAATACTCCTTCTGTTTTAAAATAGATGCTACATTTTGACGTTTACACTTGTCAATGCACAATTTTAACCATTAATATCTCTAATTATTCATTAGTAAAAAATTATAAAATTGATATTTGAAAATATACATCGAGACATCAACATCTTAGGGTCCGTTCGTTATCGTTTTTTGTTTCCAGTTTTAAGTTTTTTTGAAAACCAAAAACAAAAATATGGAAACCAGAAAAAGTAGTTTCCAGTTTTCTGTTGTCAGTTTTTAAAATTAGCATGTTTACTATCAATATGACTAATTTTAACTTTATTATACAACTCATATCATATAGTTCTAAAATCATAAAAACCAAAAACTGAAAACTGGCAGTGATACCGAACGGGCCCTTATATGCTAACATTGGTTTTTATACATCTATAGAAGAATATAGTCAACTAATGTAGAGTCTATAAATAGTCCAAAAGTCAAAATGAAGCATCTATTTAAAATAAAACAAATGGAGAAAGGGAGCGAGGGAGAGGAATCACCTGGTGGCCATTCTGGTAAAGGAGAAGGCAAACTAAATTTAGCATCAACGGCTAAAGCTTCTGATCTTTTCACGGCATTGGCATCCATCTTTGAGGAAGAAGGAGGAGGAGAATCATCAGCTATAATGCAGTTTCCCATATTCTCTAATATGTATGTCAGTCCTAAAAATGCAATATAAGATCACCACATATATATAGAGATTAATGAGAAAAAGTTAAGCCCACTTAATTAAGTTGATAAGCAAGCTAAGGCATATTTTAATCGTGTCAGTTTGTTGATTAAGCTGAAAACTATAAATGGAAACTAAAAAACATAAAATGAAATGTTAATAATGTATGTGGCGTGCAAGGCAATTACACTAGGCAACAAATTTAGCAATTGTGCAACAAATTTGGGGAAGCAAGAAGTTAGTACGTACAATATTATGTGTACAACCTTGTCTTGCAAAGAAAAATGAAAGAAAGATGTTCACGAAAGCTAAAGCTTAAGATAAGCTTTAAGCTAAGAAAAATGAAGTATGAATCTCTTAGACATTAGGATAAAGCATACTTTTATGAGTATAAAATAATGAGTGGATTGTAATTCTCTATATGATGACCCCATTTCTATCTACATTTAAACAACCTTACTATCATTTTTCAATGCTATCTCTACATGATTGTTGTGAGATCTTGAAAAATTTTGAGATTTTTTTCCCCTCCATAATAAATGCCATCAATTCTAACCTTTCCAACCAACATGAGTACAATGGGGCATTGGGCCCTACGGTTTTGGAATTTGGCCTAGTTAGGTGGAAAATAGTTTTCCACATAAAATGTCCTAACTAAATGCAATTCTTCTCATTTTCTTTAAACTACTTAATTGTACATTTTTGTTTAGGTAAGGAATCAGGATATCCTTCTTTTAAAGGAGAACCCTGAAGAATCTATTAAACTAGAGTATTAAAGCTTAAAGACACCATCATGAATAGAAACGAAGCTAGCAATAATTGCAAGACCTAATTTGAGTCTTGTCTAAGACCGTCTTACCATAAAATTAGTGTAAGTTCACCTTGCTTTTTGTCATAAAAGGGTCACATTTAGAGTTAAAGGGTTCACATTTTAAGTTAAAAGGGTCACTTGAAGATAAGGCAACACCTCTTATCTTAAAAGGGTCCCTTCTACTCTAAGTGACCCCTTATGACAAAAAGTTACCACCGTCTTACCATAAACTATGGTAAGGCGGTCTTATGTCGCATTGTTTGCTTCATGATATATATGCTAAATATGGATGATCTGAAATGTTGCAGAAGTTTCTTCTGAAACATTTTTCACGCTCAATTTGAACATCTTAGACTCCCTGTTTTTTTTTTGGCCCCCACAGGGAACCCCTTGGTAAGAAGGACCCTACTGGACCAACACCTATCGCAGGTCAGTCAACCCAGCTACACAGGTCAACGCTTGAGAGTAGGGGGATTAAGGAAATCCATACTCTCAAGCACAAGTAGGTAGTGGGGCTCGAACTTGTGACCTTAAAGTCACAAGGTGAGTTCCCCACCACCTCCATCAAGCAAACTTGGTTTCTTAGACTCCCTGTTGATCTCAAAATCTAATGCATATATTGAACCATTAATATATATTATTACGTATTTGTAATAATTTTGAACAGCTTATACTTTTTTTAAAAAATACACATATGAAAGTAAATATAACAATATCTGACTTGATAAGTTTCTTCATATATATTAGTTCTTGTATAAAGTTGTTGCCAATGAGATATGTAATTTAAAGTTGAGTAGATAAGAATATATAGCTATGTATTTCATTTTTTGGAGGGAAATATAAATTTTATGGATTCAAAGTGAAACATATTCTAACTTAATCAAATGTTCTTCTTTGTTGTAACTATAATAAACGATGAATCGTGTTTTTGTATAGTATTAGAGTTGCAAGTTAAAAAAGTTTCATGAAGAATGTTTCCCACTTCTTGGGGAGGAGTATTGTCCAGTATGGAGGAGTAGAGGACCACAAGCACAGCGGTAATAATGTGATTCGATCCTAAATTTGGATCTTCAATCGCATGCGTGAGGGAAGCAAAAAAGGGATAGAGGAAAGAGAATATGACAATTGGATATTTACGTTTTTTAAGGGGTTAACTAGTATTTGGGCCCGGGCGTTGACCCGGGTGGTATTGTTTTCCAAACTTGATATGCATTTTTTTTCCATTCGCATTAAAATATATTAAAGAAAACTCAACATTTAAAAGGTACAAATATAATACTATGGACATTTAAAGCATGATTAAAAGTTGGTTGAGATGGTAATTGTGCTATGTATAATAGCAAGAGGTCACGTGTTCAAATCTTGTTGTAAGCCAATTTTACTTTTGTTAATGGACATGACACATGTACACATTAAAGTTTTTTTTAGAAGTTGTATTTACTATTTAGCAACCATGTTTTACTAAGATGACAACACTTCCTGACTTTGGACTTGGATTGAGTTCGAGTCCATAAAGCAATTATGGGATTGGAGAGTTAGTGACAGAGTTGTCTTTTGGGTAAGGCCCTTAGAGATGGCAGCCCGCAAAAGTATCTACCTTAAAAAACATGCAACATCCAATGTTATTTGATTTATAATATTAACATACAGTACCAAATACTTCAATAGCAGGAAAGAAAATGACTATATTTTCTTTAATTCATCTCGAAAAATATTTTCATTAATACTTCCTTTTTTTTATTAGATACAACATTTGCCTTTTTGATGGGTAGATTAAAATAATCAAATATTGCATCTAAACAACAAAAACACAAGATACATCATTATAGATTAAAAAACACAAGTATATACTTTCTTTCATTAAAAAAAAATAGTGTTTCAAGGTTTGTAATTACATTTGTAATAGGGTAAAACTTTCTTTTTTTGGGGGAGATTAGAAGTTAGAACAAGTTACAAGGGAAGGGTAGTTAACCATTTATGTCGCGACAACCTAACTTTTGGTGTAGTATATCTGTAGCCGAAACTTTGTCCATGAAATTAGTGAAAAAGCTATGCAGTTTAAGCATCTCCCTTTTGAGAAGGCTTCTTATTCTGAACCAAAAACAGGCAAATAGTAAACGCTTGGATTACCTTGCGCAAATCAACAAATAGTTCTACTATATTTGTTATCTTGAAGTAAATTACAATTATATTCAGTATGCCACCAAAAGAACATGATACATATAGTTGAAAACAGGGACATGATAGTCATGCAGAAAATCATATCAAACCAATAATTCTGTGTTAACAGAAAGTTAGATCACATTCCCATTAGACCCACAATCAAACAAAGTGGAAAATACTAGGACATAGTGACTCTTTTAATGGTATACATTATGTACTAATATAAGTTACAGAGATATACAACACATGTCACCCAAAAAAAAACACTGGAAAAGAGTCAGTCGAAATATAATCACGGTCGGAAGAAAAGAACGGGAGAAAGGTCAATTTCTTTTTCCTTGTAAGGTGCTTTATTTTTCATCTTTCCCTTCCCGGTACCTTACTTCAGGAAAAAGAGCAGAAAAAAAGAAGCTAGAAGCCAAGAAATATAAGAAAACCTCGACCCACACAATACCACAGGTAATAAGTAAGCCTACTGATCATCAAGATTGAACGGCAATATCTGGGTTGGTCTGCTCAGTGATCTTAGGAGGAGTGTTTTTGGTGGTCTCCTTCACTTGCTTCAAACGGCTCTTACCTAGTGGATCCTTCTTCTTGAGGGTGCTAGTCGGGGTCGAGCTTTCCCTCTGACTGCCTAGGCTTCGCCTTGATGCTCTTGCTCGTGCACTTAGATTATCCTCAGAAGAGGTAACTGCGTCACTACAGCTCTTTCTGCGTCCAAATTTAGGTGATACAGCACGAGTTGTCGGAAGCTAGGATGCCAATTGAAGATGCAAGTCAGTTATCTGTACCCCCAAAAACCATTCTACCAACACTATGCTTAAAGGCCAATGAGTTTGATCAAGGGCCAAATAAGTTCCATCAAGAGCAATCCAAGTTCAATTAACAACTAAAATAAGCTCTTATTCTAGATAAGTTCATATTAGGGCCAATAAGTTCATATAAGGGCAAATAAGTTCAGAAAAGGGGGTTCTGTTCAGATAAAGCTAAGAAGTTCAGGTAATGCCGTAATGGGCTTTCAGTTGAAACAATGGAGCCTAAGATCCATGAGATACCTGAGTGATTTTGCAAAATAATATATTTAAATTAAAAAAACATCCACAGATGTACATTTGAAAGTCAAGAACCTCTGAATACTAACAAAATACATACAGAAAATGTAACTTTTCTTCGGGGTGCTATAAAAAGAAGAATTTAAGGATACAAGAGTGTTAGCACCATAATTAAAGACGGGGATTTCCTAAGAAAATGACATAGCTGAGAAAAACAGGACAATACTTTTGAAATTCCAAAATGTTAAGACAATTATGGATGTCAGGAGTGGGAAAAAAAAGAGCGGTTCTCAGGGCAACAAAAGATGAGTTTGTCAAAGAAACTAAATAAACAAACTAGTAGGTGGGCCTAATGTCCAAATTGAGACATAGGCACCCTAATACCGAGTATTACAGGGGTAATAAACATCTAACCGTTAGATATCACAATTGTATCCAACACATAAAGATATAGTGTTTATGCTTTCTAAATAGGGTTTATGTTTTGGTATTATAGTGTTTTGGTGAAGCAGAAAAATAAGAGAGATTAAAAACACTCTAATACCAAACCATAAACACTATATAAAAAAATATAAACAATATATCTTGAGTTAGATACAATATGAAGATCTAATGGTGAAATGTTTATCTCTACTCCTAAGTACTAAGATATTGACACCTAGTCCTCTAGCAGCATGGCTCAGCCAATGTGGCATGAGAGAGATGGACTTAACAAACCCACTGACATAGGAGAAAGCTATAAACAAATTAAAATAAAAACAAATTTCATAAAAATGAAGTTAAAAAATAATTTGATGAAGCTCCAATGCTCCAACAGCTGAACGTGAGAATAAGAGTGCAGCTGAAGCATCTAACGCAGACTTCATTTCGTAATTAAGATATGGATTAAAAGACATATGCCATGTACCTTCTTAAGCTCTTTCTTTGGTGGAGGTTTCTCATGGTAAAAACTGGGAACTGGATTAGCCCTGAACGTCATGCTCTTCCTTAGCTGCTTTATAGCCGCTTCTTCATCTTCCTAGATTTAGATAGTAGACAAGAAACAAAATGTTGATGTACAGTATATATAGTCATTGCTTTCAACTTAACATGTGACTCCTTAACTTCATATACCTTAGTCCTTGCTTCATATTCCCGTTTCTCTGCCTCTAAAGCTTTGCGTTTCTCCTCCAATTTTGCATAGTACTATAATGAGAATCAGATTCTAAAGATCAGCACATCAAGTAATTTTAAACAATATAATAACTTACATCAAGATACATATTGAATTCAAAGTACCTCCTTTCGTTTCTCCAAACGTTCAGTACAGGTAAATGTAGGAGCTACACCTACAGTAGTTCTGGATCTTGTAGTCCGAGCTCTATGAAAGGTTAAGGATTAGCAGAGAAGTGAGGCATTTCAAAATGTCAGCTAGACAACTATTTGGAGACTCAGACCTAAAGCAAAGACCTAAATACTTAAAAGAAAGAAAATGCATGCAATTAAATCATCTAACCCCAAGAAGAACTACTCTAAACATGTGATATTCGACTTTATTACATCTGCAGGAAACTTCATCTTAACTAGAGGCCATTAAAAGGATGTATACATCCAACAAAATGTTCATGTTTATGTAATTAGCTCCTAAATCAAGACTCAAGTACTCATGTCAGACACACGTATGTGTCCAAGTGTCCGACTCGACTAATTTATGAAAGATTTCCGTGATCCTGATCCAAAATGAAATTTCAGCACACAGATATCAGCATTTTCTAGGCTCCGACACAGGTATTGAGGTGATATGAGAAGAGTCCAAGAACATACTCTGTAGACGGGTACCTTGAAATAGAAAAGATATTGGAACAAGTTGACACAAAATAATATACAATCACTAGCACTAAAGCAGTACCCACATCAGTCAAGATGGACAAAGGTTTGAAATGTCCGCATATTCTACAGGACCAGAATGATTCACATAAAGAAAGGATACGAAGATGCCATGGACCAATTGTCATCGTCATCTGAAGGCCTCCTTGCCACAAGCGGGGTAGTCGGCTGCAAAAGGCATGGAAGTGGCATAAGTATCAGCTTTGGAAAGAGAAGCAGGCTTGCAAACTTAAATAATGATCCAAGTAAGAGTGCGATTTCACAAAATCTTAGAACAGAAATGAAGAATCTGCAAACCATAATAAGCCTCTCACTAAACTACAAAAAGACTGACTGAACCACCATAAAAACAACCCCAACTCGAGGACAGAGTATCCTCTAAGTTTAATTACAACTTAAAAAGTTGTCCATCCCACACAATAACTTTATTTTTCGATGTGGAAGAAGAAGAACTCACATCGTCAGCCTTTATCAGAATTTAAACCTGAATCTCCTCTCATAGAAATTTGTTTTGACTTTTGACTGCTAGATTTCTTCTACCAAAAAAATCCCAAGCTAATTTACTGATTTACATCCACACACAAGCCAAATCCTTGCTTTGACTCTTAACCTTTCAGGCAATTCACCTTTGCTTATTGTTATCAGTTATAGAGCACATAAGCAACACAATTTTTCCCAAGAAAATCTTACATTCTAAATCTTTACTTGTCATATACACAATGAATCAAGGATAGCTCTAATGACAGTGTTGCAAATAGGCAACACCCATCAGGGTCATGTACTGAAATTAGATAGTCACCTGCGATTTTCTGGAGGAGCTAGGAGACTTTGAATTGCTTGGCGTCGGGGATACAGGAGTTTCAACTGCTCTTGGACTCTCCGAGACTTGCTTATCAACCGTCACATGAGTAGGTTTCTGAGGTGTGTTCTTCATCCTCAAGTTCTCAGCAGCTGCTGCTCCAGATGTGGCTTTATCAGGGGAGCTTAACTTCTGATCCTCGGCTTTAGGAGATTTTGTATCAGGCTTCTCAGGCTCGAAATTGGTGCTCTTACTGGCCAAAACCTCCTGCTTTTCACAACTATTTTCAGCACGTGGGACCTCTGAGGTGCATTCCTTCACCTCACAATCCTTTAGATCATTGTTTGCTTCAGGTGATTTAGAATTTGCCTCGTGCTCTGAATCGGCAGAAACTTTTGGCTTAACCTTGGCAAAAGCAGCCTTAATTTGCTCTACACGTACACCTGTAACTTCTCTTCCCATTGCACTGCACATTACACAAACAGAAAATCAACATTGTTCCTTTCACCTCCGTAAGCATGAAAATAGTCTAGGAGCTGACAAATTGCCTCCAAGATAATGTAAAACTTATCTAGCTCACTAGTACATAGAAGAAGAATGAACTTAATGTTGCACCTTTTTTGGATTTTAACTATCTATGATTAGTATCATAATGATACAGAAAAGTTCAAGCACTTTTCCACACCACATTTCGAGCATCTTCATTTTTGCTAAGAATATAACTCTCATAAGTCGTTGATCTGTTGTTTTCTCTTGAATTAATCATGAACGTCCAAAAAAAAGGAGGCTATTAACAATGTCCTAAGTTATAATCACAGAAAAAATAATGAATGAAATAACTAAGCTTCTGTGCAGGAAGAAAGAAAAAAAAATGGTTATATTTTGTTAAATTCCGCACACCTTTAACAGCACTTCTTCAAATTTTCCCGAAAAGTCCTTATGATTTACCCTATCCATATCCAGTGACTTTTCATATCATTAAATGCTAAAAAGATTCATTCAACAACCAAATTTACAAAATCTGGTAGTAGAATGCCACCCCCAAAAAAGCAAAGTTGGTACGGAATCAATTTTTCCAAGCGCAAACTCATGAAGTCAAGCAAAATGCATGAAAAGTAACCAAGTATTAAAAGAAAGAGCAAATGTTTACCTATTTTGCTTATATTTTGGAATAATGTCTTCTTTTGTGTGTGCATCTAAATCGGATCTGACCATCAATCCATCTAATAACAGTATTTTGGAAAAAAAAAAAAAGACCACCAAGTATTCCCCAATGATAGATAATCTAAAGATATGTCAAATTATTACTCCATGTCCAAGACCACCATGTCAATCCCAATAATTTTATTGAAAAATAGATCAATTATCAAACCTAAACTTCATGAAGAGAAGATTATTCTACGTGCTCAGTTACAACCGGTCAAGACAAGATTGATGTGGAAATTCCTAACCATGTAATAATATTTTCACATTTAGCACACAGCACACTGGGACTGAGACACGACCCGAACTCCACAGCAGGGCAGCAAAGAGTAATCTTGGAAAATGGACGAAAGCCCAAACCAGCTAATGGTTATCCCAAAGATTCAACGAATGCTCGATCAATCTAAGGAGTAAGGAGAGAGGAAGCTACTATTATTCACATACACAAGCTAGATTAATATACTTCTTTTCCTATACCCTTTCTTTTTCATTATGAAATCTTCAAATGCCATCAATTTCATCCAACAGTCAAACATATATTATATAAAGGTAGAAGAATAAGTCGGACAGAATCATTCTAAAGTTCCTTGAGGGTGTTACTTTGCCTAATTTGACTTTTATAAAAGAGGACATGAATTTCTCTAGGACAAAAAAAAGCTTACATGAAAGAAAATCAATTTAATGATCGAATAAGTTCTATACCATTGAATTTCATTCAAAATCTAAGATTTATAACATGAAGATAAGAAAGCTAAATTATATCAAAGACATAATAAATCGACATACAAAAAGCTAAAATTCAGCAAAAAACAACATAAAGAACAACAATCAATTCACACCCACCAAACAAAATTTGCCCACTCTATTATTTTTGGATAGACAAAGAGATGTTTTATTAGGACCCAACAAAAATATCACTAAATCCATTTACAAACACACAAACACACACAAGAGTTTGCTACATAAAACAACAAAAATTAACAAGAAAAAAAAAAGTTAAAAGAGAAGGAAAGTTCCTTTCAAAAAAAAATAAAACTGCATGAATATTCCATTTTTTGTACCTTCCACTCTTTTCCCAGAATTACTTCCTTTAAAAAAATCTAATAAATATAGGGGATAAATCCTTAAATAAATAAATTTCTTGCAGCAAATAGAGGAAAATGGAGAGAAAAATAAGAGAACAAAACTAAAAGTAAAGAAATTTCAAATTAAAAAAAAAGGGTTTTGAGCTGAATTTCTCCTCATTTATTTAATTTACTTGCAGTTAAAGAAAATGAAGAAAAACCAATAATAGCGCTCCTAAATTAACCAAGTGAAGAGAACCCAGAAAATTCCAAATTTCCAAGAAATGTGGGAAAGAAAAACAAAAACTTAAAACCTTTGTTAAAGAAATTAGAAGCTAAATTCATGATAGATCAAGCAGCATTGCAAGAAAAACATAACCCAAATAAAAAAAAAATGTGAAAGAGGGACAAATGAACTTACGCTTTTGAGGTCGGATCTGAGAAAGATCTCGAACCTGACCCTGAAACTTTCTCTCTCTTCTCTCTCTTCTCTCTCTTTCCCTCTCTTGTTGTTCAATTAATTCCTATTTCTTAAATTCTCTCTCCTGCTGTGAGGAAAAACCCAATAAATTGGAATAGGCTACTTTTGGTTTGATTTTTTCTTTAGTTGGCGAATTCTAATATTTGCTCAGAAAAGAGAGAGAGAGAAAAGGCTTAAACCTGTGTGGTTTGTCGTGCCGTTGTTTATTTATAGTCAATACTCCTTACTTATACTTATAGAGGGTTTTATTTATGTTTAAGGAAGTGACGCCGTTAGATAACTCTTGTGTCTAAAACCCTATTTTATTTGGACACCTTTTTATTTATTTTAATCTTTTGGATAAAACAAGCATCCAAGACCTAGTCGGTTAATTTTATCATACACTCGGGGTGTACCGCGAGCATGGTACACCCGAGACTCTTTTTTGCTCATTGCTCATTTGAAATCATCTAAATGAGCAAAATGTAAAAAAAAAAAAAAGAGAAAAGTTCCAAATGTGCAAAAATTAGTCTTGAGTGTACCATGCACATGGTGTACACCCGGGTGTATGATGAATGAACTCATTGTCCTCCCATTCATATACTTCCTCTCTATTTTTTTGTTCAACCTACTTGGAATCTTGAGACTATTCACAGTTAGAGATTTTAAATTCTTTTTAATATATATAAAATAATATAGTCATATACGGTCTTGTTTGATTCGTCTCATGAATGAGTACTTTATTAATATGCAATCGTTATAATTTTTACTAATGTGCAATGAAAGATATTCGAGGTTAAAAGTGCATTGGCAAACGTGCACAGTTAAAGTAGAAAGAAAAAAAATACAGAGGGAGTACCACATAGTTTTGACTATCTCTTATGATATGTACTTAAAGAAAAATATAGTTATGTGGGGTCTTATTGGATTCATTTCAATGTATATTTTCAAAATATCAACTTTTTGTAAGTTTTGTTTATTAATAATTAGAGAATAGAGATATTAAGTTTTAAATTAGTATCTCGACAAGGTGTGCCAAAAGAAATGGGTGAACTAAAAAAAACAGGATAAGTAGGTACCAAAACTTTTTCAACTTGCGAGTGGCATTATCGTTATTTACCACTAATGTGTGATTTTAACTATTGATCTTTGAGAGCATAATCAATGGTTGTCCAAAATCGTTCCTCTTTTCTACTTTGTTTATGACGAACTCGTTAGTTAAACTGCCAATAGTACTAGTCATATGAACAAAATTAGTTGTTGTTGGCTAGGGATCCTCGATCACCACGTGTGTCAACAGAGGTAGATCTAGGAATTTGAATTTGAGGGGTCCTAACTAAAGCAATCAAATAGACAATGATCATAATACACAAATGAGAAGTTGAGTTTTAACAATAACAAAACTAAACTTTATATTATTTAAGTCATTTATTAGAGATACCTTCATTATATCTATATTAAATATTATCTCCATTTTTAGTACATTCAACATATTGACTTTTACATTCATCAACACACGCAACTGTAACCTTTTAATATCTTGATTTATCTGATACTAAAGTTCATAACAATATAAATTTAGTAAATATAGATAGAGACAAATCCAAAATTATTAATAATTAAATATATTTTTAAGTATTTCTAAATAAATCTTGGTCGTACCTTTTTTAATAAGAAAATCTTGGTCAAAGTTAATATGTGAATAGTATACAAATTCAAAATAATGAAGATCCAAAATAGAAAAGGAAAAAATCCAAAAATAGAAAAGAAAAAAATTACAGTAGTAAAATAGAAAACAGAAAGAGCAATAACTAAACAGTAAAATAAAAAACAAAAACACTTGAAGGAGAGAAGAAAGAAAAAAAAAAAGCAAAGCTGGAATTGGCATTAAACTGGAATTCGAACCCCGTGTTAAAAGTTACCATATGCAAGATGTTGTTAGAGAGTTGGCCATTGGAGCAAGTTGCATTGTATGAAATTACAGCATAAATTTCTCTTTTAACTGTTATTGAATGTGCTTGACGTTAGGGGGGGACTAGATTTTTAATATATGTGTCCACTCATGACCAAAATAATTGGAACACCATACCATTCCATGTACTCTAATAGGAATCATAAACATAGGATTAACAAAAATTACTGAGATTACAAGTTTTTCTCTCTCTGCTTCATTTCCTCTCTTTGATGAATTAAGCAACTATATAATCTCATTGTAAGCATATCAATTTTTCTAGATCTCTTCGTTCGTTGCTTCAATTTTTCCATTGTCTTCATTTAACGATGAATCTGATAAAGTATAAAACTATTCTTGGGGCTCCAACCATAAGCACGTCCCAAGGCTTCAACCATTAGCTTAAACTTTGGTTGAGTTGGTCCTCTTGCATGGTATCAGAGTTAACGTGACATAAAGGTTACAGATTCAAATCTTAGTTTAGTTTGGATTATAAAGTAAATCTCAAAATTTGAGACTTATACTAAATAAATCAATGTTGAAATTAGTGTGAGAAGAAGGGGAAGAATTGCCTATTTTTCCAATATGTAATTATTTATGTGATAGAATTAGTCAGCATAAACCCTTAAAATATGATTTCTAGATGCATTCATGTATATCATTATCAAAATTTGCGTGCAGATTTCATTATATGCATATGTCTAATCCAACTCACAAGTTTGATAGCTATCTAGATAATAAATTCTGAAGTTGACTATTTTAGATGTTGGAGGGTGGAATTTTGCCTAAAAACACTAACACAAATGCACCCTTCATGTTTAGATCTTGATTTAGTGTTTGACAAGAATGACAATGAAATACTTCAAATCTCACAAATCTTCTAAAACTAGTCGCTTTTAAAAATGATCTAGAAAATAATCTCAAACTTTTGGGGGACAACTTAAATCATTTCAAAGTATTATTTTTCGTTTTTTCTTTGTTGAGGTTTTTTAAGCTAGGTAAAAGTCCCCTCTTTTATCAAAAAAAAAAAAAGTTCCTTTCAAACAGGGGATTAGAATAGAACTTTAGTAAGATACGATCGGAGATTATGGGGTTGTTTGGCAATCGTCTGCATTTGCATTTTTTAATTTGGTTTAGTTGGCTTGTTTGTTGTTTGGAAGCATTGGTGTATGTATTGGGCTTTTTAAGTTGGTTGTTTAAGCCAAATTTGTTTGCAAAAGTGTTTGACAAAATTAATTGTGGTTTGTTTGGTTGTTTATTAGAGAGTTTGTGGGCTAACAAGTCAAAGCCAATTCAAAAAGCTGCTCCAGGCAGCTTTTTCACTTTGGCTTAAAAGCCAGCTTTTCAGCCAATCAAAAAGCTAATAACCAAACACTTTTTTTAGCTATTTGACCAAATTGAAAAGCCAAAAGCCAATGAAAAAACCATTTACCAAACATGGCCTATAAGTATCAACCCGGTTTACGTAAAATGAAGTATAAAGATAATTTTTATCACTAATTGTTGTAAACTCAGAGGATGAATCAAGCATCTCATCTTGTCTAATTCAACTGACATGTTTGATAGCTACCTAGGCTAGAAGGCTAGAATTACACGCACACTTATATAGTATTTCTTCTAATCATCTTTACACGTTGATATGCACAAAAATGATGTATTAATATGCTAACAATGTCGGGACATAGAGGATTAGACTAGTTTTGCAGGGATCTTAAAGTCTTACCGCTCAAAATGAGTATTTGAGCTTTAACCCTTTTTCGTCCATTGAGCTTTAATGTTTTTTTTTTTATTAGAAACGTTAAATAATATAGCCAATGGTTAGACAATTTTATAGGGTCAGCAATATATTTGTATCACTTTCTCTATTATCGACTTCACTCGTGCCCCATTCACATAAGAACACTTGGGGGTCTAAATATATATAGGTTGAGGTTGAATGGTTGGCCTAACACCGTTTATCTTATAACCAAGTCTCGAAAGCCTTCTTAGCTAGAATGGGGCTAAAGAGAGAAAGATCCAAGGCGTCTCATGTCCAAACGACCCCTGTAAATACTCTATTTGGCACAAAGGTAAAAGTCATTCTCATCATCGTTAACAAACACATACACTTTACTCTCTCTATCTCTCTCTCTTACACCTAGTTTATTGTCTGCCTATCTGACTTAAGCATCGGAGATGATTTTTCTCGGAAAACCTTCGGGTTAGTCTGTTTTGTTTGCAGATGAGCTGCCATCAAGGCGATTTGAATCCTAACATACTCAACATTACTTTGATTATCAAAACTACTTGTTTTCAACAGAAACAAGAACCATTTTTTTTCTTACTCTTAAGGGTTAGACCATTTTGGTAAAGGCTGATGCACGTGGGCCCATTTCATCTTAGCAGAAGTTGTTGCAATTTAGAGAGAGTCCACCCATTTAGAGCCCGCCGCGTATCCAACTTTTGCTAGGCGCTAGCTAGCTTCTATAGCTGCCTTTTTCTTTTTCATTGATGAAGAACTCCTTCATCTAGTTCTCGTAGAAGAACAATTCTTCACTTTTTCTCTTTTTTTTTTCTCTTTCATATTAAACTGATGACATAATTACCCTCTCTCTCCTCATGACCTCCCTAAACTTCTTTGTGGAGGGTTTTTCAATATGTGCTGTATTTTTTATACTTTTGAGGGAAAGAGTATGTGTCATATTTTGAGTCATTGGATGTAGGGCTGTTCAGAGTGTGGTCTTGATCGCACCAAACCGCAACCCAAATCGTTTTTTCGCGGTTTGAGTTGGTTTGCGGTTTCAAAATTGCGGTTTGGGTTATGATTTCAAGCAAACCGCGACTTACGGTTTGGGTTGGGTTTTAATTTTGTTAAACCGAAACTGCACCGTAAACCGCAATTTGATATATTTTTTTAAATTTTTTTTTATCTATTTTGATTTTTTTTAAAATATACTTGACAAGGTGGCATACAAGTATACAACTGAAAAAAGAAGTTTGAGGTAAAGAACTTGGACACTTTTGATAAATTATTATTTATGATTGATTATGAAGTCAACTTATTTATTTGGACTCTTTATATTTATTAACAATTTTTTTTAGTCTTAGTTTACAAAATTAATGTCGCGGAGGAAAAAATGGTTAAACCGCAAACCAAACCGCACCAAACCGTTTCGTGCGGTTCGGTTTGGGTTGATTTGGGCAAAAGTGCGGTGCGGTTTGGGTTGGAAAAATATCAAACCGTATATTTGCGGTTTGGGTTGGGTTACATCCCAAACCGCACCAACCCAAACCGTGAACAACCCTAATTGGATGTACAATTTTTTGGCCAAAAGCGTAATGTTATGTAAATACGAGAATCTAAAATGGGTGTAGGGCTTGTCCAAAAAGTAAATGGATATAGGATGGAGAGGGACGGGAAAGGAGATGAGAGGGTACAATCTAAATTCAAACTCGCCTTGTCATCCACTGAAAGTACAATTTTTATTCCCCCTCCCCCCCCAACTTTCACTCATCCATACCTAACTGGTGCAAATTTAGGGTGAGCCCTAACCTATCGACAATTGACATACCCTGCTTTTTTAGGATGACTATACATTAGGGGTGGCAATCAGGTCGGGTTGGGTCAGGTCCAGGTCGACGTGCCTTTTATTTCGGGTCAATTACTCCTAACCCAAATGCAAGCTGATTTTAATTACAAGTCAAAAACCATAACCCGAACCCAACCTGTCAGGTTTCGAATTGATCCGAAACCAACCCAATATGACCTGATTTATATTTTATAATTGCAATAATTATACATTATAAAATTAAAGCATTGCAAATCCTAACTTCAAATGCCAATAAAATCAAAGATTCAAACTTCAAAGCCATAAATTAGCCACCGACTTCAAATTAAGAAATGGCATTGGCCTTATACAAGTTTATAATTAGGAAATAGGTGACATAAGTTATAAAAGTTGGGTTAATATCAGGTTGACTCGATCCGAACCTAACCCAAATTCTAAATAAAGTTGTTCAGGTTATTTTCGGGTTCGAAAAGTCAACCTGAACCTAACCCGTTAAGGTTTCATGTAATCCCCCATAATTTTAAAGGATTTTATAAATATATTTTATCATTTATATATTTATATTTTAGTTGAAATGATGTTATTATTTAAAGAAGGTTGACTATTTTAAAAGTCAAATGAAATTATTTTAAGGATTTAAGGAAGTTGAAAATATTTTAATTAAGCATGCTTTGAAAAAGGTTTGAAATACGAATTTGATTTGGAAAAGAAGTCTAAGTGGACTTGAGGAACCCAAATTCTAAGTAGATTAGGAAAAAGGAGTTATATTGATGCTAGGAGTTTTAATTTATCAATCCTAGTCGTCACCAAATTATATTCAAGCTCAATCTCCTTTTCCTAAGCCCAAAAAGAAAACCCTACTTATAAATACCTTGAGCCCAATTATTTTACCACACAAAGATTATTTTTCTCTCTCCTCTCTCAAAACTCACGGCACTCCTCCTCCCTTCCTCTTCAACGTGATTTTGGTGTTCTTCCTCTCAAGTTTTCTTTCTTCTTCTTCAAGTAACGCTTTCTTCTTCGCTAAGAAACGCCACCACCACCGTAGAACACCAGTGCCGCCGCCGCTGCTGCCGCCGCTGCTCTTCCTTGGCCGCCGCACCATCCCACTTCTCTCTTGTGTTGGTTTAATTCTTTTCTTCTTCCTCAAGTTTCCATTAAAGACTATGTTTTTATGCTTTATTTTAATGTTAATCATGATTATTGATTTTAATTTACTGTTTCAATAAATAATCTTGATTCATATATATATTATATTATAAGAATAAAAATTCAGATTTATTTATTATTGTTAGATTGAAGTTTTAATCATTAAAGCATGGATTTTTAGGGTGTTAATTATTGGAAAACCATAGTAGCATGTTGAATACTATGAGATTGGTTTAGATTATGAATTTAAACATGTTTGCATATGTTTAAAGAGGGTTTTATGATTTTATAAGTTACTGGAATTTCAGAAAGTATTTTATTTATGGAGTTTTAAGAATTTTAATTACTAGTATGGTAGTACTATGCTAGGAATTAAAAGTAATTGAAGTTTTGATACTAAAATCAACTTTTGAATATGTTTAAAGGGGATTTTAAATATTTTAAAGTTGCTGTCTTTTTATTTAAGAGTATTGATTTTAGTTTATATTGATTTCTAGGCGGAAAATATTCCGTAGGAGACTTTTAAAGGGCTAAAAGTGGCCTGCCGATTAGTTTACACAAGGTACGTACATACTTGTGTGATTATATGATTAGTATCATGTATAGGAACTTTATAAGTTCATATATGATTTTTAGTATGATTGATTTCTACATGTTTTATGCCTGTGAGCAAGCATGTTAATTACTAGATTTATTATGAGTAAGAATTGTCATGTTTGTATGGATTTATTGATGCAAGCATGTGGATGGGAACTTTAATTATTAATTCACATGGGGGAATTAATATATTATTAAGATTGATTCATGATTATTCACGTGTTCCCCTACAAGTATTATTCTCACTGCTTTATGAGGACTGTGGGCCTTATTTGGTAAGTTGGTAAGTATGCCTTTTAAAGGTAAGTTTGATTGTTGGCTAGGTTCAACAAATGAGAAAGTTAAGATTAAAAGAAAGTAAGTCTTGGATTGTAAGTTGTGACCACTTATTAAATCCTAAGATAAAAGAGGTTCAGTTGTGAATGTTGAATTGTTATTTCTGTATTGCTTGAATGTGTGTCATAACAAGTAATAATCTGTAAAGAACGTAAAGTGTAACAAGGATGGTTATAGACTATAGACTGGTGCACGTCTAGAGTTGGACATTAGGAGTTGGGGTACATGGTGAGCGAGCCATGGCTTTTTACAGGAGATGGATTGATCCCCGTCCCTTTTTCGGTTAGCAAAGGTTCCTCGATATCGCAGGTCATTTCTGGAATACGTGGTAGCTCCCGTATTTCGTCTTCGTAATGAAGGCTTTAGTAGATAAGACAACTCAGGTCCAATAACTATTCCATTTGAGTAATAAAAAGATGTTTGGAGTTAGTTCAGTTAAAAGATGTCTGCAGAATGTTATATGATTATATTATTATTTATCCCTGCATGTTATTATTTAGTATCATGTTAGGTAAGTTTATTTATTACTATGTAGTACTCAGCTTTGCTGATTACGTGCTTTGTTTGTATGTGTTGATCATGGCTTTGCCTTATTGATCCTGTGATGACCCAATTTTGGTGAGCAGACTCTCTAGAGCATTGACATTTACAGGTTCGCAGATGTAGCATCATTGGGAATCTGGGAATGGAGAGCTTGTGTAATTTAATTTGTCATGTTTCCGCATTAGTAGGAACGTATTTTAATAAGTTCGTTTGAGTAGACATTTAAAGATAATTGTTTTTGAAGTACTTAGTTATTTATTTATTTATGATAATAAAGTATGAAGTTCAGTTAATTGTTTTCCGCTGCAAAATTCTGAATAAGCCGATACGTTATCACACGGGCGATAATACTTGGGTAATTCTCGAAGTTTTATATTGAAAAGGTATTTCTGAAAAGAGAGAATTATCGGGGTGTTACATTTCAGGTCGGGTTGGGTCGACCCATTTTTATTTTCAGATCGAAAATCTCAACCCAAACCCGGAAATTTCGGGATAGGTTCAGGTCGGGTTATCAAGTTGGGTCAGCTTTTGCCATCCCTACTATACATTGGTATTTCAATAAGGAAAATTTGGTTTTTGACTACCTTTCTTATGTCGATTTATTGGAATTATTACCTTCAAAAAATTTATTAGATTTCGATTTTTTCACCAAATACCCCTGACAAATTTTTTTATTCACCAGATACCGCAACTTTTTTTCGAATTCACCATATACCCCAACTTTTTTTCGAATTCACCATATACCCCTGACTTTCTAAAAAATACATCCAAATACCCTTAATGACTAACTCTATTAGTCATTAACCCTAATTAACCCTAAAAAACCCTAAGTTACCCTAATTAACCATAATTAACTCTAAGTAAACCCAAAAAAAACCCTAACACTCTATCTCCCTAACGCACCACCCCAACCCCCACCCGACCCCCCACCACCCCCCCCCCGCAGCCCCCCACGCAGCCTCCCCCTCCCCCCTCCCCGCAGCCCCCCACGCGGCCCCCTCCCCCGCAGCCACCACGCAACCCCCTCCCCCCGCGCCCCTCCAACATCTCCGACCTCGTTTCTGCCCCATTAACGCTAAACAAGAAGCATAAGCAGCGCACAATAATGTCAATCTCCCTCCTCCTAAGACCTACACTCCTCGCCCACCACCGTTCTCCTTCCACGTCATTATTGAAACGATTTCCAGAAAATGAAATCGAAAAATGAAGCATTACAAATCGAGGATTGAGGAGACACCTTTCTCCTCCGGCGTCGACTACTATTCTTCGAACAGGAGAATGAAATTTGGAAGACTGACCTCAGAGAAATTCGAACGAATTGACGAATTTCTCCTCCGGCGTCGATTACATGTCATCTTGAATTTTTTGTTTTTTTGCTGAAATTCGTTCGAATTTTCAAGTTCATTCTTGATTAATGCGATTTGTTGTGCGATTAATGTGATTTCTTGAACTTTCGGTCGAATTTCCTCTCTTGAAGAAACCTTCACAATTGATTAGGAGAAGGAGGAGAGAGAGAGCATAACCAGCCAAGACTCACCGGAAAACGCTGCGGGATTTGAAGGGGGAGGGGAGAGGGAGGCGCGTCTGCGAGGGGAGGAGGGAGGGGCTGCGTGGGGGTGCGGGGGGGGGTGGTGGGCTCGGGGTGGGGGGTGCTGGGTGGGTGGGCGGGTTAGGGAGATAGAGTGTTAGGGTTTTTAGGGGTTACTTAGGGTTAATTAAGGTTAATTAGGTTTAATTAGGGTTTTTAGGGTTAATTAGGGTTAATGACTAACAGAGTTAACCGCTCTTAGTCATTAAGGGCATTTGGATGTATTTTTTAAAAAGTCAGTGGTATATAGTGAATTCGAAAAAAAGTTGGGATATTTGGAGAATAAAAAAATTTGTCAGGGGTATTTAGTGAAAAAACCGTAGATTTTATTAGCTTTTATGTTACAAATATATTGCAATTACTACCCACTAATAGATTATGTCCAAAGCTCCATCAACCATGATCCACTTTCATAATCTTTTTCCTTTCCTCTCTTTTTTTTTTGTCCCATTACCCTCTCAAATTGCTTTCATAAATAATTGGATATTCCCAAATTTAATTGATTATTTGATCTCTCTATTGGAGAACCAAGGTTCATAGAGAAGGTTGGTACAATCCGTCACTGCTCACGTTGTTAATTAGAGAGAGATAAACTCTATTTCAATTAATATTTTGCAACTGAAACTTTGCAAGAAATGAATGTCATGTAAGGGTTGTCATTCGTTCGTGATTTCAAGGCGGTTAAGCGAACTCCATAGTTGCACTTGTTCATTTAGTAGGGAAATTATTTTTTTTATTGGTAAGTGTTTCGGGTAAAAAAACTTGTGAGATGGGGGATTAGTCAAGACTGATGGTCGAGGACCGTTGGAGGCGACCAGATGCTCAAAGAGTGCTGCGAGACCTGCAAAAACGAGAGTTAGACTACCCCGGGGGTGTTTCCGGGATCGCCCCTCCGACGCTCAAGTCAATTATGGAACTTAACGGTTAGTATTGAGTGGTTGGGATGTGTGAAAAGTGCTTGTCAAGCTGGATCAAGGTCTGGGATGGGCCAGGATCTTTGGCCTGGGCGGCCTTTTCAGCATGGGGGGAAATCTGGTAATTTCACCATGGATTGGGGGCCCAGCGACATATTGGGCCCAAACATTAGCCCCACACGAAATATGCGAAGGAAGACTCCTCTAGGATCGCGTGTTTTGCGGAATGTTGGATCTTTTTCTAACTTAGGTTTTGCCCATCTCGAGGGGCGTCTTAGACCTCGCTCGAGGTGTCTCATGTACCTCGAGGGGTGTCTTGGACCACGCTTGAGGTGTCTTAGGGGTTAATGAGCCCCATGCACCTCGAGGGGTGTCTTGGACCTCGCTCGAGGTGTCTCAGGAGCTAATGAGCCCCATATACCTCGAGGGATGTCTTGGACCTCGCTAGAGATGTCTTAGGGGCCAATGAGCCCCATGTACCTCGAGGGGTGTCTTAGACCTCGCTCGAGGTGTCTTAGGAGCTAACGAGCCCCAATGTACCTTGAGGGGTGTCATGGACCTCGCTCGAGGTGTCTCAAGGACTAATGAGCCCTATGTACCTCGAGGGGTGTCTTTATTTTGGCGTCGTAACACTTGACGGGCGCCGACTCCAGTTGTTGGGGTGACTTGGAGTATCCTTCACTCGATCTGGGTGAAGTGCCTAGGTGTAGGTCTTTATCTTAGCTGAAATTCAGTCAAGTCATTTATCGTTGGTGTGACCAAGCGAGCTGGGATGGACTGACTTGGGCAGCCAGAAAGGGTTACCCTGGTTAGGGTGACCGTTGGACCTTGCTTAGGGCCCAGTACACGGTCTGCTGTCTTTCGGGATTCTTCAAGGGCCGCGAGATACCAACCGTTTTTGTACGGCGTTGTTTATAAATAGAGGGGGGGAATGTGTCATTTGTCTCATTCTCTTTTCTTTATTTTTCTGAGGGCTGGTGCTGTGTGGAAGCTTCTTCGTTCAATTCTTTAATCAATAAATGGACCCCGCTAGGCCAGGTTCCCCTTTGCCAAAATAATGAGGGTTCCTTGTCTGGCTCGGAGACCCCTCCTCCACCCCCTCGAGCCATTGTTCGAGGGAGTGTTAATAAATGGGGTACATGTGGTGTCCGTAGCTTATGGTTTCTCGGACTCTTCCCGTATACTCGACGCTATCCCATGTTCGAGTGATGGGGCGTCAGTAATGTCCGCCGGGGGGGAAGAGTTAAATAACCCCCCTTACGCTGTCACTGTAGCTCGAAATCGAGCGGTTCGGAGTTACTTAGACCATCTTCTCGACAGCCAGGTTGTTCGAGTGATGGATATCGAGGATTCATCCCCTGAGCCCAGTATTAGCGGTGATGACCAGTCGACCAAGGGTCTGGGGATTGCTCATTACTGCATTCGGGGGACCCTTCAAACAATTCTTGCTCATCAACCTCAAACATCTCGAGGGCTCCTATTGGATTAAACATCCGTACGCGTTGTACATCCCCAAGCCGGATGAATCTGTGTGTACTCCTCCGACGGGCTGCGTCGCTATTTACAAGGCTTATTTGGAGCTGGGGTTGCGGTTCCCTATCGACCCCTTTATAGTCTTTGTCCTCAGGACCTATGACCTCGCTCTTTGCCAGCTGATGCCTAATAGTGTAGGCACGATGATAGGTTTCATGGCAATTTGTGACATGATGGGTGTCACTCCCTCGATCAGATTATGGAGGAATTTGATGAAGTTGGTCGTCATGTCCCCAACGACCCATGGTGAGGGTTGGTACAGTTTTCAGGCCCGACTCTATTACAAGATAGTGGGTACTATTCCCTCGAACCAACATCTGTTTCGGACTGAGTTTCTATTTGTGTATAGAGGCGCACAGTGGGATTTCCCTGTAGTACCTCGAGTCGAAGGTCCTAACTTGGGACTGAACAGATCGGTGCCTCAGATGTCGAGGGAGGAGGCAGTGGTTGCTATATACTGCCAGACTACTACGAAGGAGATCGTGGGGGTTCGCAAGAAGGTCACCCCGCACTGGCTCCCGAATGCGACAGACCTGAGTGATGAGCATTTCCTCTATGCCACTGGCTTGAGTCCTGCTTACCCCAAGGGTAGGATGCTAATCGATGGGGTCTCTCATGTATTCAGGGTTTCTTTTTCTTTGTGAACAAACATTTGCCCCATTGCACAGGTATCGCTCGTCAACATCTCGACGAAGTCATGCAGAAGCAGTTGACTGCAAACCAGAGGGTGCAAGAAAAGATTCGTCGGAAGATCTCGAGTGGGAAGGCCGATGCGCCTCGTCCTCCTCCGGTTAGTCTCTTCTTCTAGGTGTCTTACTTTCTTTATTCGTATTCGAGGTCATCTTATTGTACCTGTGTGCAGGACCCCGTGAAGAACAGGCGCCCTCGAGCCCCTGATGTTGCCTTTGTCGTAGCGCCACAGGTCCTGGAGGGACGGAGACCTGCAGTGGTCGAGGAACCTGTCGCTTGACAAGGGGATGAGGACTCTAGAGTCCCTCGACCACGTGACGTCTCCTCTCGACGAGGGGACGATGCGTCGGAGAGGAAGAGGCCGAGGGTAAGTGAGTCGGGGGATTCCTCGAAGCCCTTTACCGAGCTTACCGAGCTTGAGAAAGCAGGAAGTTTTGATTTGTGATACGCTCAAGTTATACGATGTTTATATTATATTTTGGGTGCTTTTTGTTAAGAGTCTTGATCATAAGTGTTAACGTTTACGTTTTATTTAGCTCTTAGCGGAAGTTCGGAATTTTGTATTTTAATTATAGTTAAAGTTGTAAGTTCCGAGCTCCTAGAAGCATTAGTGTTTGGAACGACTCAACATCGTTATGCTTGCCAAGCGTCGCCACATGTTCCAATCAAGCATCGCTGCAAGCCGTAGCCGAGCATAGCACCTAGCCCATCACAGCCGCACCAAGCTCTCGTGAGCAGCGCCAAGCATCACCGCTCGCCCAGCGCTCGCCCAGCATGCACGCCCAGCGCGCGAAGCATCGCCAGCCCAGCGCAAGAGCTCGCACCTCGCGAGCATGGTCGCACCTCGCGACCTGCCTTGCTCGCACCTCGCGAGATTCCTCGTACGGTGCGACCTGCTTGGCTTGGCCCAGTTCTTCAGCTCGTGTTGGAAGGCAGAGATCACTCGCTCGGTGCGACCAGACTCGCACCTCGCGACCCCTTGGTCGGTCTAAATGTCGGCTGATTTTTGAGCTTTAGTATAAATACTAAAGCTTGTTTTTGGACCTAGGGGGGGCAGCAGCCACAAGGAGAGGGAGTCTCCAAAACTCCACTCCTCTCTTGTTGTCTTCTCTTTTAGTTTTTATTTTCTAGTTTAGTTTTTGTAGATTTCAATTATGGGATTGGCTTATGCTGTGCCAATTGTAGCTTGAACCATTCTTGAACGAGATTAATATGGAGCTTCAAGCATTATTGTGAGATCTTTCCTCTCTTTCTATTTTCTTTGATTATGGTTTAATTTTTATGCTTGCTTTCTATGATTTTTGCATGATTATGCTAGGAATGTTACTAGTTTGATTGTGTAATTAATCTAATGCTAGATTTAAGAATAGAATCGGATTGTTTTATTCTTTTATCGATTTGTAGCAAACTAGGGAGTAACTCAGATGCTGATCATCTTGGTTATTTCTTGGGGAAATTGAATTAACTGTTGAATGTTTATCGCTTGTATGACGTTAGCAGGTCTGTTGGTTCTCTGTGTTTATTGCTGCTATTTTATTGAACTTAGACGCGTTCGGACTAGGTTATCCTTTAGTTAGGGTTTTATAGTCACGCTGATCGTGCTATTCAACTAAGAATAAGGAGAACACGAGATTAATTCTCGACAATAGATAATTATGGAAATAATTAGAGTTGAGGTTCAAGGATCGATAATGAATTGAAGTGGATGTTAATCGGATTCAAGATCTTCCCATATTGATTTCTCATTTTGTTTATATGCTAGTTAGTTTTAGTTTGTTCGTAAATCTTCTTGAAACCCCCCTTTGTAATTATTATTAGGTTTCTCGGCCCTTAGCTTAATCTAGGTTTCGAATCACGCTGAGTATTAAGCTCGTCCCTGTTTCCCTGTGGATACGACCCCTACTTCCATTATACTACCTTAGTGTAAAAGAGAGTAGGAGAAATTTTATCTTTGGCCGGGTGCGGTGCACGACGACACATCCGTGCTCGCCCAATTTGGCTATCAAGCGAATCCTTACTCGAGCAGACATCGACGTTTGTCGGGAACTGCACGAGGAGGAAGAGGTCGAAGGCCTGCATGCCTCCTGGATTGATGTAAGTCACTATTTTTCGTTGATGTAAGTTCCTTTCTCAATTTCTTGTTTGACTCATTTTCTTTGATTTCTTCGCAGTGTTCGATCAGGATGGCCATCGACACACTATTGGCACCAGGAAGCTTCGAGAGGAGCTTGCTAATAAAAAAGAGTTGGCCTTGAATAGTGGTATTGAACTCGAGAGCGTGAAGAAAGATCTCGAGGTGAAAGAAAAAGCTTTGCTGACAAGGTGGCGTCCCTAGAGCAGAAGGTCCTCGATGCTCAGAGCCAACGCGACTCGATCAAGAGGCAGTATGATTCCTCGAAGGGGGAGTCTTCCACGGCTCGGGAGCAGATCATCCTTGACTGGCAGAATTCCCGAGCTGGCAAGGACTTTGCGGCCGATATGGGTCATCAGGGAGCCGATGTTGCGACGAGGGAGACACTGGAAAAAGTTCGAGTAGCTCTTTCCAGGGTGTCTCCTTCGACTGACTGGTCCTTGGTCGAGGCCGAGTATGCTGCTATCGTCGAGGCTGACCTGGCCGATGATGGTCCCCTGGAGTCTGATCCCCTTTTGCATTAGAATGTCGAGGATGAACCACTGGCGGTTCAAAATGAGGAGGCAGAGGTCTAGGGCCATTCTTCCAACGAGGAGCTCGAGGCGGATGATGAGGATGTCGATGTCGATGGTGATCAGGAAATCGACGACTCTAGTTCCGTCTCCCTGAGCACTGGGGATTCTTCGAACAGCTCAAGTGATTCTGAGTAGCATAGCACCCCTTGTTTGCGTTTTGTACTTAACTTTGCTGGCCTTTGCTGGCTTTAGGATGTAATGATTCAAGTTAAATGGAAAAGCTTCTTTTTGCCTATCTTACTTTGTTCGTGTTCTTATTCTCGTGTCGGAGTACCCCTCGAGGGGCCTTGCTTAGTCCGTTTTCGACTTAAACGGTCGTCGACTTTAGCTTGGGGGGACTGGCTGATTTAGGGGGTCCCCCAAGTAGTGAGCCGCGTGTTGGATGTCCCGTCTTTGTTCCAATTGGGCCTTAATTTGGGGCCCATAGGGGTAGTTATTGCTGCCTCGGGAAGTACGGTCTTTGTTTTCTTCTTATAAGTAGAAGGGTTGTCATTTCATTGAAACCACAACCCAAAACTTCCTCTTCCTTCTCTCTTGTTTCGATTGACCATCTTCTTCAATATTCTTTTCTCGAGAGCAGATGTCTCAACCCCTGATTACCCCAGAGGTCCTTCGAGCGGCTAAGCGCCGCCAACTGGCCAAGTCTGGCTCGAGCACCGCTCCCTCGGCGTCTGGGGCGCCGATTGCCTCGAAGGCCGTCCCAGTTGAGGGGCCTATGGCGAAGAGGGATATTGATTATTCGACGACTTCTAAAACCGCTCTTCCCACCATTTCTCCTACTGCTAGGGCTGTGCAAAGACCAGGAATTTTTCCGGTCCGGTCCCGGTCCAAAAAATACCAGATTCCAGTCCGTCGGTCCGGTCCGATCCTGGACCGGTGCACACCCCTACCTGCTGCTGTGAAGCAGGAGATCCCGGAGGTCAAGATTGAGGACAAGCCCTCGCTTCCTCTTCCCCAATCTGGAGGGGAGCAACCTTCCAAGAAGAGGCTGAAAGGGAAGGACCCTCCTCCTTCGACTACTGCACCTTTTACCGCCCTCTCGAGGGTGGAGTTGACAGAGAGGTTCGACAGGGCCTCCTGCTCCTTGATGATTGCTGCTGATGAAGCGGCTTGCTTGGCCCCCGGGGGCCAAGAGCTCGAGGCCTTGAAGACCACTCTCGTCGAGGTATGTATTTTTATTCTTTCGGTAAGTTTACTTGTGTTAGTACTTCCTTACTAATCCATGTTGATCTCCTTCTGCAGCTCTCGATCAGAGCGTCTGTCTTACCCCGTCGCCCTCGGGGTGCTGCGGCTGTGGATGTCAAGAAGAACCAGCTGTTCTTCGACGAGATGAGTGCCCTCAATAACCAAATTCGGATTGCTGGGTTGAAACTGTCCGAGGCTGAGGGAGCTATTAAGAAGGACCAAATGTCCTTCGAGGAGAAGACGGTCGGGTTCGAGTAAACTATCAAGGACCTCACTAAACAGAGGGACTCGGCCAGCAGGAGGCAATGCCAGGCGGCGAAGGAGTGCAAGGAGGCTTTGGCCAAGGCTGAGAGGGCCAACAAGAGGGCTGAGGAGGCCATCTCGAAGACTACCGCTTGTCGGGAGCTCATCATCGAGAATTGGAAGCACTCCGAGGCAGGGAGGGTCTTTCTCGAGGATGCCTCTCTCCACGCTTCTGAGGTTGGCCATGCTGAGGCCCTCAAGAAGGTTCAGACCGTTCTTGAGAAGATGTCTCCTAGCCTTCCTTGGAAGGAGGTGGAGGATGGCGTAGCCGCACTGTCCCAAGTGGAGATTGGGACTCCTTGAGGGGAGGGGGATGTAGATGCCCCTAAGGATGAGGACCGGATTTTGGCCACCGGTAATCTCGAGGGCTGACCGCCTCCCCAATTCTTCCGGTGTTCTTCCCTTCTCTCTCTATGTCTCCTACGAGGGTTAATGTGTGTTCCTCGTAGCTTACTTCTAGCCTTTAGATATATTTCTGATGTAAGCTTGTTGCCTCGATGGCTTGTATTCTCCTGGATTAATGGAATAAAATTTCTTTTTCAGTACACTTGTCTTTTATTTTGCTAAGTTTGTGCCTTCGAAATTCCCTTTTTTGTCTGTGCTAATAGAACTCGATAGATGCAAAGCGTACATAGTATGTATATTCCGATAGATAAAACATGAGAATTTGCTGGAATTCAACTTTACAAAAATTGGCTTATAGTACGCCACAGGACAATGTACATGGTAAGCTATGCCCCTAATTTCGATGGCAAAAACTTAAATGTAAAACTTGTAGAGGTTATCAGCATTCCATGGTCGAGGTAGTTCCCGACCATCCTGGTCTTCAAGGCGATATGTGCCTGGTCGAACAACCTTGGTGACTTTGTATGGACCTTCCCACTCGGGTTGTAGCTTACCAAGTCGAGGTTCTCTGCCTGTTGCCTCGAACTTTCTTAGGACCCAGTCGTTGACTTGCAGTGGTCGATGTTTGATGCGTCGGTTAAAGAGCCGTGTGAGCTTGAGTTTGTAAGAAATAGCCTTGAGGAGGGCGTTGCCTCGGGTTTCAGGGAGCAAATCGAGGTTGACTCGCTTTTCTTCTTCATTGCTGCTATGGTCGTAGAAGGTAATCCTCGGTGAGGGGATACCCACCTCGACGGGCAGTACAGCTTCGCTCCCGTACACCAAATTGAATGGTGTTTGTCCTGTGGCCTCTCTAACCGTTGTCCTTGTAGACCATAAGATCCCAGGCAAATCAACGATCCATGACCCTTTCGCTCCCTCGAGCATCGATTTTAACCTTTTCAGCACCACCTTGTTAGCCGCATCTGCCTGTCCATTGGTCCGGGGTCGACTCACATCTGAGAATCTGGTCTCGATGCCAAATCGAGAGCAGTAGTCTCTCGTTGGCCCACTGTTAAACTGTCGTCCATTATCTGATATGAGGACTCGAGGAACCCCAAATCTTGTGATTAAATTCCGCCAGATGAATTGTTGTATTTATCAGTGATAGAGGCTAGTGGCTCGGCCTCAACCCACTTGGTGAAGTAGACGACGACGACCAAGAGGAACCTCCGTTGTCCCGAAGTAGGAGGGAAAGGTCCCAACAGATCCATGCCCCACATGTCGAAGGGCAGTGGAGCCTGGATGGTTGTTAAAGGACTGGCAGCTTGATGGGGCAAATTGGCATGCATCTGGCATTCTCTGCATTTCTAGACTAAGCTCGAAGCATCTTCCTTTAGGGTGGGCCAGTAATATCCGGCTCGAAGGGCCTTAGCCGCGATGGTTCTTGCACCCTGATGACTCCCGCATGCTCCCTGATGTATTTCTCGAAGTACATAGTCCCCCTCTTGTGAGGTCAGACATCGAAGGAGGGGGTGGGTGAAAGATTTCTTGTAGAGCTAATTATTGTGATAGATGAACCATCGGGACCTGCTTCCTTACTTTTTCTGCTTCTAGCTCATCAGTGGGTAGTATGCCATCCCTTGCGTAAGACACTATCATGTCCATCCAGGTGGAACTTATGTCGAGGGTAGCTACCCCCTGTTTATGCTAGGGGCTTTGAGCACCTCCCACATTATGGGACGAGGTGACAAGTCTTCAGCCGAACTGGCCAGCCTCGATAGTGCGTCTGCGTGTTGGTTCTCTGATCGAGGGATGTGCTTGATGGTGAATTGAGCTAGCTCGGTTACTTCCTCTTTGATTTTTCTCAAGTACATCTTCATGCTATCTTCTTTGGCTTCGAATTCCCCTGTCACCTGACCTACGATGAGCTGGGAATCTGAGTGAGCTTTGATCTTTCGAGCCCCTACGGTTTTACACAACTGTAGACCAAGTAGAAGAGCCTCATTCTAGGGGTGTAAGTTCGGTTTTTGGTTTGTTTTGGGGCAAAACCAAACCAAACCAAAATAAATTCGGTTTTCATATTTCAAGTCCAAATCCAAACCAAACCAAACCGAAATTACAAAACCAAAACCAAACCAAAAACCGAAATTCTTTTATGATGCAAATTTTTTTTTCCAAATCTTACAAATAATACGAAAATTATCAAGTTTCAAATCATCAAACATAGAAGAATTCCTTCATATTTCAACTAAAGCTTAAAATTGAAGTACTAGAACTAAAGATAATTGATAAAAACATCAAAACCCATATAGGATAGGCAAACTTCGGTTTGGTTTGGTTTTTTTCGGTTTTTTAAAATAAAAACCGAAAACCAAAAAAATGAAAATATTCCAATCCAAACCAAATCGAATTTTGAAAAAAACCAAACCAAATTATTAATTCGGTTTGGTTTAGTTTGGTTTTCTGTTTTTAACCAAATAACTTACACCCCTACCTCATACTCGGCTTCATTGTTCGAGGCAGTGAAGTCGAATTTGATGGCGTACGCCGTTTTGTTCTTTTGCGGATCGAGGACCAGTATTCCGGCACCGCAGCCATCCTTTGACGATGACCCATCGACAAATAATTCCCAGGAGCCTCCTTCAGTGGGCTCGGGTCATGAGGTACATTCTGCAATGAAGTTTGCTAGTGCTTGAGCCTTGATGGCTCGACGGGGTTCGAATTCTATCTCATAGTCCGACACCTTTCGCAGGATTCTTGAGGTACCGGTTCAACTTTCCTTCATCTGCCAGTCCGTCACCCTGCTGGACTGGTTCTTTCCCTCGATCACCTTTCGCAGGGGATGGCTGGTCAGAACTCTGATGGGGTGTGCCTGAAAGTAAGGCTTAAGTTTTCGTGTGGCGATAACCAATGCAAAGATCATTTTCTCTATCGGGGGGTATTTTGCTTCTGCGCCTCGAAAGGCGTGGCTTATGAAGTAAACTGGATGTTTATTTTTCTCTCGTTCTGCAATGAGGACAACGCTAAGGGCATTATCCGACACAGCCAAGTAAAAAAAAAGTGTTTCTCCTGGCAAAGGAGAGACGAGTTTAGGGAGGCTAGCCTGATGTTCCTTCAATCGCTGAAATGCCTCTTCCGCAGCTTCATCCCAGGCGAAGGTCGACTGCTTCAACGTTCTGAAGAAGTACAAACTTTTATCTGCCGATCTTGATAGAAAACGTCCCAGGGCTGCCATACAGCCGGTTAGGCGTTGGACTTCCTTGACCGTTCGAGGGCTTTTCATCTCGATGATGGCCTAGACCTTGCCCGGGTTAGCCTCTATGCCCCTCTCATCTACTAGGAAGCCAAGACATTTCCCCCCTTTTACGCCGAAGACACACTTCTTCGGATTGAGCTTCATGTTATGGGCGCGTAGGGTGGACAAGGTTTCTCTCAAATCGGAGATGTGGTCCTGCTCTTGCTTGCTCTTGACGATCATGTCGTCGACATATACTTCCACATTTCTCCCTATTTGATTTTCGAACATTTTGTTAACAAAACATTGGTAAGTTGCTCCGGCGTTCTTGAGGCCAAAGGGCATCACCTTGTAACTATACACTCCTGAGCTGGTAGTGAACGCAGTGTGGACCTGATCCTCCTCAGCCATGGGAATTTGGTGATAGCCCGCGTTGACATCCATGAAGCTGAAAAGGGCGTGCCCGGCCGTCGAGTCAACAAGTCTGTCATCTTGGGGAGGGGAAAGTCGTCTTTCGAACAGGCCTTGTTCAGGTTTGTGAAGTCGACGCACATCCTCCATGTTCCAGAGGACTTGCGAACCAGCACCACATTAGCCAGCCATTCAGTGTACTGGCATTCTCTTATGAATCCCGCTGCTAACAATTTTTTCACTTCTTCAGCTGCTGCTTTGCTTCTCTCGACACCCTAGTGTCTTAGCTTTTGTTTTACCGGTCGATGTCCCTCTTTGATGTTAAGACGATGGACCATGACTCGAGGGTCAATACCCGGCATTTCGTCAACGATATACGCAAAGATATCCTGATATTCTCGGATGACGTCGATAATCTGAGTCCTGATATCATCGGGGACCTGCTTGCCGATTCATATTTCTTCGTCTCCATCCACTGGTCGAGGCCTCTCGTACCGTTTTGGATTTTCGGTAACGTAGAGCCCCATGACGGGGAGACATTCTTCAGGCTCAGGATGCTTTCTCGTTACTTCTTCACTTTGACTTTTCAAGCTGTTAACGTAACATTCTCGAGCAGATTTCTGATCCCCGAATAGTTGAGCGATCTTCTCATCGTCGGCCTCGAACTGCAGCAACAACTGGTAAGTAGAGATGGCGGCTTTAACTTTGTTGAGGGTGTCCAATGATGACGTTATAGTGGAGATCGACATTGACCACTAGGAAGTCGACGAGGATGCTCCTCCCTCGACCCTTCTCTCCTATCCGGGTCGGGAGCCTGACTGATCCCAAAGGGTGGACTGATTTCCCGCCAAAGCCTACCAGAGGTTGGCTAATGGGTGTGAGATCGGTCTCTTGATACTTCAGTTTCTACAGACAGTCCATTGTTATGATATCCGCGGAACTCCTACTATCGATAAGCACTCGACCCACCCTCAGATTGTCAATTTTCATCTCGACGACCAAGGGGTCGTCGTGAAGGGTGTGTATGGGTCGATGACTGTCTTTGAAGGTCATGGTGGGGCAGGCTGTTGTTCTAGTCATGTATGTTGTCCCGTCTTTTAGGGTGTAAAGGTGTTTCTTTCGAGAGCGGCTGGTTAGGCCACCCGAAGCGTACCCCCCAGCAATGACGTTGACAAACCCTGCTGTCTCATTGCTCCTGGATTCCTTTTCTTTTCGAGGTTCCTTCTTCTTTTCTGCTGGATTCTTGAGGTACGGGTTCAACTTTCCTTCATCTGCCAGCTTATCTAGTGCTCGTTTAAGCTCTCGGCAGTCACGAGTGGTGTGACCATAATCGTGGTGATACTCGCACCAAAGCTTCTTGTCCCTCCTATTGACGGAAGTTTTGATGGGGGTGGGCTTTAGAAGAGTGTACTTCTCTTTGATGTCAAGGTATATTTCCCTTGTGTTGAGGTTGTATCGAGGATCGTACCCGTTGTCATCCAACCGTGGCCACTTATCCCGTTCTCTTCGAGGGACATCCCGCGGGGTGTCCGCTCGAGCAGTGTAGTCAGCTTTTCTCTTGTTGGAACTTGGTTCCTCATGGGTTTTGCAGATGTTAGAGGCTTGTATGAACTTTTGTGCGAGGTTCATTGCCTCGGAGAAGGTAGATGCCTCACTCTCCGCCAACTTCAGCTTGAACCTGCTCGAGGGATAGAGGTCCGACATCAGTGCGGTGAATGCTACGCTGTCTTGCAGGTCCTAGACCTTCAGAGATTCCTTATTGAACCTCTTGATGTATTCCGCTAAGTCTTCATCCATTCGCTGCCTAATAGACATCAGATGGATGCTGGTCTTTCGATGCCTCCTCCCTGCTATGAAGTTTTTCTTAAATGCAGCCTCGAGGGAGGCGAAGTCTGAGATACTTCCTGGGGGAAGCTCGGTGAACCAGGTAAGAGTTAGTCTTTTCAGTGTCGTGGGGAAGAACTTACACCACGCAGCTTCACTCCCTGTTTGCACACTCATTTGTGCTTTGAATGCTGCCAGATGGTCGATAGGGTCGGTAGTTCCTCCATAGTGCTCGATGGGAGGGACCTTGACTTTGCGCGGATTGAGGGTCCGCATGATCTCATCACTGAAAGGTGTGATGAAGCCCAAGTTGCCGAAGTGGGCATTGGATCGCTCACTATGGCCAGCTGTGCTGGACTCTTCTTCCTCCTGCCTCCTATCATCCCGCTCCTGTCGTCGAGGACCATCATGTTCCCGGTTAAGGTTAGGAGCTGCCTCTCCTTCTTGCCTCGAGCGCGCTCACGTTCATTTAAGACGTCGCGGGCGTCTCGATTGCCGTTCCTGAGGGACCGTTCGTTAATGACGTGACGGGCGTCCCCCCTACCAGGGGGAGCTCGAGCCGGGACCAGGGGGACCGAGTCGAGTTTTGAGGTGCTCGAGCCGAGATATGAGGTGCTCTAGCCGAGATCTGGGGAGTTTGTGTGTTGGGCTGTGGGTCGCGCCCATTCTGCCCCAGCACTATTCGAGGGATATGAGGTATGTTGGATGTACCTTCCCCTCCATTCTGTAGGTTATACATGAGGGCCCTGAGGCTTCGCTCGAGATTATCACTGAGACGTTCCGCCAGCAGCTGGAGGTCCTGCTGGGTGACATAATTGAGACTTGGCTGCTCGTATCGAGGGGCCTCGACTCGAGGTTGTCCGGGATTGACAGCACTAGCTGCTTCTCGAGGCCCGACCTCCTCGAGAATGTGTTGATGTCGTTCTGAGAGTATGGGGGCCCTGCGAGGGTCCCTTGCTGTTTCGTCGGCTTCCTCGGGAGAAGGAGTCCTCCCTCGAGGCGACGAATTCGGGGGTTGTTGACCCCGGCGAGTTCTTCGAGCATTAGCCATGGCTTTTTAGTTTGGCTATCCCCACAGATGGTGCCAACCTGTTTCGGGTAAAAAACTTGTGAGATGGAAAATTAGTCAAGACTGTTGGTCGAGGACCGTTGGAGGCGACCAGATGCTCAAAGAGTGCTGCGAGACCTGCAAAAACGAGAGTTAGACTACCCCGGGGGTGTTTCCGGGATCGCCCCTCCGACGCTCAAGCCAGTTATGGAACTTAGCGGTTAGTATTGAGTGGTTGGTCTAGAATTCATTACTTCAATAAATGGGGAACTGTTCCCTATTTATAGGCGTTGGGATGTGTGAAAAGTGCTTGTCAAGCTGGATCAAGGTCTGGGATGGGCCAGGACCTTTGGCATGAGCGGCCTTTTAAGCATGGGGGGCAATCTGGTAATTTCACCATAGATTGGGGGCCCAGCGACATATTGGGCCCAAACAGTAAGTTAAAGTTTCTTTCAGTGAGAGGGAAAATTGAGGATTATAAGGGATGGGAGTCTGGGACTGTATCTCAAGATATTTGAAATCGAAGGTGATGTCAATATCACTAAATTATCACATAATGCTCGATTTAGTAGGGAAATGGATTGGGTAAGACATTTAATGACTTAAACCTGTATTCTACAATTACAAAATTCATTTTGGTAAAGTTAATGAAGTATTAGAGCAAACACAGTGGATGATCCCAAATTTGGGATCATCAATTTTTTTAATACTTTTTCACTCTTCCACCTCACTCATGATCTACTATCGATCTCACCATCATTTCTTTATCCCAATGGATGATCTACAACTTTGGATCCTCACAATCTCTCTCCTACATTTTATCATACCCCATCATATATTCTCTCTCCTCATTTTCCACCCCATGTTTTAAATTTATTATGGATTATGTAAGAATTGATTTATGACTATTGCATGCAAACAATTTTTATTTTTGTAATTTAATAATATTTAGCGAAAATTAACACAAAGATGAAAAGTGAGAAATAACTCAATATTGGTCTTGTAGAGAAAAAAAAATATAACCATTGATGTATTTATTTGTCTTTAAAAATTTAATTAATTAACTCATTATTTCTTTGCATAATTTGCATGGTTACAACCGTGAGATTAGAACGGTATCATCCGTTGGAAAACTGCACAAAGATGGAACAAAAACTCAAATTTGTGACTTTGCCTTCCAGCTTGCCAAGTGTCCACTACGGCACTACCCTCCCCTTTTTACTTTTGCTGCTGCAAAAATATGGGTTCATCTGTCCATGAACCAAGCAAAAATAGATCGTCCCAACGATTTGATCATAACTTTCTCTCTCCCTTTTTTTCTCTTTCCTCATTTTTTAGTAATATTTTTACTCCTCTCTCCTCATGATCTAGGCCATAGATCATCCATTGACCATTCTCTTAGAGACAAGACTCGTATGGTACAAAAACCCTGACGTTTACAATGTGCACGTGTGAGAATGTTAACTTGGTGATACCTCCACTTTAAAGGAGGAGACGGTGATGAAATAGACTATTCAATTGGGTAACACTAGCCTCTCCCACAGGCGTTGATCCGGCAACAAAGGGGACCCACTCTTTTCGATTTTTTTTTTTGAAAATCTTTGGAGGGGCCAATTCAATCAAATAGGTGTAGTACTAGACTACTAAGCCACAGCCGCTTTAAAAAAAGACTACTAATTTAAGCCACAACAAACAAACTTTCATAATAATCATAAAATAAAAAAATTACTTTAATACATTGGACCGACCTTAAAGATTAGGAGGACCAATATTTTAGAATTTGTATATATATTATTACGATAAGAATTGAGAAAGAAGTCAAGAATGAGCTTCTTCTCTAGTGTTCACTTTTGATTGCTTTGTGGCACGCTTTATTCAAATTGGCCTTCCTTTGCTTGTTTTGCCCTTTTCATCTTTGTCAACTCATCTAATTTCAACATGCAATGCCTCTCTTCAACTGGCTAAATAGTGTTCTCAATGACATTATTATACTCTAGTACTAACCTTTTTCAGCTTTGGGTTTAAACACTAACACCAAAATGAAAAACGGAGGTGTTACACTGTTACACCTAAATTAAACAAAGTTAAATCCAAATTTAAATCATTAGAATTAATTTATGGTATTCAAGAAACTCATAACAAAGTTCAAAAACTCGATCTGAAAACCAAAATATATCGAACCAAATTGTAACCGAACCGTTGTCAACTTGACTTGATATGAAACCGATACTTAAAATACAGCGAAACTGAAAGCAATTAGAAACCCAAAGTAACCCGGACAACAATAATAATCTATATTTGATTCACCCAAATCTAAATTGAACTCACCCAACTAGTTTTAAATTTTATACTTCCTACGTTATTTTATAATTGCAATATTTTGACTTTTATGTTTGCCAATGCAATACTTTGACCATTAAATTTAATATCATTAATATTCAATTAGTAAAAGTTATAGAAAAGTTCGTGTAATGATAATAGATATTGAAACTAATCCAACAAAATATTATATTGTAAGTTGTAACATTTTGTTCATATATACTTGCAATAAATATGGCCAAAATTAATTATATGAATAGTGTAAAAGTCAAATTGTTGCAATTATAAAAGAATGGAGGAAGTATCTGATAGGTTGTCGTACACCTGCCAAAGATAAATCCTAGCAAACCTTCTAACAATATAGTAGGGTAAGTAGGGTCGAATCCACAGGGAGATGATTATTTTTAGTTCGACTTTCAAGTTTGGAAATACTAAACAAAGTCACAGATTTGGGATTGAAGGAATTAAACTAATGGAAATAATGATAATAAAAAAAAATATCTACGGCAATGGTTCACCATGTTTATAGTTCACAATCAATCAAAATATCATCAACAATTTAATCAGTCACATATCTAGAGCAATTGTTAATCCTACGGTCGGGTCTCAACGCTCTCAATTCAACATATGCAGTACGCACGTTGACATAATCAGAATTGCTAATTGTAGGTAAGCCTCTAAAAGTCGATCTTTCAATTCTAACTCTTATTAGCAAGACTTAATCAAACAATTGATCAGGTTGTAAGATTAACAATAATAACACTAATCAATTAGAGAAATTGATGACTAATCAAACCATAGAGAAGTATTAATAAAGATTCATTGTATAAAGATGGATTCCCAAAACCCTAGAAAATAAACTACTCAAACATGTAATAGAGAATAAAAACTAAATCTAAGAAGGGAAACATAATTAAAAGCAATAGATAAATAAAAACAGAATGAAAGAAAATACCTTGCAAGACTACATTAATGGAGATTAGTGTTTATGAGAGGAGAAGAGAGAAAACTACGTAATATTAGAATTCTAAAGGAAAATAAAGCACAAGGGAATAAAAGATACTCCCTTTTACTAACCTAATCTAAAAGAAAATAAAAGATAAGGAAATAAAATAGGAGAGCAATATTAAGTACGACGCAAAGCTTCACGACCCCAGTTGGGTGATCCGACCAGCGGCCGCTGGTGGCCCAGCGGGTGGATCAGCATCACGCAATATTCGAGCAAAAGGTGTTAGGATATCTTTATGTTTAGTAGGATATCTTTTGTGAATATCTTTGTGTATATCTTTGGTTAGGAGTTTTGGCAAGTTAGGTTTGGTTGTATGCCTAAATTAGAGAATTCTTTGAACCCTTTCACGTTTCTTTTCCAGCTTTTTTTTTTCAAAACACAAACCATAACCTTTCTTGCTTCTTCATTCAAGGCGTGACCTTGCTATTTTCTTTGTTCCTGGCTATTGCTTCCGCTTTGTTTCTGTTAATTGATTCTTAAGGAGTGATGACTGGTGGTGGTGATAAGACTCCAACGGGGTCTAAGTATGAACCTTTCTCTGCGTACTATTTGCATCCGAGTGAGGGCACTGGTGCGGTGATTAGTCCTATCCTGCTTAAAGGAGATAATTATGAGGAGTGGTCACGTTCTTTGCGCAATAATCTTCGTGCTAAGAACAAACTCGGCTTCATTGATGGGACTATAAAGGTGCCGGATGGTAAGTCTCCAGATTATGATCAATGGGGTATTGTTAACTCCATGCTCGTTGCTTGGATTGTGAATACCTTGGACGTCTCGGTGCGTTCTACTGTTCGTTTTCCCGACCATGTCAAATCTTTGTGGGATGATCTACGTGATAGATATTCCCTTGGCAATGGTCCTCTTATTCTTGAGTTGAAGGCTCAAATTGTGGATTGCAAGCAACGCGGTCGGCCGGTGGCAGTATACTTTGGTGAATTATGAAAGCTACAAGATGAATTGGCAAGCTATTGTAAGTTGTCTAAATGTACATGTGATGCTGCTTCTGAATATGCTAAGATTGTTGAAAGTGAATTGCTTCATCAATTTTGTATTGGTTTAGACCCAAAGAAGTTTGGTAGTGTCGTGTCGACCCTCCTTATGATGGACCCGGTTCCTTCTCTTAATGTGGCCTATGCTAAGGTTGTATCTGATGAGCGAAAGCAAACCGTTTCCGATGCTCAAGACACGCGTTCTGAAAGTGTTGTTGGGTTTGCGGCGTCGGGGTTGGCTCACGGCAGGTCTGCCCGTCAAAATGGTGATGATGCTAGAGTGTGATCGTGTGACCATTGTGGTCGTAAGGGGCATGAGAAGGAGCGTTGTTTCGAACTCTATGGTTGGCCTGAGTGGTCTTCTGGTGGGCATGGTGGTAACCGTGGTGGTCGGAGTGGTCGTGGTGGTGCTCAAGGGGGTCGTGGTGGTCGTCATTCAAGTGGTGGTGGTCGTGGGTTTGCGGCAAACATGAGCAGCAGCTCACGACAATCAGGTGGGCCTGAGATTAGTGAGGGTGATCGTCAAAGTGCTCCTACACTCACTGATGCACAATGGGCCCAATTGATAAATGTAATTAAGGGAGGAAAAACCCCTACTCCTTCAACTGACCAAACATCCCACGGTATGTATGATTCTAATGAGTGGATAATTGATACCGGAGCGTCCAATCATATGTCGGGTGATTTAAATTTGTTTTATGATTTGTGTGACATTTTTTCTCCGGTTGGATTGCCTAACGGAAATAGTACTACGGCCACTAAAGAAGGAAAAATAAAATTGAGTGATGGTTTACTATTAGAAGATGTTTTATTTGTTCCCGAATTACATTGTAACTTATTGTCAGTGTCTCAAATATTAGAAAAACAAAAATATATTGTTCTTTTCACTAACAAGCTATGTACTATTCAGGACCGCACTTTGAAGAACCTGATTGAAGCGGGGGTGCAGTATAATGGGGTCTATCTCTTCCGGCCCGTTCGTGCTCGTAATTTTCAAGTCAATTATGTGGTTGTTCCAGATGCAAGTATGTTATGGCATAGACGTTTAGGTCATCCTTCAATGAAAGTGGTTTCTTCTTTACCTGGAGTAGCTAGTAGTAGTATGAATAAAAAGTGTGGTGTGTTTGATTGTCGTATTTGTTTTATGGGTAAACAACCCCGAAACTCTTTTCCTTTAAGTATGAATAAAGCATTTGGTTTGTTTGATTTGATACATTGTGATATTTGGGGTCCCAATAAAGTTTCATCTAGTTGCAATGCTAGATATTTCCTTACTATTGTAGATGATTTCTCCCGTGCTACTTGGATTTATTTGATGATTGGAAAATATGAAGTTGGGAAATTAATTCGTGATTTTTATGCTTTAATCAAAACTCAATTCAATAAAAAGATTAAAGTTTTACGAAGTGATAATGGTCAAGAGTTGTTGAGTCTGAGACCATTTTTTGACAAAAAAGGAATATTGCATCAAACCTCGTGTGTCGATACCGCTCAACAAAATGGTCGTGTTGAAAGGAAACATAAGCACATTTTAAGTGTTGCTCGTGCTTTACGTTTCCAAGCAAAATTGCCTAAGTATTTTTGGGGAGAATGTGTATTAGCCGCGGTTCATCTTATTAATTTGACCCCGACTCCTACTTTAACTGGTAAAACACCTCATGAGTATTTGTTTGGGAAACCTCCTTCTTATGCCGAGGTTCGTGTTTTTGGTTGTTTAAGCTATGTGGTGAATAATACTCGTACTAAGGATAAATTTGACTCACGGTCTAGGAGGTGTATATTTGTTGGATATCCTTATGGGAAAAAAGGTTGGAGATTTTATGATTTGGAAACTAACGAATTTTTGATAAGTTGTGATGCGCAATTTGTTGAGGATACCTTCCCATTTATTGAAACTTTTAATGCAGCAGAAAGGGTTCAATGGGAGTCTTACTTTAATCAAGTTAATTTGTGGGATGATAAGGAGTTTTGTGATGATTTGATTGTGCATGCCCCTGTGCGTGAGATTGGTGTTAATGAAATTCCTAATATTCATGCTACTGGTCATGAGGTTAATGTTGACATGCAAGCTATTAGTTCCACTAATGCCTCGTCATCACCTAATATTCATGTTAATGATGGTGATGCTTATGTTGACCTTCTTGAGTCAAGGGGGAGTTCGAATGACATGGTAGTGAGTAGCATTGTAGGTAATGGTGAAGCTATGGGTCGTGGCCATCATACAAAAATTCCCTCTTCGAAGCTCCGTGGTTATGTTACTAATACGGTTGTTCGTCACTCTATAGACCCCACTCCTTCAAAACTTACTGCTCCCGCTACTCCTTCACGTTCTTCAGGTAAAGTTTTTGATATAGCTTGTTATGTTGATTATAACAATTTTTCTATGAGACATAAGTATTTTCTGGCAGCATTTACAAAAGGTAGTGAGTCTTCTTCGTTTAAAGAGGCTGTGAAACATGAAGGGTGGCGTCAAGCAATGAAAGAAGAAATTGATGCTCTTGAACGAAATGGCACGTGGACTTTGGATGACTTACCTCCAGGTAAGAAAGCTATTGGTAGTAGTTGGGTCTATAAAATCAAATATACGTCTACTGGTGAAGTAGAGCGTCTTAAAAGGACGTCTTGTTGTTTATGGTAATCGCCAAGTTGCAGGTGTTGATTATAATGAGACTTTTGCCCCTGTGGCAAAAATGGGTACTGTTAGACTTTTTCTTTCTGTTGCAGCTTCTTTGAACTGGGAGTTGCATGAAATGGATGTTCATAACGCTTTCCTTCATGGTGACTTGGAGGAAGAGGTGTATATGCAACTTCCTCCGGGGTATACTTGTCCTACTCCAGGGAAAGTTTTCAGGTTACGGAAATCGTTGTATGGTTTGAAACAGGCTCCTCGACAGTGGTTTGCTAAGCTCTCTAATGCCTTGAAATCTTATGGTTTCAAGCAGTCATATGCAGATTACTCTTTATTTAGTTATATTCAGGGTTGTTTCTCCCTGCATGTTCTTGTGTATGTTGATGATTTGATTATTGATGGTTCGTCTCATGATGCAATTACTCGCTTTAAAAAATATTTGAGTACTTGCTTTCATATGAAAGATCTTGGTGTGTTGAAGTATTTTTTGGGCATTGAAGTTGCTCGTGGTCCGGAAGGAATATTTTTATCTCAGCGTAAATATGCTTTGGATGTGTTATCTGAAGCCGGAATATTAGGCTGTAAGCCTATTGATACACCTATGGAGCAGAACCATCGTCTTGCATATGCCGAGGGGGAGTCATTTTCTCAACCTGATCAGTATCGTCGCTTAGTTGGGCGACTTGTCTATTTGTCTGTTACTCGTCCTGGGTTGAGTTATTCTGTTCATACTCTTGCTCAATTTTTGATTGTCCCACAGGTGCAACATTGGGATGCGGCTATCAGGGTATTACGTTATATTAAAGGTACACCTGGTCAGGGTATTTTATTACGTCCTATGAAGGACTTGTGTTTAACGGCGTTTTGTGATAGTGATTGGGCAGTGTGTCCTTTGACACGCCGTTCTTTGTCTGGTTATATGGTATTTCTTGGCCGTTCCCCTGTCTCTTGGAAGACCAAGAAACAACCGACAGTATCTCGTTCTTCTGCTGAAGCTGAGTATCGTGCTATGGCTGTTACAACTTGTGAATTAAAATGGTTGAAGTCTTTGTTGTCCTCTCTTGGTGTTTTGCATCCCAGACCTATGCAGTTATATTGTGATAGTCAATCCGCTTTTCATATTGCAAAAAATCCTGTTTTTCATGATCGTACTAAGCATATAGAGGTGGATTGTCACTTTGTTCGTGATGAGTTGGTGTCTGGTAATCTAGCAACTGCATATGTTCCTACATGTCATCAGTTAGCAGATATTTTGACGAAGGCACTTGGGAAGCGTCAGTTTGGTTTTTTACTTCACAAGTTGGGCATTCGTGATTTACATGCTCCAACTTGAGGGGGGTGTTAGGATATCTTTATGTTTAGTAGGATATCTTTTGTGAATATCTTTGTGTATATCTTTGGTTAGGAGTTTTGGCAAGTTAGGTTTGGTTGTATGCCTATATATATATGATTAAGGGTAAAGGCTCCGTAAGACGTTTTCTCCTAATTATTCTTGTGAGTTTAACAAAAGGGCAGCCATTGGGCGCTGGTTCGCAGGCAGATTCGCAGGGTCAACTTTCGAGAGCTGTATCATGAGTTATAGATATTTCATAGGGACTTGTAACCTACCGTTGCGAAGCTCTTCAAGTCTAGTTTCCAACGCAACTTGAATCGCATGAATTTGACAAGTATAACTCGAGTTATGAGAAAAATAGTGAGCATGTGTCAAGCTGATTCTTTGCAAACAACCATGTTTCTTCGATTTTAGCTCAAATTCATCCCTAAAAGCTATGTCATGACCCTCATGGAGGCTACCTTCACTTCACGTGATTATAAAACTCGAGTGAAATGTCAAGATCATGTATTCATTGATCGAAAACCTCGATTCATCAACTCTCCTTGCAACAACTATCCAATTCCTACAAGTTTGCTTCGAAAGCATCCAAATAGCTATGAAACTACCTGAAAAATTAAGAAAACTACAAACGAAGAGTAATAGAGCACAAAATGGATAATTTATGCAAATAATACCTAAAATGCAACTATATGAACTAATATGCTCTAATAATGCAACCTAAATATGCCTAAAAACTCTATACAAATATGATTCATCAGTATCCAGATTTTCAACTAAATTCTAATATTGTAATACTCCTACTCTCCTAAAAATAATATATTAAGAAGGAAAATTCTCATTGATACCCCTTATTTTGGCTATTTTCTATTTTGTAACTTGTAAAATATTTTATGAGATTATCTTGTATATATTATTATCACAACCAACAAATTATAGAGTTGTACATTATTTTTTTTATCGGAGAATTATATACTTATTATTCTTAGTAATGAATTATGTTCACTATCAACATATTATCACCCATATATATTATAGAATTAAATTCTCATGTACATTTTTTTATCGGAGAATTATATACTTATTACTCTTAGTAATAAATTATGTTCACTATCAACATATTATTACCCATATACATTATAGAATTTAATTCTCATGTTTTAATACAATTCCTTTGTTCATGGTTGATTATAATATAATGTGTGTAGAATTCTGATGAAAAGGTGGTGGAACTTTATAGATTGTGGGGTATAGATTTGAGTTTCACATTATATGCATGCCTAGATCAGTTGGAAAGAATTAAATTTGTTTCTTTCTATACAATTAAATATAGTTTTTTTTTGTAATACCATGAAATAGGCATATTATTATAATTTTTTAAAATTTGATAATAGAACTTTTAATTTGGCATTTGAATATGTACTACATATTATGATAGGCTTATCTTTATAAGATATAATATTAGTACTCAGTTATGTTGCCCTTAAATTTTGAATACGACATATAACAAAGAAAAACTTATTTGGACTAATATTCTACAAGTGTTGTTCTTAGCGAGACAAGTTAATCATGTACTTAGAAGAAACCAAGAGGAGTTCGATTCTAGAAGACTTGATGAAGCTGTTGGAGTGAAGTTCCCAAGATCATTAGGGTGCTCCTAGGAATTTTATTTTTGTAAGGAATGCGCAACAACCTGGAACAAGTGGTTGTTCCCTAAGTTTGGGAACATAGTGATTTTTAAGCTTTGGGAACACCAATCAAATAGGAATTGCTATTTGGCACTATGAATAAAGGAACTTTTTAGGAAATAAAATCAGATTTCTAGATTTGTTTTGTCGAACGTAGTTAGTATTATTATGTTGAAAAGATTTTATCTTTATAGATAAAATAAAAACAAATCTTATCTTTATCTTTTAGTTAGTCTTATTTAAATATCGGTTTTTTCACCAAATACCCCCGACAAATTACGAAATTCACCATATACCTTCAATGTTTCAGATATTCACCATATACCCTTGAGTTTTCGAAAACGTTCACCAGATGCCCTTATTCTAACTGCCGTTAACTCACCGTTAGCTTTATTTACCATTTTGCCATTATTAACCCTAAACCCTAACCCTAATCTAACCATAACCCTAACCCTAACCCTAATCTAACTCTAACCTTAATCCTAATCTAACCTCTAACCCACTCTCCCCTCCCTCCCACCCCACCCCCGCCCCCCACCCCCCCCCCCCCCCACCCTCCCCATCCCCTCCACCGCCGCAGCCCCCGCCGCTAGCCCAGTCCCCCTCCCCTTCGCCGTAGCCCGGCCCCTACCCGTAAAAAACGAACCCCCATGATCCACCACCTTCTCCCCCGACCCACTTACGGAACCCGAATACACTTTACCCGACCCCACCTCGAAATCCCCGACGAATGTCCGGCCAACATCTTCCAGCTCTCTCCTCCGTCGATTTATCATCATCGGCGACAACGACCTCGATCTCACATCTTGCCGCAACCTCACGCGAACCGACCTCGGAATCGCCGCCTTCGCTCGGATTTTAGGGGAATTCGAAGGGGAGGGGTGGGGGCGGGAAATCGACTGGGGAGGGTGGGGGTGGGGAAATCGAAGGGGAGGGGGGGGGGGGTGGGGAAATCGACGGGGGGGGGGGGGGGTGGGGGCTGGGAAATCGACGAGGGGTGGGGGGGGGCCGATGAGGGGGGGGTGGGGGTGGGGGTGGGGAAAGGGGAGAGAGGGTGAGGGTGGGGTCAATGGGCGGGGGGTTAGGGTTAGGGGTGGGTTAGGGTTAGGGTTATTGTTTAGGATTAGGGTTTAGATTTTAGGGTTAGGGTTAATTGTGACAAAATTGTAAATAAAGCTAACGGTGAGTTAACGACGGTTAGGAAAAGGGCATTTGGTGAACGTTTTCGGAAACTCAAGGGTATATGGTGAATATCTGAAACATTGAGGGTATATGGTGAATTTTCCAATTTGTCGGGGGTATTTGGTGAAAAAACCGTTTAAATATTTATTTTTAATCTTGGAAAAATAATATTTTCTTTATTAGTCGGTTTTTCTAGACTCTATCTTTGGTTTGTTAAACTCAATCTTATCTTTCTAAGTTTAAATAAAATTTGAGTTTATCTTTTTGCTAAAGATCCTAATATTTAGATGAGTATTATGACGGTTAGTTATTTAAAGATATGTAAGCGTAATTCTTTGAGTTACTTGTATCTATAAATAGATTATTTTGATAATCATTTAGAAGTATCACTGACTAAGTGTACTTAAGAGCTTTTAACCATTTCATTGAGTCAGTACCACAAGCAGTGCTTATTAGCATCACTGTTCCTAAGTTGATTCGAGAATTTGTAATTGTTTCGGGGTTTGAATTTTGAGTGAAATCCTATAATTGAGTAGCTTTGAGTGAAGCAAGAGAGAGGACTTTGAGTGAAGTCGAGAGAGAGTAGCAACAACTGAGAAACTCTCGCGGGGGTTGGTATTCCCGGTGGAATGAGAGAAGAAACTCTTGAGTAATAGGTTGTACTGAGTAGTTGACCTATTATTTATGGAAGAGTTGTGTTTAAAATCCCCAAGGCCGAGGTTTTTACATCCTATTAGGCCTAGGAAGGTTTTCCTTGTAAAATGTTTTGTGTCTTTACTTTGTTCCTTTCACATTTGTTTAATTTCCGCGAAAATTACTCATTGTTCCCTTCAATATATACAATTCACTCCGCTCTTGTATTGTTCCTACTAGAATAACAATAATCTTCACAAATGTGGAGAAATTTTGTTTACAAATCTTTTTTGAAAGTATAAAATTTTGTTGGTTATATATTTACCTAATTTTGATTGCTTAATAATTAATTTCATAATCAACTCCCAAAGTATATGTGATACATTCTTTTTACAATTTTTTCGTAAGTAGAAAATTATGTTCATTATATGCCTACTTATGATTTTATGATTTTATGATTTTATAAGCAACAAAGCATCCATAGTGACAAATGTGCTTGGAGCCTTGGAAGCACATAATTCTACGTGCTCCTAAGAATTTGCAAAAAAGAAGGAATGGGAAGTGATTTGACAAAAAAAAGAAATTGATTTTGTACCTTTTCATTAGTTTGAGAAAGGCTATGATGTGATATTGTTAGGGACCAAAAGATAAACTGAAACGACATTTACACTTAAAGGCTTGACTTATGGTTAATTTTGCTTATTTGCGTGGTGATAACTGATAAGTGTTCATCATGAATTGAATATATGTACATCAATTCAAATTTTTAAGCTTACTCAAGTTTGGTTATATTACTTAATGTATCTAACATCTGTATATTATAATAGTTAACTTTTATACAACCATCTTGGTAATGTTTATCATGCATTTAACAAATGTAAATCCAGGCTTGTGAAGCTCATTGATGCATCTATATCGTTTAGTAAATAACTAAATATTAGCATTTCAAAATATAATTATTTAGGGTTTCAATTGATTTTGACTTATCAAAACTTATTAGAACTTATTTGGATTTATTGAAATTTGATTCCACGATCAACCGATAACATGTACAAACTCATCGATACTCATCTAAACTTAATTCTATGACTTACTAAAATTAACTTTATTGCTTATTAAACTAATCTGAACTTATTTTAACATAGCATTTCTGAAGTAACAAAATAATTTAGACTAACCACTACCTGCAGGTAAGAATAAGAGTCCTAATTCACATGTTAATTAGTTAAACAAACGATTGCCTAATAGCGGATGTCATTAGAAGTCTGACTAATTGAAAAATAGTTCTCCAACGATGGAGGGGACAATATGTTACATCCAATTGAAATGGACACTACACCAATTTCGCTACTCTCCATTTGGCTTTTTTCGTGAGAAAAAGAAGGAAAGTTCGTGCATTCATCATCATCATGGTACTTCAGTGCCCCTTATCTGCTCTATTTTTCGGTTGATGGGGTTTCTCTTTTGTGATTTGTGATGGTATTTTGAAATGACAGCAATATCTTTCCTTCTTGGTTAGTAGCACATCATATCATTATTAATCATATATTCATATTCATAGTATTAATTATAAATAAGATATGTGGCCTTGGCAGTTGGCACGATTATATATAGTACAAATTTTCATGGATTGAACGTGAAAGGAGCAAATATAGCAATTTCTAATACTATTGGTTTAAACTCTATCATAGTTATGGTCTTATAGTTATGGAGCTTATGGTGTTACTCGTGCATGTACGGTGTACCTTTGCTCTAAGTTTTCACCTCTCTTGTGAATGGAATAATGATAGTCTAGGTTTTATTGTTGACCTAGCACACCATGCATCCAGATATTCAGCGGATTCAGCTACAATAATTTGTTTGGCTTATATTTCCCCCCTCTTTTTTCATTATTGAATTGTCACTAAGGAATGTAGTATGTCGTCTATTGGCTAAATAAAATTAATACTCATGTACATCTAAAATCATATACTCTATTACATTTAGGGATGACAATGGGTAGGGTAAGGCTAGACCCTTACCCATACCCTACCCATACCCATAGGAGAAAAAAATTTAAGACCCTTATCCGTACCCGTAGCATGTAGGGTCCGATAGGGTATGGGTAGGATCTAGGGTCCAGAATGGGTCCAATACAAAAAAAATTCCGCTCATATTTTCATGTGTAGATATAATTGTTAAGCACAATTAAACATATATAGCTGTCAATTAGCACACAAAATATTATGTTACATAGGAATACATAATTTTTCCACATCCCAAAAGTCTCGTACATCCAAATATGAATAAAGAAAATAGTTTAGAGCGAGAGAGTGAGATACTGGTAAGATGAGACTGTGAGAGTGCGGCTAGGGTAAGGGATTTAGGGTTTTATTTTGACGGGAAGAGTTTCTTATATCTGTTATATACTTTTAAATAAAAAATATTTTTTTTTAGTTTGGGAGGGTCTATGGGTAGGGTATGGGTAGGGTCTGGGTATTTGAGAAGTGGACCATTACCCTACCCTTACCCGATAGTATCAAGACTCATACCCTACCCTTACCCATAGGGTCCAAAAAAATTAAGACCCATATCCTTCAATTAGGGTAGGGTCTGGACAGGTGTGGTTAGGGTCCTGGACGGCTGGACCCATTGCCATCTCTAATTACATTGTTTTGACTTTTGACCTTTTGTAATAATAATAATAAAAGATAGTCATATATATTAAGTCTTTAGCTAATTATTGTCGTCTCGCTTCTGTCTTTCCCTTTTTCTCTTTAGGATTTTATTTTTCTATGATCTTCTAAAGCCGAAAATATGTATCCGAAATTTTGACCCTTTTTCTTTGTATAATTCAATCAATATATTTCAGTAATAAATCTACACGTTATATGAGTGTAGTTTGAGTTTGTTGTTGTTAGTCCGTCTCCCATATATGGTGGAATTATGTTGACTCAAGCTTTTTGTCCGTTGTCTAATACATATTTGCTCGTTTTATATGGTATTGAATCATGTTTCAATTCCTCGCCTACTTGAAACTTGATCAAATCAAAATCAATTTCAAATGTACAACCAATCAATAAACCCCCTTGTACAAATATGAAAAAGTGGTATGAAAGAGGTCACAAAGAATTGTCATATTTATAGTTTAGGTGAAGGAAAATTTTATTATTTAATTTGACCCGGATAATATTGTGTCTGTTAGAATTAATTACTTTCTTTTGTAAATGTCATACGACTCCCAAGGAATGAATCACTTTTATCTAATAAACCTTCATAACTACAAACACATCATGATCTTACTAAATTTCACTTTTAATAGCTGGAGTATTTGATAATAGGAAAAATGCATGACAATTGTTTCGAACATTCTTATAGTATATGTAAAAAATTACCGAAGAGTATATTTTCCTCCGGTTTTATTAGTTTACCCACTTATTTGGACACAAAGTTTTAGGAAAAACATGTATATGGGTCATAGAAGGAAAGAGAAAATATTAATTTATTAGCATATTATATTGAAGTAAATGTTGTGGGCCAAGAAAAGTGAAGTAAGAAGGTAAAGATAATAATAAATGATTTGTGAGACCATTCCAAAAACAGATTAAAGAAGAAGTGGGTAAACTAATAAGGGACAACCTCAAAGCATGGACGGTTCTTGGCCCATGCAATTAGGGCGACGAAACTTGGGCCCCAAAATACAAGGGCCTTGAAATATATTTCTATCAATTGTTTGAAGAAAAGACAAAAGCAAGGCATTTGAATTAATGGTAAAGTTGTAAGGAAAGGAGCAAGTAGAACATGGGTTCTAGTTTCCCAATATTATTTACTCTTAAACTTGAACTGAAGAAATTTTCAAGGAGAAGTTGAAGAGATGGGTGAATTTCACTTCCATTACAACGGTTTAATATGATGTAATCAGATATTATTTCCAATATCAAAGTAACTTTTTCCGAATTGAGAATCATATACCTAGGGATGGCAATGGGTCCAGGACCCTACCCAGACCCACCCAGACCCTACCCTAAAATTAGGGTATGGGTCTTAAATTTTTGGACCCTATGGGTAAGGGTAGGGTATGGGTCCTGTTTCTATCAGGTAAGGGTAGGGTAAGGGTCCACTCCTCAAATACCCAGACTCTACCCAAGGACCCACACCAATTAAAATATATTTAAAAAAAAAATTAAAATAAATATATATATAAACACATCCTTCTAGTAAAACTAAAACCCTCCCTCACCCAGGAATCTTAGCCGCAAATAAATCGCAATCACGTCTCATCTTTCACTTTACTCCCACTCTCTCAGTCTCTCACTATCGCAGTGTCACTCTCTCGATCTACTCTCACTCTCTTTCTCTACTCTCACTCTTTCACTATCACAATGTCACTTTCTTTATTTATATTTTGATGTATGAGACTTTTGGGATGTGCAAAAATTATGTATTACTATGGAATGTGAATATGTGATATTATGTATGCTAATTGCAAAATTAATATATAAAATTGTACTTAACGATTTTATATTCACGTGAAAATGTAAGCGAATTTTTTTTTTGTGTTGGACCCATTTTAGACCCTAGACCCTACCCATACCCTATCGGACTATACGGGTATGGGTAAGGGTCCTAAAAAATTTTACCCTATGGATACGGGTAGGGTATGGGTCTACATCTAAAAATTAGGGTATGGATAAGGGTCTAGCCTTACCCTACCCAGACCCTACCCATTGCCATCTCTACTTATACCTTTTTTGAACTACAAATGAAGGGCCCAATTTTAATAAAGTGTACAGGGCCTCCATTATGTTTTCCCCGCCCCTGCCCAAAAAAGAAAGCAGGTAAACTAAAAAAAACCAGCGGGAGTATCTATTTGATGGACTACTCTTAACTAATTAACCGCATCACCTACTTGATCTACAAAGTAGCAAATGATGTTTAGTTGGTGAATTTCGGTGTTATGTCATCAACTTCCCAAAAGTTAGTAACACATAGCACCAATACTTGTGTTTTTATAGATAACTAGTGTTTAGGCCCGGGCGACGCTCCGGGTTTTCTCTGTGCTACAATTTAGTAGTAGTTAAATAAGTCATCTCATACTCACTTAAAAAAGTCATCTCATTCATTATATATATGGATTTCAAAAGTCTTACATTCATATATCATCATTAATTTTGATTAAATAAGCAATAATAATATGGTGGAGTGATGGTTGGATCTCTTTCTTTCATACTTGAGGTTGTGGGTATGAATCCTCACGTTAACAATGCTTCTTCTTTATTTACTATATGAGAAAGACGTTGATAGAATGTCACTGAATGAAGGATGGTGACACGTGGCACATATACGTTTCTAGGAACGCTTTTTAATATATTAGTATAGATAATGTCTAATTAAGCAGGCTTTGTAAAGAAATTCCAAAAATGTAATGACACTATACCTAGATAGTACAATTGCATAATACTCCAACTTTTTGCACAAGTACAAGAGGTTGGACAAATTATCTTTTCTATCAATATTTTAATATTTAGTTGCATAGGATGATTAACATTAGTACTTGATTATTCATAAATTAATAGGAATAAAAAAGAGGTAGAAGGAGATTTTTAAGTGGGTGGGTTGAACATATGTTTTAGATTTTGCCATGAACTTATGATTTTTAATTGATTTCTATATACCATATGAATAAATGATCATAGTTTAGTCGAAGGAAAATTTTATTATTTGACCCGAACGATATCGTGTCTGTTAGATTTAATCTATATCTATACTCTATACTAATATATTAAAAGGCGTTTCTAAACGAGGAACGGTGCCACGGGGCGCTCTCCCTAAAGGCTTTTTATTTCATGTAATCCACATACATTCAAAAAACTAGAAATTGCATAGTATAGGGTTTGATCCCGTGACTTCAAAGTTATATATTAAAGCCTTAACCAGTAGACCAAGTGATATTTAGTGTTATCATTTTAAAGTATAATATTAATAAATGAAAATTTTCCTCACCCGGGGCATAGCCCGGGCCTAATAACTAGTTTCGTTTGTAAATGCCGTACGACCCCCAATGAATGAATTACTACTATTTAATAAACCTTCATAACTGTAAACACATCATGATCTTAATAAACTTCACTTTAAATAGCTGAAGTATTTTACCCTCTTAGAAAATTCAGTTTAATATTACCACTATAAATCTATAATAGGAAAGATGACAATTGTTTCAACAGATTTTTCGTGGTACCGGAGGTTTTGCGAGAGTTATGAGTTACCCCTGCAGTTTCAAAAATTCAATCGGGTGCCCCTTAAATTGCATATAATGTACCAGACACCTTCAATAACTTACTGGTATTGATTCTGTTAACTTATAAATGACCTGAAATCACTTGAACCCTAACCTAATTCACCTATTAACCCACACTATGCCAAAAATGTCCTTTAAGAGTGATATAAATCGCCTTTTTCTGCGGTCAAAATAGTTATAATAGTGGCTTAATTTACTACCTCTTAGACTTGGGCATAATGTGAAATATTAGGGGAATTAGGATAGGGATCAACTGATTTTGGGTGATTTAGGTTAACATAATCAACACCAGTAATAAGTTATTGAGGATGTCTGGTAATTATATGCAAACTTAAGGGGTATCCGATGAATTTTTAAAACCGCAGGAATACTTCATGAATTTTCATAAAACCTCAGAGGTACCTGGTGACAAATTCTTTGCTTTAAACATTCTAAAAGAGTATATGTGACAAATAACTTCGGTGAAGAGTATATTATTTATTACGAGATATGACGGGTGAAAATTCAAAAACCATCTGACCTGATTAATTGATGAACTACTCTTAACTAATTAACCACATCACCTACTAGATCTACCAAGTAGCAAGTGATGTTTAGTTGGTGAATTTTGGTGTTATGTTATCAACTTACCACAAGTTAGCAACACTTAGCACCAATACTTGTGTTTTTATAGATCTTAATGTCTAATTAAGCATGCTTTATATAGAAATTCCAAAAATATAATGACACTATACCTAGATGATACAATTGCATAATACTCCAACTTTTACACAAGTACAAGAGGTTGGACAAATTATCTTTTCTATCAATATTTTAATATTTAGTTGCATAAGATGATTAAGATGAGTATTTGCTTATTCATAAATTAATAGGAATATAATAGAGGTAGAAGGAGATCTTTAAGTGAGTGGGCTGAACATATTTTTTAGATTTTGCCATGAAATTATGATTTTTTTGATTTATGTATATCATATGAAAAAAATTCAATGGTACATAGACTTTTCCTATATATTTTATATCAGTTTAAATGATTTACACTGTTGGTTAACAAGACGCTTATAGTGTTATTAGTGCACAAAATAATATAAATTGGCCATGTGAATTACAAAATATTTTTATGCGACATAGCGTATGGAAAAGTCAATAGTATGAATTAGAATACTAATTCCTCCATTCTGAAATAAGTGAAACACTTCTCTCAAAAAACTCTCACATAAAAAAGAAAAGTGTTTCACTTATTTCAAAACTGAGGAAGTATATAGAATTTCCCTCAATGATCTAACTAAGCTAGATTCATATTTTATCATTTGCATGATTTTCATTCTGATCTGTCTCTAAAAGGCTTCCTCATCTACTTTTGAGGCAACATGATTTACACATCCTCTCTCTTGTCCTAACCTCCATATAGAAGGACAAAACTACCCACTCACCTTTTTTTTTTGAAGAGAACTACCAACTCACTTAATACAACAATCCATTGAAAAATAAAAAAAATGGAGAATGAATGAAAGTAGGACATTTTTTTATTTCTTTTGTTTAATTTTTTCGTCCCTAGATTGTGACAACCAAATTTTAAAAATAGAAAGAATTTCATTTAAGATTTAGACAAACAAAATTAGAAGAAAACAATATTGAATAAAAAGTTGTTTGAAAATATAGGAGAAAATCTCTATTATACTTCCTCCGTTCTTTTTCTATTGCAACAATAAGATTTTTACACTATTCACTCACCACCCTTTCACTATCTCTTGTGATTTTTACATAAGGAAAAATATAGTCATGTGAATTCAAAATATCAAATTTGTATAATTTTTACTAGAACGTAATTAAAGATGTTAATAGTTAAAATTGTGCATTAAGGATGGGACACAAAAAAGAAAAAAAGGATATAATTAACTAATTAATTAAAAAAATAAAAAGATAAGAAAAGGCACAACAAAAAGAAAATAGTGAAAAATTACAACACATTAATGTACTTCTCTCTCACCTAAATATTTTCAAAATTTAAAAATCCCTAATGTAGTGGGATAAGCCAATTAAAATTTTAACATCTCTGATAATTAATTTAATTTTTTTACATGTTTTCGTACAAATCGCGTGCATGTAAAACTAGTTTGCACAAAAAGTAACAAACCTGTCTTGTCACTTAACAAACAAATCATAAACAAATTATAACTGTCAAACCATGAACAAAGTTGTTTTTTTAATATTTTTTAATTTCAAAGGCAAGAAAAACAGGTCTATATTTTAAACGCCAAAATTCATTCAAATTATAAGATGGGAGACAAATGGAAAAATGACCACAATCTTTAGATTTTTTGAAACCCAAATATTGTCGGCATGTCGGGAAAACAGTAAATCCCTTTAAGATTCAGGTGGTACCACCTTCAGATTCTTTGGAATAAAACTGAAAAAATGAACCAAGTTTTTTTGACCGTAGACTTGGGCAATAACTGGTCTGAATGCCTTGAACCCCACTTTCTCAGACCTTCCTCCAACCATCCAATATGAACAACTAACTACTCGTATGACCTTACTTTAAAGATTTGATCTTATGAATTAATTAGGATTTTCATATCTGCCGTCACATAATCGTGGCTTCAGCTCATTATCTTACAAGTCTACTAGTCTTCCTATTCTTGCATGCCAAACTATTACAAAAGTTTGTATTGTTGTTAAGAAAGTTACTAAAAGTTGCTTTTGATTTGGAATAATTGTGTCCTATTAGCCCTTTGGTATCATCTTAAGTTGTTCTAGATATCTTCTTTTAACTAGGCAGTATATGATTATGATCCAGTGGTAAACTGGCATTGGCAACAAGTATTTCTCATAAATCTTGTCCATCAGTTCATGAGATTATATCTCACTAGGATCTTATTGAGGTTAAAGGTCACTCCTTTATTTCGTTCTCTGTATTATCAAAGGGCGCAATTCATATCATGGACCACGAAGCACAAAGAAACATCATGGTCTTAGACCACAATAAAGCATCATGGTTACAAACTTACAAATAAAAGTAGGGGCGGTTCAATTATTAAGGAGGTCATATGCAACGAATAAAAGTAGGCCCTTTATTAATAGATTAAAAGTAAATATGTATAGAGAAATCAATGTAAATAAAAGGAAAAAATGATCACGCACATTAATATCATATCTTGATAACAAAAATATACAAATTTAATAAATGAGTACAGAAAAACATGTAGTACAATAAGTCAATAACTTCTATAGTAGTATGTGGGGCCCTGCACAGTTGTCTATGTCACACATGCTTAGCGCTGCTCATATATAAAGTAGTATATGTTTGAACCTAGCAATTTTTTATAACAAGAACACCAAAAAGATTCCCTATATTCTCTGTGTTGATAAAAAAAATATATAACTACAAAAATTAGAGCATTTTATAGAAATAAATTTTGGCAATGAGTTTTTGAATTGTTGATAAATAGCAACATAGTTTATTTCTCCGTTGCCTATTATAGAGTGATATTTTTTACTCTAATTTTCAAACAAATAAAAGCAACATGTTTTTGATTTGTTGCTATTGGAAACCAGTTATTTTACTATTTGTTGCTAAATGACATCATTTTTGATTTGTTGACATTAGAAACAAGTAATTTTACTATTTGTTGCTAGGTGACATCATATTTGCTATGTGTTGCCATTTAGCAACAAACTCCAACAACCAATATTTGATTTTGTTGACAATAGAAACAATTAATTTTACTATTTGTTACTAGATGGCATCATATTTCCGATTCAGTGCCAATTTGCCATTTAGCAACATACTACGACAACCAATATATCATTTACTGACATTAAAAATAATTAATTTTATTATTTGTTGATAGATGACATCATACTAACTAATTGTTGCCATTTTAACAAATATGAAAAGAGATATCTGATTTGTTGCCGTTGGAAAAATATATCTTATTGTTTGTTGCTGAAATAACATCATCCAAGAAAGATGAGGCAAACTACCACCTTATTAGCTAAAGAAATTTCACATACTATTATCAATTGCTATTAGTATGGAATATCCATCAGACTTATAAGTAGACTGATTCTCCTCCTATTTATTGGTTTGCCCAAATGCATTTATCATATTAAATTATATTGCTAATTTCTAGCAACATAATATTAATAATATGTTGCCATATGTGGCAACAATCATTCATAACTCGTTGCTAGAGTTGGCAACAAATGCGCCTTAAGTTTGCATATAATGTACCAGACGCCCTCAATAACTTACTAATGTTGATTTTGTTAACTTAAAAGACTCAAAATCAGTTTACCCCTATCCTAATTTCCCTGATAATTCATATTATGCACAATAAATTCTCTTAAAAGTAGAAAAAATTGCCTAAAAGGTACTTAGCCAGTACTATAATTATTTTGACTGCAGAAAAAATGGTGTTTTATATCACTATAGAAGGACATTTTTGGCATAGTGTGGGTTAATAGACAAATTAGGTTGGGGTTCAACTGATGTCAGGTCATTTAAGTTAACAGTATCAACACGAGTAAGTTATTGAGGGTGTCTGATACATTATATGCAAACTTAAGGAATACCCGATGAATATTTGAAACTGCAAGTGTACCTTATGAATTTCGTAAAACCTCAAAGAAACATGGTAAAGAATCCGTAAAAATAATTTACATATATTTTCTAAATAATTTTCATATATGTTTAAAGGAACATGGATGTATCTAAAAGAAACACGTCTGTAAATGGAACTACTACTAGCTCTACATATTTATGTTCGAAAGATCATGAAAACTTCAGTAAGAAATTATGAAAATGTAAAAAGTAAAATTACAAGTTGAAAAATTGTGAATATAGGTTTGAACAGGACCATAATAAACTCATGGTGATAGCCTCATAGGTCCTTGATATAATGATCGACTAGAGTCAAAACTATAATATTGGACAAATTGACTTACGAGTGTTCAATGTCGTTCAAGTATGGTCTTTCTTTACCATATTAAAAACAACGGATTTTTCACCATATACCTCTGATAAATTTTTTTATTCACCATATACCCTCGATGTTTTCAAATTCACCATATAATTTCTTGATAATTCACCACGTACCCTTAATAATTAACGACTATCAACTTTTTTTTATCATTAACCCCTGATTCCATTACTAAACCTTAATTCATCTCTATTTCACTCATTTACCCTGACAGATTAGAATTGAAACAACACCTAAGGTCAAAGAACAAGGAATAGAGTTATGAAGAAAGAGTGATAAAATGGGCCATTTGTGGTGTTCTAATGGTGGTCAATTAAGTTTAACTACTCAAATAGGGGTTAATTAGGGTCTGGTAAGGGAATTGGGGGTTAATGACTAAAAAAGTTGATGGTCATTAGTCATTAAGGACATATGGTGAATTTTGAAGAAATTAAGGGGTATATGGTGAATTTTGAAAAGTGCGAGGATATATGGTGCATAAAAAAATTTGTCGGGGTATATAGTGAAAAATCCGTAAAAATAATTTTTCTTTTTGGTGCGATGATAAGTCATAAGTTAATACCTCTTGATAATCAATAAGAATATAATGCATACACAAAATCTCCATATGTTTTTTTTCCGTCATAGACCTAGGACGTGATCAACACTTAGTTGGACCAGACATATTTTAGGGTATGGGTCTAAGTATTTGAGACCCATGGACCCGGTTTGGGTCTGTGGGTCCAAGTCTAATATATAGAGACCGATACCTATCACAAACTCGACCGACAAACCAATTTATTTTTTATAGATAAAATAAAAAAACTAACGGTATTGGATTTTGAGAACCAAACGGTCAAAGAAGCGGTTATTATGTCCAATAAAGAATAGTCTACCACAAAACTAGTTAAGAATTTGCATAGCAGTAGATAATTTAAGCAATCACGCAGCCAAATTTTTTTATGCAACCAATATTCAATTAAGTCTCAATCTCTTGCACATTTTAGTCGGATCTCACCTTTATATCTAAATTCATGTCAATTGTAGTTGAAGATTTGGCTAGAGTACTATTTTTTACTTTAGTTAATAATTTTAGTAACCCACAAATAATGCAGACATTAAATTATACAAGTTAATAACTAACAAAAACTGATAATAAGCTTATGATCCATTTTGAACCTGAAAGCCGCTAGAGTCATTGGAATCGGGTACAAGTCTGCCTTTTTCATATCCTATAAATGTGGGGCAAGTTGGATTCATATGAAATTTTATGGGTATTTGTCTAAATGTAGGTTTCACCAGACTTTCTCGAGACCTGAATGAACCAGACCATCCCAAATGGTTAGATGAAGCTAAAAGTTCCTCGGGGCTCCTAATGTAAGTTCCACGAAAAGTTCCTCGATGTATGACCACGTAAAGGATATCTGTCACTACTTTGGGATAAAACTTAACTAAACAACTGGGGGGAATGATCAAAAGAAGTCTCTCTTTGTGTTATCCTACGAAACTTCAAAGGTAAGTGTCTTTTGTTACCTAAAGAATTTACATCGTTGGGGTTGATGATGATTGCCACTTTACCAGTTATTAAATCTGTTCACTTGCGTACAAATTAGCCAATTGCTGCTATTTCCATGATTGTACAGCCCCGCAATCTTCTTCCGAGGCTCCGGCAAAGGTATTTCGTGCCGCTATCAGTGGACTTGCCAATTTTCAACACCCAAAACATTTTTACCAAAATAAAAAAGTTGTTGAGTGTATCTTAAAATTGTAGGAATATATAGATGCAAATAGCAGAATTTCAGGAAACAATTTCCTAACATCTATCATAGGATCGCAAACATAATCAAACATATGAATCATTCAATAGGGATTAAATATCAAACCTTTGTAGCGTGATTTCCCTGTTGTATGCAAGCTTTGAAGATCTGAGAGCCCCAAGTGTTGCTCCTCTAATCGTCCCACGAGCACCCGGTTGAACACCAACGTCCGCTAGAACGGAAGAGAAAAGATCCCTTGCTTTTGGTGGTATAGGCGCCGGTTAGAGGGAATAGATTTGGGTTTCAATTCTCTCTCTCTTGTGAAAAGAAACTGATTAATGAATTGATCACCTAAACTCTAATATTATATCCTATATATAATAGAAGAGTCATAGGTTAGTTAGGAGAACTAATTCTCCTTCTATTCCCCTTTGGACCGGCCCAACCCTAATCCTAAATGGATTTGGATTGATTTGTTCAACTTGTGCTACAATGTGTGACCTCATAGGATTAATATATTTTAGTTATAGGCCCAATCATTATTGTCCTATTAATCATATTTATTCTCTAGCAAGAAAATAAGATTACTAAAATAATTAACTTTATTATCTTCATAATATTATTCCTATTTATATTTAGTAATTTAGGGATGTCTAAGGACATATTCCTTCAATCTCCCACTTGTCCGAAGACAAGAGCGCAATGTTAAATTCCTTAAGTCACTTAATGTCAAATTTGATAACACAATGTTATTCTCAAATTTTGTTCCTTGATCGCTGAGTTCGAACTGCTCAAATAAGGATTAACTCTTTAATCCTATTCCGCATGGCCATGCAATTTTCCAGTTCTCGCTCATCAAGAGGCCCAGACACCATTCCTATTTAATAGGAGGACTTATCCACTCTTGTATGACCATAACTCCCACTCAATTCTTAGCCCACCTGATCACTGCCTTTATAACCTCCTTTTACGGTGCGGCGTTTAACAATGTCAAAGTTAAACTAATTATGTTGTGGTTATTAAGACATACTCATGTCTAAGGAATCCACTAAATATAGTAGTTCAATTCTACTTTTAGAATCTAATTAGGTCAAGTCTCAATGTATCAACTATACATCCATATAATCAATTAGACATCTCCATGTCTCCATAGCCCATGGAACTGCGCTATCAATTAATTATATACTAGTCTATTAAATAAATCACTTATGTCCAATTTAGTGATTTAGACTAGGGACTTTAAATAAGTTGTGATTTCTGTTCTTTTTATAGGGTTCCATTATCAAAACGTTTTCGATAATCCTATTTGAAAGCACAAATTATTTGGACATTTTATTTAATACTAAACCAAACAATTAAATAAGAAACAAATTTTTATTGATAAACATCCAAAGCATAATCAATGTCTTTACAATTGTAAACATGAAGTAAACAACCTAAAGCCATTCTCACATATGCTTAAGCCCCATAGACCTAGTATGACACTCATGCTTAGGTTGAGCAAGCGGTTTAGTCAGAGGATCTGCTACGTTATCCTCAGTATGAACCTTGCTTACTTTCACATCCTCTCTACCAACGATTTCTCGAATGAGATGGAATTTCCTGAGCACATGTTTAGACCTTTGATGCGATCTGGGTTCCTTAGACTGAGCAATGGCACCATTGTTGTCACAATACAACTCAATGCCATTCTCAATGCTAGGAACTACACCAAGCTTACCAATGAACTTTTTGATCCAAACAGCTTCCTTTGCTGCATCAGCTGCTGCAATATACTCAGCCTCTGTTGTAGAATCCGCGATGGTACTCTGCTTAAAGCTCTTCCAGCTCACAGCTCCTCTATTGAGACAAAATATGAAACCAGATTACGATCGGAAATCATCTTTGTCACCCTGGAAGCTTGCATCGGTGTATCCAGTAACAACCAACTCATCATCTCCACCATAAACCAAAAAATTATCCTTAGTCCTTCGCAAGTACTTAAGGATGTTTTTCACTGCAATCCAGTGCGCATCTCCTGGATTTGACTGATATCTGCTGCATATACTCAAAGCATATGCAACATCCGGTCGAGTGCATATCATGGCATACATAATGGATCCTACAGCAGAAGCATAGGGAACATTACTCATATGCTTGACCTCATCAGGACTCGAAGGACACTGAGTCTTGCCAAGTGCAATGCCATGTTGCATGGGAATGAAACCTCTTTTGGAGTTTTCCAGCTTGAACCTTGCAAGAACCTTATCAATATAAGTTTCCTGACTGAGCCCAATTAGCCTTTTCGATCTATCTCTATAGATCTTTATTCCCAATATGTACTCTGCCTCTCCTAGGTCTGTCATAGAGAAACAATTTTTAAGTCATTCCTTGACTGACTCAAGCATGGTCTTATCATTTCCTATGAGAAGTATGTCATCCACATACAAGACCAGAAAAGTAATACTACTCCCACTTAACTTCTTGTATACACAAGATTCCTCTTCATTTCTGAGAAAGCCAAATTTCTTGACTGCCTCATCAAATCTGAGGTTCCAACTCCTTGATGCTTGCTTTAGTCCATAAATGGACTTCTTAAGCTTGCATACCCTCCCTGGATTTTCTAGATCTTCAAAACCTTGAGGTTGTGTCATCATGTACACATCCTCTTTCAAGAACCCATTCAAGAAAGCGGTTTTGACATCCATCTGCCATAGTCATGAAATGCAGCAATTGCAAGGATTATCCTAATGGACTTCAGCATGGCTACTGGTGAGAAGGTTTCATCATAGTCAATACCATGAATTTGTTTGAGACCTTTCGCCACCAACCTTGCTTTGAAAACACTAATGTTTCCATCCTTGTCTGTTTTCAACTTGAAAATCCATTGGCATCCAATGGGTTTTACCCCATCAGGCAAATCAACCAAGTCCCATACTTGATTTTCAGACATGGAATCCATTTCAGATTTCATGGCCTCAAGCCATCTTTCGGAGTCTTGACTATCCAAAGCATCTTTGTAGCTAGTAGGCTCTTCTGATTCTAAAATCGTTATTTTAGAACTTTCAGTCAAAAGGAAATCAATATATCTCTTTGACAGAATGATGGTCCTACTTGACCTACGTTGGGGAACAACAGAAGAAGTTTCTACCTCACTAGGTTGAGTGACTTCGCATGGAGTATCTCCAAGTGGGACGGTAGGAGGTACGTGAATTGAATGCACCACCTCCTGAGCATTTTCATGCCGGGCCGCCTCTGATGAGGTGTTAACCTCATCCATTTGTTGCTCATCTCGAACTTCTTCGAGATATACATTTCTCCCACTTGTTTTTCTGGAAATAAACTCCTTTTCCAGAAAGACACCATTACGAGCAACAAACACTTTGTTTTCACTTTGGTTGTAGAAGAAGTATCCCTTAGTCTCTTTTGGGTAACCCACAAAAAGACATTTATCGGATTTGGGTGAAAGCTTATCAGAAAGTAAACGTTTTACATAAGCTTCACAACCCCATATCCTTGGAAAAGACAATTTTGGAACGTTTCCTGTCCACATTTCATATGGTGTCTTTTCCACTACTTTGGATGGTGCTCTGTTAAGTGTGAACGCCGATGTTTCAAGCGCAAATCCCCAGAATGAAATAGGAAGATCAGCAAGACTCATCATGGATCGAACCATATCAAGTAGAGTTCGATTCCTTCTTTCAGAAACGCCATTTAACTGTGGTGTTCCCGGTGGAGTCCATTGTGAAAGTATTCCACAATCCTTCAAATGATCACCAAATTCTTGAGATAAATATTCACCACCACGATCGGATCGTAATGCCTTAATTTTCTTCCCAAGTTGGTTTTGTACTTCATTATGGAATTCCTTAAATTTTTCAAAGGATTCCGACTTATGTCGCATGAGGTAAACATATTCAAATCTGCTCACATCATCGGTAAAAGTAATGAAGTAACTGTACCCTCCCCTAGCCAACGTACTCATAGGTCCACACACATCCGTATGTATGAGGGCTAAAAGGTCATTGGCCCTTTCACTTGAACCTGTGAAAGGAGACTTTGTCATTTTCCCCATCAAGCAAAACTCACAAGTATCAAATGATTCGAAATCAAATGATTTGAGAATTCCATCTTTATGAAGTTTCTCAATGCGCTTTGAACTTATGTGGCCTAATCGACAATGCCATAGGTATGTAGGGTTTGAATCATTTGCTTTATGTTTCTTACTGTCTATGTTATAGATGTGGGTTACTAAGTCTAGCACATATAAACCATTTGATAACTTAGCGGAGACATAGAACATATCATTCAAATAAGCAGAATAACAATTGTTCTTTATTGTAAATGAATAACCTTCGGAATCCAAAACAGGAATCGAAATAATGTTCTTTGTGATAGCAGGAACATAATAACAATTATTAAGTTCTAAAACTAATCCTGAAGGTAAAAGTAGACTATATACTCCCACTGCCAATGTAGCAACTCGTGCTCCATTGCCAACGCGAAGATCTACTTCTCCCTTTCCCAATGTTCTACTTCTTTTGAGGCCTTGCATATTACAAATAATGTGCGAACCACAAGCGGTATCAAATACCCAAGAAGCAGAAGTTGCTAAGTTAACTTCTATAACATACATATCTGAACTAGAAACTCCTTTCTTTTGATCCTTCAGATACTTGGGGCAACTACTTTTCCAATGACCAACCTTGTTACAGGTGTAACAATAGTGCTCATCAGCAACTTTTGGTTTTGGTGTAACGATTCCCATATCCCTTTCACTTGCAATGAAACGTTCAGCATTCAATTTGTCCTTCGAAAGGACGGAGCGCAAATTACAAGTAGAATTGTTGGTGTTGATATTGTTGTTACTAGACATAATTACTACAACAAATAATAAAGCAAGATTCAATCAATGTTTATCAAGAAAGCAGCAATTAAACAAATTTTAATTAACTACTACCCTATATTCAAAAATGAAAGTCCCCTATTGAATAAAGAAATAACCAAGATCCCCTCCCACTACAATCAAACGGACTTTGGCCCTGCCTTCAATTTATAGTAGTTGAGGTAAGTAAACACTTTACTAATTATAACTAATTATAATTCTTGGTAGACAGGTTAACAACTCCTTGTTTACTCCTATCTCTTAGCTTCAAAACCCAAAACTTTGTCTTTTGATGATTTTATTGAGTTAAACCAAACATTAACATGTAAGTTTCAAAAAACCTACCCTACTATCCCCGGAACTATGAGCAACACCCTACTTTGGCAGAACCTATTACTCATGATCTAAGGCTTTATAGGTGTTGTTTGGAAAAGCAGTTAAACTCAATATTACTTTTGGGGACCTAAGTTTACTAATATGGTCAATTAATAGTGAACACATGAATCAATTAACCACAAAACAAACTTAGAATCAAGCATTTAAACAAAATAAATGCAAGAGAATTATAAAAGCAATAATTAAATGATCTAGTATGGCCCCCTATACTTAGGAAAATAACTAATCTTCATGAATCCTCCCTTGAATCTCCATGGATCACCATCCTCGAAACTCCTTGGATCCTCATGATTGATTACATAATTTGAATTAAATAAATAACGAAAATTTAAAGTTACAAAAATACAAACGATTCGCAGATCGTATTTAATTTACATTCAAATTTAACGATTCGCAGATCGTATTTACTATCCTAATTTGGGCCATACTAGTCATATCATGCAAAACATAATATCATACATATTACATTAAACATCCACACATTTATAATATCAAATAAAATAAACACAAACTATTTACTTGTTAACAATTAATAAGCAAATCAACTTTTCCATAATAATTATAAAACTTAACAAATCTAAGCTAGAAATTATTTAGGAAACTTTATTATTTTCATTCAATTACTTATTTAAATATGGCAATAATCATTATTATTCACACATTTGCAAACTAGGAAACTTTTGGATTTATGCTCAAGATTGGAAAATCAGATTTTCCTTAAAACAATTTTTTTTTTTTATAATATGGTTGACTTGTTGACCGTTGACCAGCAGCAAGGCTGCCAGTCAACAGCCAAGCAAGCAACCCCTTGCTGGAAAATCGAAAAAAAAAACAGCCCTCACCAACAACTTGGTGCACGCGAAACCACACACACCACAACACATGAACGCCGGCAAGCAGCGACAATCGCCGGCCAGCCGATGTCGCGTCTACCCGGACCCGTCGGTCACTTCTGCCCGCCAGCCAGCAGTGAAGACCGCCGGCCAGCCGAGCCCGCATTTTCAGTAGACGCCGGCAGCAGCACAAGCAACGCACGTCGAACGTGCTCTTTTCGTGTGGCTGCCGCTAGCGTCGCGCCGCCGCCCCGTCTCGCCACTTCCGGTTCCTACCCGCCAACCACCGTGGTTCCACCGTCACTGGTGGGGCCACCCATCCATGGTTGGCAACCCTTGTCAATTTTGTAACAATTTACAAAAAATTACAATTAATCTTTAATTAACAATTATTTAAAGATTTAGGATTTAATTAGGTTATAATAATTCGAAAATTATGGTAAAAATTTTGAATCAATCAACAAATCTTAAACAAATTTTAAGTTTATTGAGATTAGATTTCAATGTATAATCTTTATTAACATTAAATCCAACAAGAATTCAAAATTTAGGGCAAGAAATCAAATATTATCCAAAAAATTCAGAAAATCAACAATTAAATTCTGAAAAATTCAAAAATAATTTTTAGGGTGATCTACTGAATTATCTTAACAAATAAAATCAAATATTTTAATTTTTATCCTTAAATTCTATGAATAATCAAATTTAACATAAAATTTAACCAAAATTCATAAATAATATGATAAAATTCGAAAATTAGTTGGGAAAAATAATCAAATTATTTTCAGCCATCATATTATTCTAGATCTATGTGGGTGATGAACATTAGATTTATTTAACAAATTAAAAATCAAATCTTTAATTGTTAACAAATTATTTCAATGATTAATCGAATTAAACATAAATGATTATAAATCTAATAAAAATATTAATAAAAATCCGAAAATTTTAGAGTGAATTAAACAATTTATTTCGTCCCTCATATAAAAAATTCGGACCTTAATAAAAATATTTGAGCATAAATCACAATTAAATCAATTATTTACAATTTCCAATCATTTAATATCAAATATCAATTATGCAAATTTAAGCCATAAATAAATCCTCCCTTAAGTGAATAAAATAATAACTTTGCATACAATTATATGATCATATGAATATTATGAATTAGGCAAAACTGATACCACTGTTGGAATATATAGATGCAAATAGCAGAATTTCAGGAAACAATTTCCTAACATCTATCATAGGATCGCAAACATAATCAAACATATGAATCATTCAATAGGGATTAAATATCAAACCTTTGTAGCGTGATTTCCCTATTGTATGCAAGCTTTGAAGATCCGAGAGCCCCAAGTGTTGCTCCTCTAATCAGTCCACGAGCACCAGTTGAACACCAACGTCTGCTAGAACGGAAGAGAAAAGATCCCTTGCTTTTGGTGGTATAGGCGCCGGTTAGAGGGAATAGATTTGGGTTTCAATTCTCTCTCTTGTGAAAAGAAACTGATTAATAACTCTAATATTATATCCTATATATAATAGAAGAGTCATAGGTTAGTTAGGAGAACTAATTCTCCTTCTATTCCCCTTTGGACCGGCCCAACCCTAATCCTAAATGGATTTGGATTGATTTGTTCAACTTGTGCTACAATGTGTGACCTCATAGGATTAATATATTTTAGTTATAGGCCCAATCATTATTGTCCTATTAATCATATTTATTCTCTAGCAAGAAAATAAGATTACTAAAATAATTAACTTTATTATCTTCATAATATTATTCCTATTTATATTTAGTAATTGCCGGGATGTCTAAGGACATATTCCTTCAAAAATTTCTTTATAGAACACATGCATATAGACTATAGTTGAATAGTTGATACCCTGCCTCCATGGCACATACGATTTCCTATCCCTCATTTCCTAAAGAGTTTATTAGAAATGCAATATATTTATCTATCAATTACATTTTAAATATTTGGGGAAAGGAGAATTATTAATTGTTACAATAAAAAAAATAGGAAAAGTGTAACATTATGTTGTTCTTATCCAGCACTCCGGGGGCGTCCATTAGCTTTTGCCATTACATTATTCTAAACAGATTTTAAAAGTCACATATGTCATTCTTTTATAGGAAAATTTCAAAAAACTACCTTTTATAACATAAATTTTTCAAAAAACTACCTTATAAAAATTTTCTTTCAAAAAAGTACCTTATATAATACAATATTTTCAATATACTACCATTTGACTTTTTTTTTGTTGGTGTTGACTCTTAAATAGCAGCAGCCATAGGTGTTGTTGCCGGTGGGGCAACAAATTAAAAAGAGAAAAACAACAATTGAGGAGTGAGAAGCTAGCGGGAGGGCGTGCTCGTTAAGAAGAAAATGAAACGCGGGGCAATTTGGCACCCTATGTGGGTTGTCAACGGTGCCTGGGTTGTGAAATCAAGGCAATAAGTAGCAATGAACCCGTCACGGATGATTAAACCCTTATTTAGCGGTCAATTGGTAGTATTTTGAAAAAAAATGTGTTGTATAAGGTAGTTTTTTGAATAATAATTTTTAAAAGGTAGTTTTTTGAAAAATGTTTGTTATAAAAGGTAGTTTTTTGAAATTTTTCCTTCTTTTATTAAAATTTTTGCAGTCTTTATGAGATAATAAGTTGGGAAAAAAATTCTATTAAAAATAAGTTATCTTCTTTTTGACAAGAAATCTTAAATTTTTTTAAAAAATTATGTTATACTACATCTGTTCCAATTTACTTGCAAATTGCAACACTAAGATTTTCACGCCTCGCAATGCACAACTTGAACCATTAATATTCTATTATCTGTTTTACCATGAGCCGATTGTATCCATTGAGCAAATATAGGTTCGATCAAAATTTGTTTTGCTGGAGTACCAAAAGCAAGCATGACATCATTATGAACATAAAGACCCAAAGTATGGAACCATTAGTAACGTTATAAAAAAAGTTGATATTTTGAAGTACACATCGAGACGAATCTAACAAGATCCCACATGACTATGTTTATTTTACATATTAATAATACCAGATGGTCAAAAGAGAGCGTATGAATAGTGTAAAAGCCCATTTGTTGCAAGTGATTCAGAACGGAGGAAGAATATATAAACTAATTTAGTATGATGAATGATTATGAAGAATTAATACTATAAATTTCAAATTTAATCTATAAGGATATATATAATATATATTGGGCTAAGCTCAGTCCAACAACTAGTAATACAATAAGCCAATTTCACCAAAAAAAAGCAATAAAAATTAAGGCAAACTTATTTTAACGGAAAATCTTCAATAATATTCTCAAAATATTATACAAACTATTAAGATTTTCAATTAATTATGAATTTTTTTAATTATAACACTCAAATTTAATCCATAAAAAAGTATAGGACATGTCGAGTCTAGCTATTTAAAGTTATATATTGAAAAAAATTATGAAATAAATTAAAAGAGAACCAAGGGAAAACCTTTGTAGAATGGATGGAGTACATGATTATAACAGTTGGGGAAGGAAAAAAGATAGTCTATTTATCTGATAAACAACAACGTGTCGGGGATAAATAAAATAAAAACCCTTGACTCTTTTAGGTCACTCATCACCTCAACTGGTACTCCTATCTAATTGGTCAAATATAAACATTTATACTTGAGGTGAAGTAAAAAATATAACAACTTCTATAATTTGTAAAGTTATTTTTGTCATGTATCTTAACAATTAGCACTTTCTCCAATTAAGATATAGTTTTATAAAACTTCAAATGAAGGTCCGACACTACTATAAAACTACATCCACATACATATGTATTAGTTAACAACTAGTATTTTGGCCCTGATGATATCTCAGATTAGTTACAATTATCAAATAGGTTATTATTCATGAATTTCATATTAGCTTTTTGTAATGTTCTGTCTAGTGCGAAATTGAAAATGGACGTTATGACATGATAAGTTGTTCTAAAAAGAACTTTAAAGGAATTGGGGATAATAATATAACAATTTCAACGGAATTGGAGTAAGAGAATGTTATTACCTTAATAAAAGTGTTAGAGATAAAAAAGCTTGTCGATGTCTTTATAGTTACATATAATTATAAACTTTATTATGTTTACTTTGAAACATTAAACATTGAATTTTTAGTGGATTGGTGGTTAAAGTCTCACATTTCATTTTAAAGGTTATGTGTTCGATTCCTAGTAGCCACACATTATTAATATTTTTAAATGAGATCATAAACATGTGTATTAGAAGTTTGAGAATAGTGCTACGTGGCACATATATTGGAGAGTGTCATGTGGCACCAATTTTTTTTTGATAGGAACACCTTTTAATATATTTTATATAGATAGATAGGTTAACTTTTTTTTACTATAAGAACATAGAATACCAAGTTTTCTCCCTGAGTAGTTTATTATATATCATTTAAAAGTTAAATTATATATTTTGCGATTTATGTTAGGCAATAATGAGAGGTGGCAAATGATTCGAGCAAGGTTCAATTCAAATCCTGTTTGTGTAATCAGTCACTTAGTTTAGGTCAAATTGAGTCAATTTATATGGGACTTCTGCTAGGGAGTAACTTTATTATGGAAATTATATCAATCAATTATTATTACATGTATCGAGTATAAATTGAGTGATCAAATTTTTTTTTTTTTTGGCATCGGAGAATTATGCAGAAACAAGTAAAAAAAACCTTTACTAATAAAAGGCAACTGCAAGTGACGACATTTGGCAGCCAAATCACGCGCTTCCTGAACACCAAGCCTTGAGACCTTCGGAATGCGGCAAGCTGCTGTTGAGCAGGCTAAATGTTGAATGTCCTTAAGGGCCCAAGTGAGAGAGATATCCGGAGGAGAGACCTTAGATATATAACGCACTAAAAGTTCAGAGTCTGTAGCAATCGAAACATGGAGGTAACCTTGTTCGGTTGCCCATTTTAGCGCAGAGAGGCAAGCTAAAATTTCCATTGCAGTGGCAGACTTTGCTTGCATAGCACGCCCCTGCCAAAATTTCCGCGAGGTGGAAACTTCTTGAGCCACCTAAGCAATCCACCCTTCATGTTTCTCTTTGCGCCATGCCCCATCAATGAGAATGTGGATATCTGGGTGTACTAATGGCAGCGGTCCAATATTGGCGATGAGGAAACCTGGGGGAGTCGAAGGGTCACACATGGGGACCGAATGCTTGACCTTGATAAGGTTAGTAGAGAAAATGTGTTGTTGCTCCATTCCTTCTAGTACCTTAAGCCGGACTTGTTCAAGGTCCGCATTGTTGTTCCGGAAAATGACCTCATTGCGTATGCACCAAATAGCCCAGATAATGCCCGTGAATTGGGGGATACAAGGAGAATGGAGGCCATCTTGCTGGCGGAAGTAGAGGATCCATGCAATAAGCCAGTCCCGAAAAGGAACATGAGCATTTATAGTGGATATGATACCAAAAGAACTTGTAAGCCATGCACCTGAGGCGAGCGAGCAATGGCGAAAACGATGTTGAAGATCAGGGCCGTTCCTGAATCTTATTGGGCCCGGGGCGAAATTAAAAAGTGGGCTCCTAACACACTGGAAGGTAGGGAAATACATGGTATAAAAATTATAATAGAAAACTTTCTGTAAATTAAATAAAAGGAAACTCATTATAATCCAAAAAACAAACTTAAAATTTATTTATTTATACAAATTACATAAAAAACATTGCCTTCATACATGTTTTTTTATGCAAAAACATTGATATAACGTCAACATCAATATTTTTCAATGTATTTTTGTCAATAGGGATATGAAGTTGATATTATTATATCCTAATAATGGTTAAAAGTATTCAAAGAGATGAATTATTTTTTCTAGATTGGAACAGTCCTAGTTGAATTGAAGAGTTGATATACCTATTCGTTCAACATCACTTTTTTTTTTGTTTAAATAAAGTTGATTTGGAGAACACCCAAATATTATCTAATCATTAGACAAGTCCCTGATTAGTTGAAGAGCCTTCGTCATTTTTTACCATATCATATCCCAGTTCTTCATTTTTTTTTCTCAAATCAATACTAAACCAACAATTAGCAATACTAAACCATCAAGAATACCCATTCGTTCACACAAGTGCACATCACCTCAAATTCAGATTCTCAATCTCATATGATTAAAAAACTTAAATTAAGAATTACAAATTAAAATTAGCACAATTAACACAAATCACAAAAAAAAAAAAATACTTAAATTACAAACCCACAAAAAAAAAAAGAAATACCAGAAGTACAAACCTACAAGTACTGCTGACAGCAAATCTCTAATTTGCAAATCTCAATTAAAAATCAGTCTCTTCTTAGTTTTTAGTTTTTGAGTATACCCATAAGCAATTTTAACTTTGTGAAGATAATGGGAAATTTGCGAAGGATTTTTTGGGAGAAAAAAACAGAAAAAGAGAGATTAAAGGATTTTTGGCGAAACTGTTAAAGAGGAAGACAAAGAGTCGGAGGTTGTTATCCCTGAATCTTCTCACACAAACTCACGCATTCACCGCTCCACGTTTCTAGTTTCTCTGTTTTTTTTTTAACAAAAGCTGAACACATTAATTATGGGCCCTGGGCGGGCGCCCCGCCTGCCCTGGCCCAGGGCCGGACCTGTTGAAGATCTTCAGGTGCTCGGGAGCAGATCGAGCAAGCATCTGAGGGACCAATAATGCGAAGAAATAAGTTAGCCTTGAGGGCTAGGCTATTATGGTAGAGTTTCCAAAGAAACAATTTCCATTTAGGCATGATGTTCAGAGTCTACTGTAAGCGAAAGAAGCGCTGGTGTTGTGGAGCTGTCATGCTTTGAATATCATTTTGTAAGGAAAGAGAATAGTATCCCGACTTTGTGGTGTAGCCGTGTAGGCACCGGAAGGGTGCAGCGTCCAGTATTGGGTATCCTCCTGATTCATGGAGTGTGATCAAATTTCAACTAAACTTAAATTGTACTTCTTGTCACCAATTACAAGGTGATCCCGGGCAATACCCGTATAACAGAAGTTGTGTAGTACATCTTAATTATAGAAAACTTCGTGTGCTGTGTAACTGTGTTGGAATCAGTCCACCTTCAACAGGTCCTTTGACTCCTTTCTACAATAAAGCCCATCTCAGTGCAAGTCCAAGTATTTCTCTAAGAGCACCCTTAACATTGAGTTGAAAAAAAAATATGAGCCCAATTTTAATATTTTGTCCATTTAGGGTCCGTTTGATTCAACTTATTTTATCTTATTTGATCTTATATTATCTTATCTTAACTTAACTTATCTTATCTTATCTTTTCTTATCTTATTTTATCGTATCTTATTGTATTTTTATCTGAACTTATATTCTAGTTTATTGTGTTATCTAGCATCTTATTTTATCTTATCTGATCAAATTTAATATAATATGATCTTATTTTATTTTATCGATCTCATCTTTTCTTTTCCTTTCTTATCTTATCTTTTCTTTTCTTATCCTATCTTATAATATCTTATCTTATCTTATATTATCTTATCTGAACTTATATTCTAGTTTATTGTGTTGTCTAACATCTTATTTTATCTTATCTGATAATATATGATCTAATTTAATCTGATCTTATTTTATCTGATCCTATCTTATCTTATCTTATTTTTTCTGAAATAAGTTAAAATAAGTTGAACATAACAAAGCCTTAAGGATGATTGGGAAAAAAATTATGGGAGTGATTAAGTTCGTTTCAAGGTATGGGACTATCAAAAAAATGCTCAGAAGTGTGGGGGTGGGACCCACAATGACTGAGCATAAAAAAACATTTTTTGGACTTTTCCCCAATTGAAATGGAGAGTTTCATTTTTTTTCACTTCATTGAAGCCAAAACACAGTGTTTTGGGCTATGACTCCAACAGACCCAATGATATTCTCCCACTTGGCGGAATCTGGCAGGAGAGAGAAAATAAAATTTTGGCATATAATAAATTACCATATTTTATAAAATACAAAGCAAAAAAAATTACTAATGGCTCCGTTTTTACGAGCTCTATAAATAAAAACCCATTTTGCAATATTTTAGACACATTTATTTTCTATTACATACTTGCCTCACCATGTGGACCCACTACTTTTTACACTCTTTCACAACCACATCCTATCTCCTATTAAAAAATAATAAAATACCCACTTGCACACTCTCTCTCATATTTAACAAATAATAAATGACTAACTTGCATACTGTCTCTCATATTTTTCTTGGTTTTTTGAGCTACAGAAATTGGTATAACTTTATGGAAATGAGGTAGTATGAAATATCTCCATTTCTCACATTTAAAAAAAAATTAATAAAAAATATGAAAAAAATCTTATTGTGTATTAATTAAATTAATTATTTTACTAATAATTAATATCAATTATTAATGAATATTTCATATTATTAATAAATAAATATCAGATATATCTATTATATATGTAAACTCTTGGGGACTTTGATTTCCACCTGAATTCCCTTAAATACTCTTTATGTATTTGTTATTCCAAGATAATCAATAGGGAAAAAAGTAATGAATTTTTTTTTAAAAAAAAAGCACTAATGTCACTGCCAGATTTTTTTTTGAGTGAAAGTACCATCCATATTTTTAAAAACAAAAGAAACATGTACAACTCTCAAAGTAATAATTGAAATTTTCTATTTTAATCCTTATACATTATCTAAAGAGATATATTTATACACTTATATCTTACGAGTAGGTTTTTATAAAAATTTATCAAGCCTTTTTTATAGATATATAGTTTTACACTTATTTGTATAATTACATTTAAAGCAAAAATTTAACCCAAAATAATGAATGAGGATTAAATAGAAAATTTCAGCAAGGTCACGCACACATCGCGTACAAAAAATATAATACTAGTGGTTGTTTTGTATAGAGGAAATTATGTAGCCAATACAAATTCCCATGATTTTCTGATTTTGGCAGTTGTTTGGTTGATAAGAAGTGGGGAAAATGGGGGCAAATAAAAATTCATAGGAAATTGAAATCTCCACTTGGTCAATCAAAATCCCCACATCAATTCATGGGAAGTAAAAATTCCTTGATGTCAACCAAATACATTAAGTCCATTTCCTAAGGAATTACACAAGGGAAATAACTACCTAGGAATAGAGGTGTCAAAAACTGGCCGACCCACGGGTGAACCCGCATCCGACCCATACCCAACCTATTCCGAGCCGAGAGTGGAAAGTTGAAAAGCCGACCCACTCCGACCCATCGTCTACCCGTGCCCAGTTGGACTCGTGGAATTGGAAACCCAAATCGAACGGGGTTGACCCAGTTTGGACCCGTGCCCAGTTGTACCCGTGGCATTGGAAACCCAAATCGAATTGGGCCGACCCAGTTTGGACCCGTGCCCAGTTGGACTCGTGAAAAACGACCCAGACCCAACCTGTTTCAAACCCAAAACTAACACGCACCCAACTTCATTCGCCAATGACCCAGTTAAACCCACCCAGTTACAACTCGACCCAGTTACCACCGACCCAGTTCCTACCCGACACAGTCTCCACCCGACCCAGTTCCTACCCGACCCAGATTTACCCGACCCAAATCAATTCCGACCCAAACCAAAACCATTCCGACCCAACCTTACCCGACCCAACCATAACATGTTATATTTTTATTTTGTATAATACTATAATTACACTTTTTTCCCATGAGTCATGACTTATCTTTTATGCATTTAAATTGAGTTTTGACTTTTAATAATCCACAAGTTGTAGATTAAAATGCCAAAAAATTTAGTTTTTGATGATTATATTTTATATGATTTAATTAAGAAGTAGCATTTAAAGAATTAAAGACATGTAAATTGTAATTGACTAATTGTAAGTGTTTGGGACTTTTGGGTCGTTTGTAAGAATTGCAACTTTGCATTTAGTTTATTAAAAATTACAATATTGCGTCATTTTCGGATTTGCGACGGCACGACGTATACATCAAAATCATATATGAAAAGCAAATCTTATTAACCACTAAAGATTAAAGAACATATGAATTACAAAACTCAACGGATTATGCGTTAAGTTTTGTACTTCCTATAACAATGACATTCACTTTGAGTTTACCTTGATAATTGAATTGAAAAGTGGATTTGAATTTGAAGGGATTAAACTATTAAAGGAAGAAAGAGAAAGTAATAACTAAATTGCATTCGCTCTCCGATCTTGTGAGGAGTAAGACAAGTAAATTAGCAAAAATGTAAACTCTTATATTCATATACTTTCATGTTTACAATATATCAAGTATTTACAAATGAATACTTTACATATCAAAATGAGTAACTAAAGTAAATAAAATTATGGACTGAATCAAAATGTATACAAGTAAAGTAACTAAGTAACAGTAGCAACAACAACAGCCCCAGCAGCAACAACAACAACCCCAACAGCAACAACAACAATAGCCCAGTAGCAAGCCAACAACAGATGGTTGAAAACACCAAAAAAAACTCATAAAGAAAAACATAAAGCAGTTTATAAGTGTCAATTTTAAACAAATAAATTATAAATATAACAAAGATAACAAAATTAAATTTATTTTTAAAATCATATATGGCTCTCTGGTACAAACTTGACCTCATCATCGAGCACTCGACTCTAATTGACAACACAACTATACAACACAAGAATGCCAGCAAAAGTGATACGAGCATCAACAAGTCTTTGTCTTTTAAACAATATCGAAACCAATCAAGTGCATATCATGTTCAATTAGACAAATGAAAAGTAGCTCCGCATCGTGACACTTAGGGCAAAACATGTGTGTAAAGTTAAATGTCAATCAAAAAGTCGCAAACAAGTCAACAACCAATGATCTTTGCGCAAGGGACATTTATTAAGCAAAAGGATATAGAACAACTAAACAAAACCCAATATCTCTGTTTAGGGTTTATCATTTTAGGGTTAGGGTTAGGGTTAGGGTTAGGGTTAGGGTTTAGGGTTTGGGTTTGGGTTTGGGGTTTGGGGTTTAGGGTTAGGGTTAGGGTTAGGGTTAGGGTTAGGGGTTAGGGTTTGGGTTTGGGTTTGGGTTTGGGGTTGGGGTTAGGGTTAGGGTTAGGGTTAGGGTTAGGGTTAGGGTTAGGGTTTAGGTTTATGGTTTAGGGTTTATAAAAACCCAAAACACAAACCCACAACACAACCAACCCAAAACTCTAACACAACAAACCCAGCCTAGAACACAACAAACCCATAACACAAACAAACCCATAACACAAACAAACCCCAAAACACAGCCAACCGGCCAGAAACACAAACCATCAAACAACAACCATAAAACAACCATCAAACAACCACAACAGCACAAGATTATGGAATAGATTCATAATCAATATCATTAGGCTAAGAATCTTTAACAACTTCAAGAGTCTCCTCATCCTCAAGTTTAGAATAACCATATATCCAATTTTGGCAAGTCACAAGAGCCTCAACATCTTTTGGCAGCAAACGTGTGCGGTATTTTGTTAAAATTTTGCCCAACATACTAAATGAAGACTCGGAGGCCACAAATGTAATGGGGATAACCAACACATCTCTAGCCATCCGAGACAAAATAGGAAAAACTCTCACATGGGTTTCCCAATAGGCCAGAACATCAAAGTGGTCATCTTGGTCAGCTGGAGCAAGAGGGGCAATGAAATATGATTCAATATCACATTGAATACCCCTACTAGTTGGCACCAAAACTCTAAAAAACTGCAAACAAAATAGCATCACAAAACTATTAACAAACACAAACAAGAAAGAATCAATCAATTATGACACAGAAATAGCCAACCTTTCCAAGGCTGGCCTTATTAAAAGGAGGGCATTCGACCTTGCAAAACTTGGAGTGGAGGAATCAGAACCGGTAGTCATAGAAGATGTAGTGGAACAAGGTTGGAGTTGGACATGAGAATAAGTACTAGCATAGTAAGTATACAACTCAGTAAAGGCATCAACCACCTCTATAACCTTAGCATCACGATCTTGGGGCTCATAAATAGTAGCATAAAACTCATGAACAAAGTTTTTTTTTGTAACAGGGATCAAGCATGATAGCAATAGTAAGAATCAAAGCATAATTCTTCTAATACTTGTTAAATTTTTCATACATAGGAGCAGCCATAAGACGAATAAAATCAGTTGAATTATTATTAGCATAAAACAGAAGACTTTCAATGAAAAAAATGTTCTCAAAATATAAATTGGCAGTGGGATAATCAGAACCAGAAAAAAGACAAGTTATTTCATAAAAAGGTTCAAGAAAATCACAAACATTTTGGACAGTTTCCCATTCAGAATCAAGTAGAAAAACATATAAACCATGCTCAAGTAAACATAACCTATATACAACCTCCCTAGCCTCCAAACACCTACGGAGCATAAGATAGGTAGAATTCGAACGAGTACGAACATCACCAAGTAATGAACCAGAAAAACCAGTATTCACATACTTAACACATTCATCAAACCTCTATTTCCTAGGGTTTGAATAAGAAACATAGGTAACAACATTTTGCAACTTCAAAACAGTTTCATCCATAAACTTAAAACCAGCTTGGACAATCAGATTTAATATATGGACAGCAAATCTAACATGAAAGAATTTACCAAAATAAGGCAACACATTAGTTCTATTCAAATCCTTAGACATCTCTTGAATCATAACATCATTCGCATTAGCATTATCACAAGTCAAAGAAAATACTTTATCTCTAACATTCCATTCATCAAACAAATCAAGAGTGAACTTACTCAACTCCTTACTGGTGTGGGACCTTGGAAATTTTCTAAAAACCAGAATTTTGGAACGCATCACCGAAGAGGGATCAACATAATGGGCAGTCAAAACAGAGAAACTAAGATTATTAATTGAAGACCACAAATCACAAGTAAAGCACACTTTTCCTTCTAAATTACCTGAAGTTGTTTTTAGCTGAGCTTTAAGAGCAGCAAATTGATTAGTGCAATGCTTAAGCATAGTATTCCTAGTAATATGCTTCACATTAGGATTCAAGTAAGAAAGCAAATCCCTAGTCTTAGTATGCTCAACCATCAACAGTGGATATGCATGACACATAATAGCTTCAGCAAACATACGACATAAAGTTTTTTGATCATAATGCCCCCAGGTTGAGCAGCTTTTATTTTTAAGTAAGTTTCACACTTTTCTAAATGTTTATTTTGGTTATTAGTACCTTGGGTTCCCTCAGCACGATAAGTCTTAGCATTGCAATGATTACAAGTAGAAAATATCTTACCATCATCCTTCTTAAACAACTGAAAGTGCTGCCAAACCTTGGCAGTACGCCTCCCAAACAGAACAGGGTCATGGGTTTGGGGAGAAATGGTTTTCTCCTCAACATAAAGGGAATTGGACCCAATAATGGAGTCCAATGTCACTTGATCAACTGAAAAATTAAATTAAAAACTCATTCAAACATGGCAGGGTCTTTGGTATGGTTAGGGTTTAGTTACGGGTTTAGGGTTTAAAAACTCAAACACAAACCCATAAAAAATAAATAAACATGATGATCGCAAATCAAACACAAACCCAGACACAAAACCCTAACACAAACCCTAAACAACAAATAAACATGATGATCGCTTTAAAATTACATGATCACTTTTTTTATTACATATAAAGCAATAATAATTAAACCGACACGAGATCATTTCTTGAACTCTACTAGAAATTGATATGAGTGGCCTTATCAATATGATTAATTTTCGATGCTAGCATGCATATGAGTGCTAGAATTAATTACTTGTAGGATGCAACTTTGTCAAATTATGCCAACCTAATTGAAAGCACACATCTTATCAATTGAAAAAAAAAGTTTAAGCACAGGTTCATAAACTTTTTGTTATTTTTGCCTCAATAGTCAAATACTAATCTACTAATAAATATGAGTTTACATACCATTCCAAATCACATACCATTCCAAATTACTGACATTCCAAACTTTTATAACTGGAGAATATAAATCATAAAACTCATAACTAGTTAGTGAAAGAGAAAGTCATCAAAGATTTTAGATATTATGAACGCAGGAAAAGGTGATATAGAGCTGAAGATCCACACTACTCATTAAGAGAAAAGCTACTACACCACGCATCTATACTACTTGTACTCTTTATTTTAGATGACTGTGATAGATACTTGACACTCCAAATTAGTGTGAGCATTTCAACTTTGGCAAGAAAATGGAGAGTGACATAACCTAGCTACTGTTAGATATACACCAATTACAAACAAAACAAAAATTACAGAAACTAGACTAGGACGAGTATTTCTCTGTCCTTAGGATAATATTAGCCCCACTATTATGCTGATGGGATTAACTGCTAATTTACCCCCAGGATTCCCTAATCTAAGAATGGATTTACAGCAAGATTATCCATCCTCCATGAACATGGTTGAGCCTTTTTTTTTGAGAGAATACGTTTTGTGAAGGAATGACAGAAAGAAGAAAAAACTGATTGCAAATAACATTCTGCCAAAAAGTATATATTGGGATTAAATCTGATGGCAGTTATAGGAAACTGTCAATTAAATATTATCCCCTAATACCGAAATAAAGAAAATAATTAATTAAAAAAAATTTGGCAGAAAATTAAATGCTAATCAAAATATTAAGTCTTTTAAATAACCCGCGCGTCGTGCACGTGCTAAGTGCTAGTCTTTGATTAGAAATATATAAATACATTAATAACCCAAATACAAGCACATCCAAGCCCAATGCTCCACTTGGCCCAAGTAGTTAGGCCATTGTCCAATTTAATATAACTATCACAAGAGTTAATATAAAAGCAACAACAACATTCTATTCCTTCCATGTGGGACAAAGACCCACACTCAAACTCTCAAACTAAATATATTGAAGACTATATTCCAACAGCTACTAGTAGCAGTACATATAAAGAAAGAAAGTATCCTTATATACCTCTCCATATCACAGGTTCGGATACTAGTAAGCACATCCTCGTATCTTCAGCTAAAAGAAAATTTCCATGACAGACTTTTGAAACAAAAATGGCTCTAATACTCACATCCAGGGCCAAGCATCACAACCATACACTACAAAAACCCAACTAAAAGTCTTACAATGATACTCCTAGTATAAAAAACAACCCATTCTTGATTCTTTCACACTTTCTTCCACCCAATTACACTCCCATCGAATCCAATCTCAATTTCCTCACCACTCATTTCACCATTTTACCATCAATGGCAGTAGTAGAGAGAGAATGAGATAACTGCAATTCTGTTCTAAACTCTCGGAAACCTAAAATTTATACAATATTAAAAAGCCAAATACTCATCAACAAATGCAAAGAGGCAACAAGCAATTCGAGAGCACAAAAAATTCCAGATTTGAAGCATGAAAAAAAAAATAAAAAACACATGCAATTCCAGCAGATCTGCTAATCTGGACCAGCACATAATCCACACACTCAACACATAAAGCAGATCTTCACCTATTTCTAAAAAAAATTAAAAAATTAGAAAATCTTACCTGCATGCGACATTGCTTTTTGATAAATTAAATTTTTGGTTTTTTTTTCCCTCCGGATCTTCAATTTGTTACCTCGCCATTTTCTTCACCACAAACCCAGAAAATTGACAGATACCTCGATTTCTCGAACAAGACTTTCCGTCGGTTTCCCACGAGCTTCACCACAAACCCAGAGGTTTTGTTGAAAATTTTAGTGCAAAAATCTGAGAGGAGAGAGAGTTTTTGTTGAAAAATTTTAGGGTTCTTGAGTTTTCTAGGAAAAAGAAAGGAAGAATGAGTGATATAAGGAAGATGAGATAGAGTATTTAAAGAGAGAGAGAGTCACCAGTGGGGCGCAGCGGGGCGCGGTGATACGTACGGCACGTCACGGAGACCGTTTTCTGACGAGGGTCTTTGATTGAAAGAGAGAATGAGAGACTTTGATTGAGAGAGAGAGAGATAGAGAGAGAAAGAGAGAGAGAGAGAGGCTAGAATCTGATATGAGATTAGGGTTGAGTCGGAAAAAATGAGGAAAAGAATGGGGGGTAAAAAAAAGGGGGTTTTATATTAAAGTTTGGGTTAGGGTTTTTAGGAGTTTTCATCTGTTGGATGAAAAGACTGAAGGGCTCAGATCATATTTGCTCGTAATGAATTTAGGGCTAAGGTTTGTGATTAATGGCTAAGTGCTAGTCTTTGATTAGAAATATATAAATACATTAATAACCCAAATACAAGCACATCCAAGCCCAATGCTCCACTTGGCCCAAGTAGTTAGGCCATTGTCCAATTTAATATAACTACCACAAACAGCCAATATAAAGACAACAACAACATTCTATTCCTTCCATGTGGGACAAAGACCCACACTCAAACTCTCAAACAAAATATATTGAAGACTATATTCCAAAAGCTACTAGTAATAGTATATATAACGAAAGAAAGTATCGTTATATACTTTTCCATATCACAGGATCGGATACTAGTAAGCACATACTCGTATCTTCAGCTAAAAGCAAATTTCCATGACAGACTTTTGAAACAAAAATGGCTCTAATACACACATCCAAGGCCTAGCATCACAACCATACACTACAAAAACCCAGCTAAAATTCTTACAATCCTACTCCTAGTATAAAAAACAACCCATTCTTAATTCTTTCACACTTTCTTCCACCCATTTACACTCCCATCGACTCCAATCCCAATTTCCTCACCACTCATTTCACCATCAATGGCGGTAGTAGAGAGAGAAAGAAATAACTGCAATTCTGCTCTAAATTCTCGAAAACCTAAAATTTATGCAATATTAAAAAGCCAAATACTCATCAACAAATGCTAAGAGGCAACAAGCAATTCCAGAGCACAAAAAATTCCAGATTTGAAGCATGAAAAAAAATAAAAAAACATGCAATTCCAGAAGATTTGCCAATCTAGACCAGCACATAATCCACACACTCAATACATAAAGCAGATCTTCACGTATTTCTAAAAAATAATTAAAAAATTAGAAAATCTGACCTGGATGCGACATTGCTTTTTGATAAATTAAATTTTTGGTTTTTTGGTTTTTTTTTCCTCCGGATCTTCAATTTGTTACCTCGCCATTTTCTTCACCACAAACCCAGAAAATTGACAGATACCTCGATTTCTCGAACAAGACTTTCCGTCTGTTTCCCACGAGCTTCACCACAAAGCCAGAGGTTTTGTTGAAAATTTTTGTGCACAAATCTGAGAGGAGAGAGAGTTTTTGTTGAAAAATTTTAGGGTTCTTGAGTTTTCCAGGAAAAAGAAAGGAAGAATGAGGTGATATAAGAAAGATGAGATAGAGTATTTAAGGAGAGAGAGTCACCAGTGGGGCACAGCTAGGGGTGTTCACTGGTCCAGGATCGGACCGGAACCGGTGGACCGGAATCTGGAAAGAATTTGGACCTGGACCAAATTCCGGTCCGGTCTGCACCGGAATTTTTCCGGTCCGGTCCGATTTTGGATCTGTTGGACCGAAATCTTTATTTTAAAAAAAAATCTTTTTTATTTGTTTTAAAAATATTTATAAATTAGATATATTAAATTTATTAATTTTAATAGCAATATTCCTAAAGTTAATTAATAGTTGTGTTGTATTCCATGTTTTGATGATGTCAAATACTTAGGTTAATTTTACTATATAGTTTTTATTTAGCGAAAATTATAAAATACAAAAAATAATGTAATGTTTAATTTTGCATTTATATCTTGTGGAGAAAGATTAATTTTTTAATCTAAGTCAAGATATTTATTTTAAGCACTTTGAATTTTTATAATATGGTATGTTTAATATTCTAGTAACTTAGAATCTTTGAATAAAAGATTCTTCAATTTATTAGATATTTTTGTTGCTGTTGTTGTGCTTAAAAATCAGCTGGAAATTGCGTGGCAATTTTTGTGGAACCAACTGCTGAAAACTCTCCAACAAACTCCAACAAACTTGCTGGAAGTTCGTCCACTAACGGATAATAGTGGGAAGTTTGTTTTCGTTGCAAAACTCATGGAGAAAGTGCAGCGAATTTAGGGCCATGATCTCCACAACATTACACGCTCACATAATGAAGATCGTGGAGCATAACATGTCCAGTAGAAGAAGGTTAATTGCAGCAGCTATATAAGAAGAAATTATTTGAATAAAAACTTAAGAATTTTCAAGCGAAAAAATTTAATCATTACTTAGAAAGTTTTTCTTGTAATTTCCTCTTCTATTCAACATACTTATTATTGTAATATTCATAGTGTGTGGGTGAGAGAAAATTCAGAGAATATCCTTGTAGTCAAGAGAGAGAAGGAAAGAGAGAAGAGAGAAGACTTCGAGTGAAGTCAAGAGAGAGTGTCATCAGTTCAGGGAGAACTGAGTGATTGGGGAACAAGTTCCTAGAGGAACAGAGAAGGTTCAGTTATAGGTTGTACAAAAGAGAGTCTTTTGGCCTATTATATTAAAGAGAGTTTGAGTCAAAATCCCTCGTGGTCAAGGTTTTTCTTCCTATTGGGCCTAGGAAGTTTTCCTTGTAAAAATCTCGTGTGCTTGTCTCTTTCTAGTTTCAAGTTTGTTTTAATTCCACATTACAAATCGAAAATTTCTCCTCAACTACAATTCACCCCCCTCTTGTAGTTGGTCTAGTGTTCATACTAGAATAACAAGTTGGTTTTTAAATTTCTAACTTTTTACTACATTTTAAACTATTTTAATATATAAACTTTTTTTTTTACTAATAGATAAGAAATTCGGTCCACCGGTCCAGAAACCCGAAATCGATATTTTCTTCGGACCGAGGACCGGACTTCGGTCGGTCCGGTCCGGTCCGGTCCAAATTTCGGTCCAGTCTGGTCCATATTTCGGTCCGACCCCGGTCTTTGAACAGCCCTAGGAGCAGCGGGAAGCGGTGGTACGTACGGCGCGTCGCGGTGACCGTCTTCTGACGAGGGTCTTTGATTGAAAGAGAGAGTGAGAGACTTTGATTGAGAGAGAGAGAGAGAGAGGGGCTAGAATATGATAAGAGATAGAGGTGATCATGGGCCGGGCCGGGCCGAGCCAAAAAAAATTTGCCCATTGACCGGGCCAGGCCGTGCCCAAATTCGGGCCAAAAAATTATGCCCAAAGCCCGTTATTTCGGGCCGGGCCGGGACGAGCGGGCTTTTTCGGGCCAAAACGGGCCGGGCCTAAAAATTAGACTAAAAAGTCTTTTTTGGCTTGTCCAAAGCCCGCCCAAAGCGGGCCAAAAAAACTGCCCAAGCCCGCCCAAAAACCGGGCCGGGACGGGCCAGACCCGCGGGCCGGGCTGGAGTTGATCAGCTCTAATATGAGATTAGGATTGAGGCGGAAAAAATAAGGAAAAAAAGGGGTTAAAAAAAAGGGGACTTTTAATATTAAAGTTTGGGTTAGGGTTTTTAGGGGGTTTTGATCCGTTGGATGAAAAGATTGAAGGGCTTAGATCAGATTTACTCTTAATGAATTTAGGGATATTAGGGCTAAGGTTAGTTATTAAGGACTAAGTGCTAGTCTTTGATTAGAAATATATAAATATATTAATACCCCAAATACAAGAACATCTAAACCCAATGCTCCACTTGGCCCAAGTAGTTAGGCCATTGTCCAATTTAATATAACTATCACAAGAATTAATATAAAGACAACAACAACATTCTATTCCTTCCATGTGGGACAAAGACCCACACTCAAACTCTCAAACTAAATATATTGAAGACTATATTCCAACAGCTACTAGTAGCAGTACATATAAAGAAAGAAAGTATCCTTATATACCTCTCCATATCACAGGATCGGATACTAGCAAGCACATCCTCGTATCTTAAGCAAAAAGAAACTTTTCCATGACAGACTTTTGAAACAAAAATGGGTCTAATATTCACATCCAGGGCCAAGCATCACATCCATACACTACAAAAACCCAGCTATAAGTCTTACAATCCTACTCCTAGCATAAAAAAACAACCCATTCTTGATTCTTTCAGACTTTCTTCCACCCAATTACACTCCGATCGAATCCAATCCCAATTTCCTCACCACTCATTTCACCATTTCACCATCAATGGCGGTAGTAGAGAGGGAAAGAGATAACTGCACTAATGTTCTAAACTCTCGGAAACCTAAAATTTATCGGTTTTTTCACCATATACCCCTGACTAATTTTTTTTTGCACCGTATACCCTCGCAAGTTTCCAAATTCACCATATACCCCTCACGTTTCAAAAAATACATCAACATTCCCTTTTGACTAACAGTGTTAGACTTCCGTTAGTCATTAGACCCTAATCTTCCCTTTAATCCTAATTAAATAACTTAAACCCTAAATAACTCTCAACCCTAAACCTAACTAACCAAAAAACCTAACCCTAAAAGCCCACCAGCCCCTACCCACCCCCAGTCCACCACTCCACGCCCCACCATCCCAGCCCACGGCCCCCTCCCCCTCCCCACCATCCCCGGCACTGTCGCACCTCCCCCTCCCCACCATGCCCGGCTGCCGCGTCTCCTCCTTCCCACCACCCCAGCCTGCATCCCCTCTCCCCTTCGAATCTCGCATAACCCTCCCTTTCGAAAAACTGAGGACCGACGAAACAGAGGCGGGACCCCTCCCCTTCGAAAAACAGAGGACCGGCGAAACAGAGGAGAGTGAGGCGTGCGTTTTTCCGGCAAAAAACAGAGGAGAGAGAGAGCGTTCCAGCGAAACAAAGGAGAGTGAGGCGTGCATTTTTCCGGCGAAAAACGGAGGGGAGAGAGAGAGTTTGCGTTTTTCCGGCGAAAAACGGAGGAGAGAGAGAGCGTGCCAGCGAAACAAAGGAGAGTGAGAGCGTTCCAGCGAAACAAAGGAGAGTGAGGCGTGCGTTTTTCCGGCGAAAAACGGAGGGGAGAGAGAGAGCGTGCGTTTTTCCGGCGAAAAACGGAGGAGAGAGAGAAAGCGTGCGTTTTTCCGACGAGGGTTTGTGCGTAGGGGCTGCGGGAGAGGGGGAGGGGTAGGCGGGTCTACGAGGGGGGGGGCTGGTGGGGGTCAGGTGGTGGTGGGGTCAGGTGGTGGCGCTGGGGAGGGCTGGTTAGTGTTAGGGTTAGGGTTAGGGTAGGTTAGGGTTAGGGTGGGGGAGGAGTGTTTAGGGTTAGAGTATTAGATTAGAGGTTAGGGTTAGTGTTGTTAGGGTTTAACTAGGATTAAAGGGGAGTTTAGGGGTTAATGACTAACGGAGTTAGCCTTCCGTTAGTCAAAAGGGCATGTTGATGTATTTTTTGAAACGTGAGGGGTATATGGTGAATTTGGAAACTTGCGAGGGTATACGGTGCAAAAAAAAATTAGTCAGGGGTATATACAATATTAAAAAGCCAAATACTCATCAACAAATGCTAAAGAGGCAACAAGCAATTCTAGAGCATAAAAAATTCCAGATTTGAAGCATGAAAAAAAAAATAATAAAACATGCAATTACAGCAGATCTGCTAATCTGGACCAGCACATAATCCACACACTCAACACATAAAGCAAATCTTCACCTATTTCTAAAAAAAAATTAATTATTAGAAAATCTTACTTGGATGCGACATTGCTTTTTGATAAATTAAATTTTAGGTTTTTTGCTTCTTTTTTTTCCTCCGGATCTTCAATTTGTTACCTTGCAATTTTCTTCACCATAAATCCAGATTATTGACAGATACCTCGATTTCTCGAACAAGACTTTCCGTCGATTTCCCGCGAGCTTCACCACAAACCCAGAGGTTTTGTTGAAAATTTTAGTGCACAAATCTGAGAGGAGAGAGTTTTTGTTGAAAAATTTTAGGGTTCTTGAGTTTTCCAGGAAAAAGAAAGGAAGAATGAGGTGATATAAGGAAGATGAGTTAGAGTATTTAAAGAGAGAGAGAGAAAGTCACCAGTGGGGTGCAGCGGAGTACGGTGGTACGTACGACGCGTCGCGGTGACCGTCTTCCGACGAGGGTCTTTGATTGAAAGAGAGAGTGAGAGAATTTGATTAAGAGAGAGAGAGAGAGGGGCTAGAATCTTATATGAGATCAGGGTTGAGGCGGAAAAAATGAGAAAAAGAATGGGGGTTCAAAAAAGGGGGTTTTTATATTAAAGTTTGGGTTAGGGTTTTTAGGGGGTTTTCATCCGTTGGGTGAAAAGATTAAAGGGCTCAGATCAGATTTGCTCTTAATGAATTTAGGGCTAAGGTTAGTGATTAAGAGCTAAGTGCTATACTCTTTGATCAGAAATATACTAGCTATTTATGCACGCTATGCGTGCGACGACATTTTGGGAAGCTCGGTAATAAAAGAATCAAAAATGAAATTATGAAAGTACGTATCTAAATTCACCTCCATTTGGTGAGTAAGCAAGATTTAAATACTTACAAATAGTATTTAAAAATATTTTAATAAGTAAGTATAAGTGACGAAATTGCATATCCAAGTAATGAAGAAAACAGACTTTTTTTGAAGTTTGTGTTTGTAATTAATTTTGTAGTTTAAAAACATTTTATGGAATTTTTTTTTTTTAGTTTCAATATGAGTTGCTCTGTAATGAGAATGCCGTGTTTTTTTTACTGTTTGTGGTATTAATTTTTGGTAAGTTCTTGATTATGAATTTTTTTAGTTGATTGGATGTAAATTTAATTTGATTGAATCTTTTTTATTGGCAAGTTTATGTGATTGATTGGTCTTAATAGAGATTTGATTGATTTTTTTTTTGGCAAGTTTATGCGTGTAATGGTTTTTGATTTACTGTTGGAGGGTTTAGTTGGATTGTAATATTCATGTTGTGGAGAGGTGAATATATAAATTCAAGGGGGGACACCATTGCTCACCCCTTGGCTTATATAATAGAGATAAATATATTAACAACCTAAATACAAGCACATCCAAGCCCAATGCTCCACTTGGCCCAAGTAGTTAGGCCACTGTCCAATTTAATATAACTATCACAAGAGTTAATATAAAGACAACAATATTTTATTCCTTCCATGTGGGACAAAGACCCACACTCAAACTCTCAAACTAAATATATTGAAGACTATATTCCAACAGCAACTAGTAGCAGTATATATAAAGAAAGAAAGTATCCTTATATACCTCTCCATATCACAGGATCGGATACTAGTAAGCACATCCTCGTATCTTCAGCTAAAAGATAATTTCCATGACTGACTTTTGAAACAAAAATGGCTCTAATACTCACATCCGGGGCCAAGCATCACATCCATACACTACAAAAACCCAACTAAAAGTCTTATAATCCTACTCCTAGTATAAAAAACAACCCATTCTTGATTATTTCACACATTCTTCCACCCAATTACACTACCATAGAATCCAATTCCAATTTCCTCACCACTCATTTCACCATTTCACCATTTCAGCATCAATGGCGGTACTAGAGTGAGAAAGAGAACTCTGCAATTCTACTCTAAACTCTCGGAAACCTAAAATTTATACAATATCAAAAAGCCAAATACACATCAACAAATGCTAAGAGGCAACAAGCAATTCGAGAGCACAAAAAATTCCAGATTTGAAGCATGAAAGAAAATAATAAAAAAAAACATGCAATTCTAGCGGATCTACAAATCTGGACCGGCACATAATCCACACACTAAACACGTAAAGCAGATCTTCACCTATTTCTAAAAAAATTAAAAAAATTAGAAAATCTTACATGGATGCGACATTGCATTTTGATAAATTAAATTTTTGGTTTTTTTCTTTTTTTTTCCCCCGAATCTGCAATTTGTTACCTCGCCATTTTCTTCACCACAAACCCAGAAAATTGACAGATACCTCGATTTCTCGACCAAGACTTTCCGTCGGTTTCCCGCGAGCTTCACCACAAAACCAAAGGTTTTGTTGAAAATTTTAGTGCACAAATCTAAGAGGAGAGAGAGTTTTTGTTGAAAAATTTTAGGGTTCTTGAGTTTTCTAGGAAAAAGAAAGGAAGAATGAGGTGATATAAGGAAGAGCAGATAGAGTATTTAAAGAGAGAGAGAGTCATCAGTGGGGCGCAGCGGGGCGCGGTGGTACGTACGGCGCATCGCGGTGACCGTTTTCTGACAAGGGTCATAGATTGAAAGAGAGAGTGAGAGACTTTGATTGAGAGAGAGAGAGGGGGGGCTAGAATCTGATATGAGATTAGGGTTGAGGCAGAAAAAATGAGGAAAAGAATGGGGGGTCAATAAAAGGGGGGGGGTTTTATATTAAAGCTTGGGTTAGGGTTTCTATATGATCTGCTCTAAACTCTCGGAAACCTAAAATTTAGACAATATCAAAAAGCCAAATACTCATCAACAAATGGTAAGAGGCAACAAGCAATTCCAGAGCACAAAAAATTCCAAATTTGAAGCATGAAAAAAAAACAAAAAAAACATGCAATTCCAGCAGATCTGCAAATATGGACCAGCACATAATCCAAACACTCAACACATAAAGCAGATCTTCACCTATTTCTAAAAAAAAATAAAAAAATTAGCAAATTTTACCTGGATGCGACATTGCTTTTTGATAAATTAAATTTTTACTTTTTTGCTTTTTTGCTTTTTTTTCCTCCAGATCTACAATTTGTTACCTCGCCATTTTCTTCACCACAAACCTAGAAAATTGACAGATACCTCAATTTCTCGAACAAGACTTTCCGTCGGTTTCCCGTGAGCTTCACCACAAACCCATAGGTTTTGTTGAAAATTTTAGTGCACAAATCTGAGAGGAGAGTGAGTTTTTGTTGAAAAAATTTAGGGTTTGAGTTTTCCAAGAAAAAGAAAGGAAGATTGAGGTGATATAAGGAAGAAGAGAGAGAGTCACCAGTGGGGCGCAGCGGGACGCGATGGTACGTACGGCACGTCACGGAGACCGTTTTCTGACGAGGGTCTTTGATTGAAAGAGAGAGTGAGAGACTTTGATTGAGAGAGAGAGAGATAGAGAGAGAAAGAGAGAGAGAGATGGGCTAGAATCTGATATGAGATTAGGGTTGAGGCGGAAAAAATGAGGAAACGAATGGGGGTAAAAAAAGGGGGGTTTTATATTAAAGTTTGAGTTAGGGTTTTTAGGGGTTTTTCATCCGTTGGATGAAAAGACTGAAGGGCTCAGATCATATTTGCTCTTATTGAATTTAGGGCTAAGGTTTGTGATTAATAGCTAAGTGCTAGTCTTTGATTAGAACTATATAAATACATTAATAACCCAAATACCAGCACATCCAAGCCCAATGCTCCACTTGACCCAAGTAGTTAGGCCATTGTCCAATTTAATATAACAATCACAAACAGCCAATATAAAGACAACAACATTCTATTCCTTCCATGTGGGACAAAGACCCACACTCAAACTCTCAAACAAAATATATTGAAGACTATATTCCAATAGCTACTAGTAGCAGTATATATAACGAAAGAAAGTATCGTTATATACCTCTCCATATCACAGGATCGGATACTAGTAAGCACATCCTCGTATCTTCAGCTAAAAGAAAATTTCCATGATAGACTTTTGAAACAAAAATGGCTCTAATACTCACATCCAAGGCCTAGCATCACAGACATACACTACAAAAACCCAGCTAAAAGTCTTACAATCCTACTCCTAGTATAAAAAACAACCCATTCTTAATTATTTCACACTTTCTTCCACCCATTTACACTCCCATCGAATCCAATCCCAATTTCCTCACCACTAATTTCACTATTTCACCATCAATGGCGGTAGTAAAGAGAGAAAGAGATAACTGCAATTCTGCTCTAAACTCTCGAAAACCTAAAATTTATACAATATCAAAAAGCCAAATACTCATCAACAAATGCTTAGAGGCAACAAGCAATTCCAGATCACAAAAAATTCCATATTTGAAGCATGATAAAAAACTAAAAAAACATGCAATTCCAGCATATCTGCAAATCTAGACCAACACATAATCCAAACACTCAACACATAAAGTAGATCTTCACCTTTTTCAAAAAAAAATTAAAAAATTAGCAAATTTTACCTGGATGCGACATTGCTTTTTGATAAATTAAATTTTTGCTTTTTTGCTTTTTTTTTTCCTCCGGATCTTCAATTTGTTACCTCGCCAATTTCTTCACCACAAACACAGAAAATTGACAGATACCTCGATTTCTCGAACAAGACTTTCCGTCGGTTTTCCGCGAGCTTCATCACAAACCCGGCCCATAGGTTTTGTTGAAAATTTTAGTGCACAAATCTGAGAGGAGAGAGAGTTTTTGTTGAAAAATTTTAGGGTTCTTGAGTTTTTCAAGAAAAAGAAAGGAAGAATGAGGTGATATAAGGAAGAGGAGATAGGGTATTTAAAGAGAGAGAGAGTCACCAGTGGGGCGCAGCGGGGCGCGGTGGTACGTATGGCGCGTCACGGTGACCGTTTTCCGACGAGGGTCTTTGATTGAAAGAGAGAGTGAGAGACTTTGATTGAGAGAGAGAGGGGGGGGTGGGGCTAGAATCTAATATTAGATTAGGGTTCAGGCGGAAAAAATGAGGAAAAGAATGGGGGGTAAAAAAAAGGGGGGTTTTATATTAAAGTTTGGGTTAGGGTTTTTAGGGATTTTTCATCCGTTGGATGAAAAGACTGAAGGGCTCAGATCATATTTGCTCTTAATGAAATTAGGGCTAAGGTTTGTGATTAATGGCTAAGTGCTAGTCTTTGATTAGAACTATATAAATACATTAATAATCCAAATACCAGCACATCCAAGCCCAATGCTCCACTTGGCCCAAGTAGTTAGGCCATTGTCCAATTTTATATAACTATCTCAAACAGCCAATATAAAGACAACAACAACATTCTATTCCTTCCATGTGGGACAAAGACCCACACTCAAACTCTCAAACAAAATATATTGAAGACTATATTCCAATAGCTACTAGTAGCAGTATATATAACGAAAGAAAGTATCGTTATATACCTCTCCATATCACAGGATCGGATACTAGTAAGCACATCCTCATATCTTCAGCTAAAAGAAAATTTCCATGACAGACTTTTGAAACAAAAATGGCTCTAATACTCACATACAGGGCCAAGCATCACAGCCATACACTACAAAAACCCAGCTAAAAGTCTTACAATCCTACTCCTAGTATAAAAAACAACCCATTCTTGATTCTTTCACACTTTCTTCCACCTAACTATACTCCCATCGAATCCAATCCCAATTTCCTCACCACTCATTTCACCATCAATGGCGGTAGTAGAGAGAGAAAGAGATAACTGCAATTCTGCTCTAAACTCTCGAAAACCTAAAATTTATACAATATCAAAAAGCCAAATACTCATCAACAAATGCTAAGTGGCAACAAGCAATTCCAGAGCACAAAAAATTTCAGATTTGAAGCATGAAAAAAAAAATACAAATTTTCAGCAGATCTGCAAATCTGGACCAGCACATAATCCACACACTAAACACGTAAAGCAGATCTTCACCTATTTTAAAAAAAAATTAAAAAATTAGTAAATCTTACCTGGAAGCGACATTGTTTTTTGATAAATTAAATTTTTGCTTTTTTGCTTTTTTTTTTCCTCCGGATCTTTAATTTGTTACCTCACCATTTTCTTCACCACATACCAGAAAATTGACAGATACTTCGATTTCTCGAACAAGACTTTTCGTCGGTTTCCCGCGAGCTTCACCACAAACCCAGAGGTTTTGTTGAAAATTTTAGTGCACAAATCTGAGAGGAGAGAGAGTTTTTGTTGAAAAATTTTAGGGTTCTTGAGTTTTCCAGGAAAAAGAAAGGAAGAATGAGGTGATATAAGGAAGAGGAGATAGAGTATTTAAAGAGAGAGAGAGAGTCACCAGTGGGGTGCAGCAGGGCGCGCTGATATGTACGGCGCGTCGCGGTGACCGTTTTCCAACGAAGGTATTTGATTGAAAGAGAGAGTGAGAGACTTTAATTGAGAGACAGAGAGAGAAATAGAGGGGAGCTAGAATCTGATATGAGATTAGGGTTGAGGCGGAAAAAATGAGGAAAAGAATGGGGGTTAAAAAAGGGGGGTTTTATATTAAAGTTTGGGTTAGGGTTTTTAGGGGGTTTTCATTCGTTGGATGAAAAGATTGAAGGGCTCATATCAGATTTGCTCTTAATGAATTTAGTGCTAAGGTTAGTGATTAAGAGAGTAGAGAAGTGAAGGGCTCATATTTGCTTTACTCTAATCAATGATCTCAATTCATGATCCATGACATTTTTTTTGGATCAATGAGCATTGAGAGTGACCAAGCACATGGATTGAAAAATATCAATGGTTCAATTTCGATATTTCTGAAATCAATGGCCTTAAGTATTCTAAATTTGGAATTCTAGTATTGATTTATTTAGTAATATACTTAACTTCCTAAAGTAGTATTATTGTTAGAAATTAATAGAAATTATTAACTTTAGAAGTTTAATTAGTATTATTAATTTTAAACAAGTTGGAAGATTCATGTAAAGATGATTATGAATGATGTGAAACTGTTAAGGCAAAGCTGTAATAGCGTAGTGTTCAACAAGTTGCAGAAGTAAAACTGACAAATGTGTCAATTCTTTCGATTTCAAAAAGTAATATTGTAGTTTCTTTTCTACTTTAAGAAAAATTGTGTTATGTTACATTTAAAGCTTTTAACGTGCGTGGCTTGACCAAATACTTGTTATTGACTTATTGTGTTATCTTTGTATTATGACTAAAATGTTATCACTTTATCAGTTATTTGTTAATAAGTATTTGTGTTTCAGTATTTTTGTACTTACTAGTTACTACTTAGTACAAACTACCAATTAACAACTAACAAAGTAACAAGTTTGTGAAGTTAGGGAATAGTGATTAACAAAGTAACAAATTAGAATTATAGCAAGAATCGATACCGAACAAATTGATTTGAGTCATTCGACCTATGTGTGGTTTGATCGTCAATGTATCAATCATTAATCAATATTCAATAATCACTATTAATGTACAATTTCATAAATTTAAACAAACTTCATACTTTTCATGCTTTCCTATTTATAATTTCATAAGTTCATAAATCATACTTCATCACTTCATGTCTCCATCTTCGTACGATCATACTTTAGTGTTAAACTCTACATATTATTAATTTATATCTAATATTCTAATCTCATATTTTCATTTCCTAATTTCTAATTCTTTAATTCAACTCATCTTTTAACTCTTTTTTGTTGTTATATAGTGACTCAGTGAGAGTGAGTAAATCACTAACTAACTAAATGTCTAAGTTTATTGACTCTAATCAATAATCAGTATGGACTTATGGTTGTTACATGTTAGTTAGTTGTCACAAAGAAGTGAAGAACCTAAGTATTAAGTGTCGATTATCGAATGTCCAAACTCCAAACTAGTAGTACCAACTCCAAGTCTTAATCATGTGATGATTTGGTGATTGATCATTATTCTTTAATGATTAAATTTAATAACTTTAAATCTTTAATGTGTATGTACTATGTAATATTGCAAATATGCAATAACCCAATAGGAAATAGCCAATAATATAAGTCTTAGTTTGGTAACTTTTTAATTAGTAATATAAGTATCAATGTATTATTACAATGACCCAATCACGTGTTAATTGCTATAACTTTCGATTTCGTAACTTAATATATATGAAAACGCCAAAACGACAATTGTAAAAATTAGACTCTCCAAGAGTCCAAGTCCACCCGAAAGACGGCTCGAGCCAAAAAAACTCCACCTGATGCCGATTTGTTCCGACCCGAGTTATTCCAAAAGCCAGCTTAAGCCGACCCAACCGCACCCGATGCCGCCTTGTTCTGAGAGCCGATTTGTTTCGACCCAAGTCATTCCGAGAGTCGATTTTTTCCGACCCAAGTCATTCCGAGAGCCGATTTATTCCGAACCCAAGTCAATACGGCGCCGGCTTGAGCCGGCCTAAGTACTTCCGAGACGATTTATTCCGACCCAAGTCCTTCCGAGACCGATTTGTTCCAAGCCAAGTCATTCCGAGAGCCGATTTGTTTCGACCCAAGTCATTGCGAGAGCCGATTTGTTCCGACCAAAGTTATTCCGAGAGCCGATTTGTTCCGACCCAAGTCATTCCGAGAGCCGATTTGTTCCGACCCAAGTCCAGTCGAGAGCCGATTTGTGCCGACTTCACCTTATTCCATTCCGATCCAAATTCACCCAACCCACCCACCCGACCCAATTCCGACCCAGTTCCGAGAGCTCCCTCACCTAGTTGGACTCGACCCAAGTCCACCCAGACCCGCCTAGTTCCGATCCATGGCACACTCTCACCCAGATTATTCTGACCCAAATCATTCTGACCGAGTTTGGCTCAACCTAAACCCACCCGATGAGCCAGTTTGACACCACTACCTAGGAAATGGAACTTCCTATGAGAATTAGATTCTCATGTATACCAAACAACCATCCAGTAATGTATAATGGTGATTAGGTGATGAGAAAGAAAAAGTAGTTGGGTAGGATAAAAATGTAAGAGAGTGTGAAAAGTAGATGGGAGTTTTTTATTGTTCATTGTTAAGGAGAATTGTTGAGAAAAGATTGTGGGATGACATATTTAAGAGATATAAGGTCAGAAGGAAAAATTGTAAAGAATAAGTCAACCTTTGGCCGATCTGCTAAAAATAAGTCATACTTTTGATTAACCCAGAATAATTCAAGCTTGTAGGAGTATTTGCTTTAAACAGGTTCCTGTGACTAGTAACCTGAACAGCAGGTAAATTTTTCTATTTTATAATTTTTTTTCCTTTTGTCTACTTACACAACCTCTTTCACTCGACCACCACCAAAGTCTAGACCACCTCCTCCAACCCTTTCTCTCCAGCACTCTCTCACTCCACCACTACTAGACCACCTCCTCCAGCCTCTCTTTCTCTCTCCTCCCCACCACCCCACCCGAACCCCTATCTCCCAAGTCCCACCACCACCAACTAAAACCCACCCGATCACCCACCTTGCCCAACCTACCCACGAAAAGTCCAGTCCCACCCTCTTTCAAACCCATGAAAATTGTTTCAAATTGAAAACAGAGTGATGAGGACATCTATTTTTTCAAACCAAAAATCCACTAAATACTAATCACCTCAAAAACAACCCCCTTCTCTCTCTCTCTCTCCTACCCCATTCTATAATTTGATCAACTGAAGTATGATGGCAGACCCAGCTGGTTTGACCATAACAAAACCGTTGAGTTTGTCGGCGACCGTCGAGTTTGGTGGACTTTTCCGGTGGTGAGGTGGAAGACAAGACAGTTGAGGGAGTTGAGAGTGTTGACCATGGAAGAAAGATGGGCATGATTAGGTGGTTGAAGAAGAGTAGGAGGGGGATGACATTTTGATTTGGGTGGTGGTGATGATGGCAGCGGAGGAGAGGGTGGCGAGGAGTAAAGTGGGTAGTGAGGATGAGTTGAAGAGTGGGCGACGTGTTTTGGGGGAACATTCGGGAGGGGGTTTGATTTTTAAGAAGAATTAAAACAAAATTTAAATATAATAAATCAAAACCAATCAAAAAGTGACATGTGGACAGGTAACCTGTTATAACAGGTTGTTTACCTGTTGAACACGTTATAATTAAATACCCTCACAAGCTTGGATTATTCTGGATTAATCAAGAGTATGACTTATTTTAAGCAGACCAGCCAAAAGTTGGCTTATTCTTGACAATTTTTCCAAGTCAGAAAGGGAGTATGATGATCTTTTATTTCAATCATCAATAATATTGCTCTAACACAATTAGCAATAGCAGGAGTTCCTTTTAAATTGCCTATACACACTAGATGTGTATATTAAAAAGAAATGGAGGGAGTAATATACATTTCCTAGTTACACATTGTGTTGGAGATAGATTAGGATACTATTTTTCTAAGATAGAATTTAGCTTAGGTTTCTTTTTCCATGTTGGATTCCTAAAACTATTGTACTATGCATTTCCTAGTTACACATTGTGATGGCTTAATGAGAAAAGGGCCCTAAGCTTTAACCCTAATTATATTTTACATGGTATATGAGCAATAAGGCACCAAAAACAAATTTTTTTTTCGCCACTCGTCATCACCATGGCCGGTGATGCTACGACCCCACCGGCGTCCAATACTCCACCACAGCCGCCCACCATAAATATAAACTCTGTTTTTTATCTTGGCACGGGTGATCGCCCAGGAGACTTCATCACTCCCACTCGTCTCAAGCTTGATAATTATGATGATTGGGCTGCGGATATTCAGATGGCACTCGAGGCGAGATGCAAATTCGGATTCCTTGATGGTTCGATTACCAAAGCAATTCCTCCCTACACGCACGAAGATTGGGTCACAGTAAATGCCATGCTTGTTTCTTGGATCACTTATACTATTGATTCTGTGGTAAAATCTACGCTTTCTAAATTTCGTGATGCTCATCGTCTTTGGGATCACTTGCGTACTAGGTTTGCTTTGGTAAACGGCCCTCGTATTCATCAAATTAAATCTGAAATATCTAAATGTGAGCAATTAAAATCTATGTCTGTTTCGACATATTTTGGAAAATTAAATAGTTTATGGGAGGAACTATACAAGCATGAACCTTTAATATCCTATACATGTTGCTCTTCTTGTGATGCGGGATCTCATCATGAATCTCGCCATGATACTAAAAAATTACATGATTTCTTAATGGGCTTGCACTTGGATTATGCTCCTTTACGTTCGTCAATTTTATCTACCAATCCTTTACCTTCACTCGACCGTGCCTATCATCTTTACGTTCAAGATGAACGGGTCCGTTCGGCTCGCCTAGCTATCGAGGATCAACCGACGACCGTTCTAGGGTTTGCCGCCCACTCGGCTGGCATGGGTCGTGGCCATGGCCGCACGCTCCCCACATGTACTCACTGTCAAAAGCAAGGGCATGAAGCAGCAAGTTGTTCGTCTTTGATTCCATGCTCCCACTGTAAAAAGCATGGTCATGCCTCTGAAAATTGCTACGAAATTGTTGGTTATCCGGATGCTTCAAAGGGTGATGGCTCGGGACGTGGTTTGGGGAGTGGCTCCATAGGTCGTGGTCGAAGAGGCCGAGGCTCAGCCAAGGCTAATCACGCTAACTCATCATCCTCGTCCACTCCTTCGTCTTCATCTTCTGCGTCTCCTCAGCTCTTCTCGGCTGAACAGTGGAAGGCCTTAGCTGGCCTTATTGGTACTGCAAAAATTCAAGATGATCGCTTGAATGGTATGTCTTCTCCTACTAATTGGATTATTGATACAAGGGCTACTCATCATGTCACAGGTGAGAAGTCATGGTTGTTTGATGTTGTGGAGGTTATTGATTGTCCCGTTGGTCTTCCTAATGGTTCATCAGTCACTGCTACTCACAAGGGTTCTGTTCGATTATCGGCACATCTTACTCTTACTAATGTTCTTTTTCCTAGTAGTTGTGTGATTTTTAAATGGTCATAATAAATATGCCTATGAAAATCTAATGGTTTGGAATCATTTTAAGCGCACATATTTTTAAATTTACATTCATTCAAAAACCTAGATTTCTCATGGTTATATTTGTTATTACACTTATAGAATTTTCAAGTTTGACATGGATCCACCTCAATTTCTCTTTTTTTAAAGGAAAGAAACAACTAGGGAGGGTCCCAAGACAAGGGCCACCCTAAGGCATCCTTACAGATGATAATAGAAGAGGAAACATCGGGATAATCAAACCAATACGAAACATTAGAAGTGGAGTGCCCTCGATGAGCCATCCAGTCAGCAGCACAAATCGTTTCCCTAAGAGTATGATTAATCTGGACCTCCTCAAAGAGTTTTAAATCTTCACCTGCATCTAAAACAATATAGTTAATCGTCCAAGAAATTTTCCACAATTTTTTGTATGACTAAATAACATCCAAGTTATCTTCTTCAATAATCAATTTCCTAATACTAATAGAAATATCACCTCTAATACCTTCTCTAAACCCCCAGGCTTCAACAACTAGAATAGAAAAATTGGAATCAATAGAGTTAGCTCCAGAAAGAACAACCTTACCTTCATTATTTCTAATTAACAAACCCAAAATAAGTTTGACCATTCTTTAACTTAGACCCATCAAAATTAAGCTTAAAAAAATCTAAAGGGGGCCCTTCCAAGTTGTATCCATACAGATCAAACATTTATCCCTAGAAACATCCTGATTCTTAAAGCGGGGAGAAAGAAAGTAACCCACCTTAGTCATATTACAGAGAAAAGTTGTAATCATCACCCTGACTTTAGTAGGAGAAAAACTTTCTTGGCAAAAAGTAATACTATTCCTAGCATACCAAATGAACGACCAACTAATAGAAATAACCTCAATTTCTTGAGCCCTTAATTGATTAGTTAACTTAGAGAAAAATTCAACAAAACTCATTTCCTCACTCATAAAAGGGAGCTTAGACACGAGATTACTAGACATGTGATCGTCAAAAACATATAAGAAGGGACATTCAACAAAGAGATGGTTAACATCCTCAAAGTGGTGGTTATAAAAAATACACTCAAGAGGTAGGAAAATATGGCTCATTTCAAGTATTTTCTTAGTAGGCAAACCATACTGGCAAATTTTCCAAAGAAATAATTTGATCTTAGGAGGAATCCAAATCCAACAAAAGCTTTGAGAGAAAGTAGGCTCAATACCATACCCTTGAAGCATAGTTACCCCTGGTTTAACTGAATATTCACCATTAGAGGAAAGACCCCAAAATAATTTATCTAAAATGTCATTACTAGGGAGAAATATATTTGAGATAGCAGCAACAAGTTTAGTAGGCACAAATTGAACTAAAAGATGCCTATCCCATTGAGGGCCTTGTGAAATAAAATAGCTAACTCTAAGATTCTCATAACCACTTCTCTTATTAGATGTAATAAGTTCTTTTTCAGGCACCCATATTGCTAAGCTTGCCTATAACTTTATTCCCTATTACTTACTCCTACATCACTAGGTTTGTCTAACAAATCTTTTCTCCCACTTTTTATCCACTCTCCCACTTTCTCTCTCTCCCATCCAAATATAAAATAACTGATATTATATGATAAGTATGTTGATTTATTAAATTATAATTATTAAATTGTTAGATACCGCCCTAAAATCTCCAACCGTTCCCTACTTTTTCACATCTTTTCTAATCATACCCACCTCTCTTTCACTCTTCCTCATTCACGTTTACTTCTCCCCCTCTCTCCACACCTCACTCTCGATCCCTCATCAACCTCCAACCCATCTCAACCACTAACACTACATCCACCATTAACACCACCATAACTAACACACTATCCACCATTACACCTCCACCTTCACCGCCCACTGCCACTGGCCACTGTCACTTAAAGAAATGACTTGTTGCTCAACCAATGTTCAAGAGCTTGAACAATGAAGTGAAAAGTGTCTACATCCTTCCCGACTCAATCGTTTTTTAAAATTTTCGGTAAACCAGATGAACGCCCCAAAAAGGTTTCTCAGCCATTTGGAAGTCCCAAAAAAGGATATCCTCCTAGTTTGACAAAAAAAATGATTTTAGTTAGTCGCCATTGTTTATCTAATTTTTCAGTAACAAAATTTCGGCAAACAAATGAAGTATAAATGAATTTGTGGGGAGAGAGAGAGAGTGTGTGTGTTAGAATATTGGAGTGTGGGGAGTGAAGGGGAAGGGTATTTTCATCTAAGTTGGGCGACAATTGGAATTTTTAGGGCAGCATTTAGCTGGTCAATTAATTTATTACTTGCTTTGTTATTCAATTTTGATAATTTGGATGTGATTATATTAGTTAAATGATTTTCATAAATTGGATTCATTCATTATATTCATAGATTAGTTACTCTCAAATATGTTAAACCAAGTCTTTCTATAAGAAATTATGAATTTAGATATCCCTAACCTCATTCCTTTGTACATAAACTGTTCAAAAGTTTGTGGGAGATTGGTTGAGATGAATGGTGTAGACACAAAATCATGTCTCCCCATTGAGTAACCAATGATAAAACGTCATCCTAATTGGTCTGGTCCAAAGGAAGAGCAATCGAACAAGCTAAGCCTAAAAGTGTTTCGAAAACATAAAGTCTATTTATTAAATCCAAGCCAAATTTTACGGCCCAATTAATTATTCCTGATAATTAAATTTTTTTATTATTTTAATATTAAAAATTCTCGATAATTAATTTTTAAAGGATATTTCAAAAACCAGTTTTTTATTTCTAAAGATAGCTGATTTGGGATTTTACAGGATAAATTTCATCAAAAGATAAAACAAATCTTAAAGCGATAAAAAATTAGGCAGATTGACGTTGCGTATGATGCAACATATATATTGCGCGTGCGCAACGTTGATGTCGTACAAAAAAAAGAAAAGCCAGTGCGCGACACGCACTGGTCTGCGCCTAGCGCACTGCACGAGCTGTGCGTTTGACGCACAATTTTGTTTTATCTTTTCGCATCGCTTTCAGTTTTCTTTGCCTATAAATATCAAGTTTCTTCGAACGACTTTTCATATACTTTTTCCCTACGCTTCAACACTTCATAATACATCTCACATACAACTAAACACACAATCAGACACAAGTTAACACATTCATACATTCGAATTTCAAATTTCAAGCTTCAAGATTGCTCCTCCAGCAAATCGTTACATAAGCCCTTAGGCGAAAAGGTATAATTCCTAGAGGTCAATTCCAATTTAATTCTTTTTGTACTAACAATCTACTCCCTTCGTCCCATAATATAGTGCTCGATTCTCATTTTTCACGGGAATTAAGGAAAATGGAAGGAGTAAGTGTTTTTTTGGTACTTTTGTCTTGGAACTAACTCTTTTATTTTCTTATTCCTTTTTTTTAAAAAAAAGCAATAAATGTTTCTTGGAATGCGTAAAACAATAAATAAGGACACAGACTTAAAATAAAGGTAGGGGTATTTTGGAAAATTTATGTAGAAATGAAGGATAATTTAGTCCAAATAAATTGATAAAAAATAAACTAGGCAAAATATTTTGGGACACCCAAAAAGGAATGCGAGCACTATATTATGGGATGAAGGGAGTACTTTCATGATGTAGATCTTAAAGGGATTAACGCTTTCTTGTATATTCTAATCTTTACTCTGGTCTTTATTTTATTTTCTACATTATATTATTCAGATGCATGCATGTATGATTTAATGATTTCATCACCTCACATGCTTATTTTTGTTAATCAAGGACCTAAATATATGTTCCAACGCTAAATTCACATAATTTGGACAATTGGATTAGGTTTCCTGTAATTTGATTGCATAATAACATGTCACCAAAAATTAGTATTTATGTGTTTAATGACCAAGATTAATTCCACCCCTAAAGTGCTTCTAGCGGGTTTTGATTTCACAACCTTGAGGTTGTGATATACAAACCTTACCATTAGATCAAATACTACTTGGTGCTTCGGTTCTTTGATGGGGAATAGTGAAGTATGTATATATTCATCTAGGATGAAGCTATAATGGAAAGAAAAGTAAGGACACTAGAGTCTAGAGAGACAAAAACATCATAAAGAATTACAAAAATTTTGTGAGCTCCTATTTCAACCATTTCTCCATCTTTAGTCAGCATTGGTGACTAGTACAATTTCCCAAAATAAGAATAAGAAAGGTAAAAAAAAGAAAAGTAAATTGAATACATAAGCTTCACCTAGGAAGCAACCAATGGACATTGCTTGCATAAACCCATTTGTTTTCTCCCAAAAGCGGGGTTTACTTATCCTAATTGGCACATATATTGTCCTAACATATAGATTTTATTTTATAATTAATAATAGGATATACCTTTAGTAAAAGTAATGGTAACTTATAATTTTTAAAACTAGAGCAATGGTTGAGAAAATCTTAGTACTTGGACTATTTTTCCGATTCTTTTTTATCATCTGAAGTGGCCTGAGTTGGGATGTCTTCATTCTTGTCGTTGTTGTTGGTACTGGTGGGAGACATCAAAGAGTCAAATTTTTCAGTCTTTTCCAACACTATTTCAATCTGGCAAACATATCACAAAGATAAGCATTGGTCAACTCAATAATACAAAAGCAAACCATTAGTAATGTAGGTAGGACATACTTCCTCTAAATTTCAATAATTATTCTGTTAAGTTTAGGTAAATATTGAAAGATAAATAATAGAAATATGTATGCTATTTAGTAGATTGTAATGAAAAAGTTAGAATTAAGTATTTGATTAAGATACCCCGTCAAAAAAAAGTATTTGATTAAAATAGACAAATTTGATGGGGCACCTCAAGTCACATCTACACTATCTGCAGTGCATTCTCTTCCTTTAATAAAAAATAAGTTCAAAGCTAATTAGACTCATCGGGTTGAACCAAGACACCAAACCCCACGGAGCGGTAGCAACTGGAAATAGTAAATCAATTTCGGCACGACCGATGACTTAGTCTCCTTGTACACTTCCAAAAAACTACTTACCTAACCTCTTAGAAAAGACCCGATAGATATCTCAAACCACATATCCCTATAATAAAGGTAGAGTAAGGGGTGGCCCCAAAGCGGAATTGTCATAATTAAGTTAGTTCAAATAAATTAAAGGGAAGAGAACATACCCTACAATTGAACCCACATTTTATTTTTCCTCCCAAATCCATTGAAGTCACTTACTAAATCGACTAAGTTTTTATGTTGCAAACAATATGTACAATTATATGCATTTATATTTGTGTCAAATTTTACTATATGATATCATTTTGAAAAGCATTTATAGTTAATGGAAACACCTTGATTTGAACCTATTTTTCTTTAGATTATGTAAATGTTGAATTGGAATAATAATTTCACAAATTTTATCTACTTATAAATAGTATTTTATTAGTCCAATCCTCTTTAGAAGTATTTTATTACTTCTTTTTAATACACTATTCTAAGATATTATCTAGTGAGATATTTTTTGGTGTTAACCTAGTGAGATGCCCCATCCGATCATTTCTTTTTAATATGCACACTTTGTACCTTGACATTGTTCACATATTTTACTTTGACCGCCTTTTGCGATTTATACATAACAAACATAGTCATATAAAATCTTGTTATATTTTTCTCTACATATATTTTCCAAATATCAACATTTAATAATTTTTACTTGTTCGTAATTAATAATATTAATGGTCAAAGTATATGTATATATTATATAATTGTATATGTATGTGTGTGTGTGCGCGCGCGCGCGTGTATATATATATATATGTATATATATATATATATATGTATATGTATATATATGTATGTATATATATATATATATGTATGTGGAATTTTTTTTTTTTTTTAAATAAAAAAAAAAAATGTGGAAGTGAGTTCATATGAAAATGCATACTTACATGAGAAATGAGAATGGATTTTACGCGCTATAACTCTAAAAAAAAAACATTTTTTTTGGGCTCAAAATTTATTCGGGGGTATAACTCTAATAGACAAGTGTTGTAACTCTAATCCAAACGTGTGGTTGAGATTCATTCTCATTTCTCATGTAAGGAGGCATTCTCATGTGATCCTGCCCCTATATATATATATATATATATTTTTTTTTTTTTTTTTTGGGCCCCCTTTCGAAAACCCGTGGTAAGATGAATTTTCTCTGGGCTGCCCTCGCACAGGGCCACTCACCCAGACGCCCAACAAGCCCCAAACCCCCTCCCCCCAACAATATTGAAATTTTGCTTCCACCAAGATTCGAACCTTGGTCTCCCATGTGGGAGATAGAAAGTCATACCATTGGACCCAAGGGTCCTTGGTATGTATATATATATATATATATATGTATGTATATATACTTTTTTTTTTAGGTAAGATGAAGGGGGCTTATTTGAGGGGGATAAGGGGAAATCCTCAAATGAGTCCCATGAGTTTGATCCCTATACCTCAGGGATATGAGGTGGGAAGCGATACCACTACTCCACCACATCAACCTCATATGTATGTATATATACTATGTAGTGAGAGTTTGAGATAGAGATAGTTAATAAAAGAGCCTAATACACAAGATTTGAACCTTGGTCTCCCATGTGGGAGATAGAAAGTCATACCATTGGACCCAAGGGTCCTTGGTATGTATATATATATATATATATATATATATATATATATATATATATATATATATATATATGTATGTATGTATATATACTATGTAGTGAGAGTTTGAGATAGAGATAGTTAATAAAAGAGCCTAATACACAAGCCGTAATTCACAATTATTTAGGGATAAAGGAAGTATGATTCATAAACCTCATCAATGGTATGTTTTTACTCCACTCCCTTTTATCTCCAAGGACGTAGCAAAATTCTGATTTAGAGACAATAGAAGAAAAGAAATATGTTACCTTTGCTTTCTGTACTGTTCGACCTTTGTTTTCATCTTTCATTCCAATGGTAGACGTGCAAACCTCTATTGTCAAAATCATAGAACGGTAAATATTCAATTGAAATTAAGAAAGATCGCAATAAATGGATGAGATGTAGAGAAAGGAAGTGCATTACTCTTTTGAAACGCAAATCCATTGTTCTTCAATATTTCAGCAATGGTGACAACTGTTGTGATAGCTGTAATTCTCAAAACCAAAAAATGGAAAGATATTGTCAATTCGAATCTAAGTATAAGAAAATATCCTTAATTTGCAATTTTCTTGTGGGTTTTCTTTTTTACTTCTGTAAGTGTAAAGAAACTTTTACTATGTTTTTCTATGGTCAAATAATATATAGTGTGGCATTGTGAGTAAACTTGTATATAGATTAAATATAACTCAATCTCTCGGTAAACTTATATGTGCATCGACAAAATCTTATTAGTCATTCATATTTATAGCCCTATATTTGCATAATGCATTATCGGACTCCCCTTTTATCCCTTTTATGCTAATCACCATCTCATATCACACATTAACTAATGGAATGACTCGTCGCATATAAGAACTTATAATTGCTTTTTACTAATTACCACTCACTCCTTTTCTTTATCTTCTACCCTTTTTCTATATTAATCAATTTTTCACCTTATTAGTTTTTTGTTACCCCCAATTTTTCCTCCCTTGGCCCACTTTACAAGACTCATTTAATTTCATCAATTATACTTTTAGCGGTTTAGCCCCATTGTGGCAAAAAAATCTTACTTTAGCCCTGTTTCTCCTCCAAATAAGTAAAAATACCCCCACATGAGTAATCCTTTTTCTCTCTGTGTTGTTAGTAGAACATCAAGGCTCTGCTCGATTGACAAGAAACATATTCAATGGAAAATCTTATTCCTAAGGAAAACAACAAAGCACATATAAAAGAAAAATTATTTTTCTTTGTTTGGTTGCTCATAAGAAAAAGAAAAGTTAAATAAAAAGGGGAAAATAATTCTGTTAGAAGACAATGAATGGGAATTTGGGATGACCGACAAAGAAATGTAAGGTATGCGGAAGAAAATGTGACATTCCTTCCCTTATATAATGAGGAAACAAATTTTTATCCTTGAAAGACAAATTTACATTCTTTCAAACCAAACAAAAGAAGAAGAGAAAACCATTAATTTGTCTCTATACCAAACACACTCAAATTAATGAACCACATGATGAACTTATTGTTTTAGAAAAAAGATTAAAGGGGAGAAAATAATGAATTTTTTTTCTTTGGTTGCTAGAACATACCCATTCCCAATGCTGATAGTTCAACCTCATTGTGTTGTTGTATGTACCTCTGCATAAGCATGTAACTTTGAAAATTACAAACTATATAATATATTGAAAAAAATGATTAAAAAGCTTGAATAATTTTCTTAACCTTTGCAAGATTAACATAGAAAAATAGAGGTTTTTTGGTATTTGATACTTGAATCCTGTTCTTCTTTGTGGGTGAAAGGGGAGTTACAACAGCCAGTGTTGCTGATGCCATTTTTTCCCCTCTTTTTATCTTTCTTGTTTTAATCTTTTGCTAATTCTTCTTTTGCTGCTCAAAATTTGGGGAAAAAGAATCTCAGATATTTCAACTTGATTATGGTGGAAAAAGAAAATGGCAAAGAAGTCATAGTTAAATTCAATTACAGCTTGTTAAGGATTGGTTTGCAAAAAAAGGCGGGAGCATAAGCTCCTTTTCCTAGTAGTCTTCTACCACGTGTTCGGTTAATAATAGTTATTTTTTTTGTTTATTTTAGGGGTGATTAAATAATTAGTAGTATTATCTAAAAGTTTGATTAATTAGTGTTTAAGGAAAAAAAAATTATATTACTTTTGTTGTTCTTTTAAGAAAAGAAAGGCGATTTTGATGTGAGCTTGGGAGATGTTGGGACTAATATATAACTCACTCAAATGGCAATTTAGTAATGCATCCAATCTAAGCATTTTGATTATATATATACACAATATCAATTTTTAATATTTCCTCTTGATCATATATACAAATGATTTTATTTTATTTTGATTATACTACTTCTTTTCCCGAAAGATGTTCTGACCAAGTATAAGAGTACAATCACTATACACTCGGGTGTAACATGGCTCATTTGGTTCTCTCTCTTTTGCGTATATTTTACTCATTTATTTGGAAGATTTCAAATGAGCCAGAGCAAAATAAATATCCTTGGTGTACCATGATTTCAAATAGAGAGGGCATGTCTTGCTGCCATAGCCTCCACAATTTCAACTTTAATGTTCCCTTCCAACTGACAACACATCGCTACCATAACCTTTCCCACATAATCTCGCATTACTGCACCACACCCAACCATATAATTTTAAAAAATGGCCACATCATAATTGATCTTATAATGTCCCACTGACGGGGGTACCCATACGTTGTAGCTAGGTTGCATATGTTGCATAATAGCTCCCACTTTATTAGCTTTTTCATACTCTCCAACAACACCAGAGCTTTATGGATTATGTCCATGTGCTCCTTTTTTCAACTCTCATAGACCCATGCATTCTTACACAACCATATTCCCCAAAAATAATGCACCAAAAAACATTCCAAAGTAAACCATTTGCTAAAGAGAGCAAAAAGTAGCACCATTCTTTAAAAGAGTTAGAATTAACACCCTCGATCGATGTTTATTCCCAATGGGGACAAGTGCCATACTCTACTTGCCTCTGGACACTTCACTAACATATGAAAAATAGTTTCTTCATCTTTGCCGTAGAGAGGGCATCGAGCATCCACACCTACCCGTCTACTCTTAAGCTTGCTTTTGACTGGAAGACCTCCATACAAAACTCACCATCAAAATTCCTTATTTTTGGAGGAATTTTCGCTTTCCATAACCTTCCCTAAATGGATATTGGTGCTAATTTTGAACTAGCAGCCCTCTCATTCTCCTTTTCCTTCAACTCCAAGAAGTACACAATTTTAACACTTAAAATACCATCTTTGGTATGACGCCATGTCCAGACATCTTCCGCAGTGAATTTCGAAAGTAGAATCTTTTGCTCCACTCTTCCATTGTGTGAAGGAACTATTTAATAACTACTTGTTTCACTCACCATATTCAATCAATTCACTAACCAATGTTGGTGCTTCAACTAAAATAATGTCCCTCGACAATGTACAGAGATTTGGCATCGATGGAATCCATGCATCCTCCCAAATTCTAATAGTATGCCCATTCCCAACAACTTTCACAGCTCCTTTTTCGATCAAATCCCTTGCTGACAATAATATAGACCTCCAGGTGAAGCTGATGTTAGGCCTAAACCTAGACTACATAAAGTTTGTTATTGGAAAATATTTTCCTTTAAGCACTTTAACCAATATGCTCATTAGTTAGAATGCGCCAAGCTTGCTTCGCCAAGAGAGCCTTATTAAAACCTCTTATATCACGAAAAACCAGGCCTGACTTCTTCTTCGTATTGCACATCCTTTCTCATGACACCCAAGCTACTTTCTTCTCCTATTCCTTTGGACCCCAAAAGAAATTTCGATGCATTTTCTCCACTTGACTTAGTTAGCTCCAAGGAATCGCAAAGCATTGCATAGCATACACTGGTATAGCTTGTGCAACTGATTAAATAGGATTTCACGTCTAAATTATAATAGGAATTTCTCCTTCCACTCTTTTAGCTTCTTATAAGCCTTATCCTGAATAGTTTGAAAAACATTCTTCTTTGATTGCCTATATAAGTAGGAAATCCAAGATAACACTCATGTCCTTCTACTGACTTAAAATTCAACGTCAATTGAAACATTTTCCTCTTCTCAAGGTCAATATTTCGGCTATAGGACATTTTTTATTTTTTTCATATTCAGTTTTTTGGCCAGAAGCAGCTTCATATCTAGAAAGGACTTCTAAAACATTTTCTACCTCGTCTTCTGTAGCTCTCACAAATAACAGGTTATCATCTGCAAAAAAAAGTGGGAGATAGGACTAACTTTCTTCCCAATCTTGACAACATGTACGCTATTCTTCTTTTCCAGCATCTCTTAACAAAGTGGAGAGGCCATGAGCACAAAAGATAAATAGAAAAGGGGACAAAGGATCGCCTTGCTGCAGACCCTACTAGGAGTGAAACGTCGAAAAGGCTGACCATTTACAAGAATCGAGAAAGAAGCTGTCGAGACACATCTCATGATCTAACTCACAAAACAACAAGGATGCCCTAATTTCAACATCATTTGTTCAAGGAAACACCATTCGACTCGATCATAAGCCTTGCTCATATCCAACTTTAAGGCCAAATCTCCAGTTTTCCCTTTCCATTTCTTTCTAAGATAGTGGAAACACTCATAAGCCACAATAACATTATCCATTATTAATTGCCCTGGAACAAAACCTCTTTGTGACTCATGAATAACAAAAGGAAGGTCTTCTTTAATCTGTTTGATAATACCTTCGGCTAGTACTTTATATAGGACATTACACAGACTGATCGACCTAAAATAAGTAAGAGACTCATAATTTATTTTTTTGGGAATTAGAATTATGTGAGTCTGATTTATATGGCCAATTTTACCACCAAAATTGAAAAAAATTTAAAGTTAAATTAATCACATCATCTCCTACTATGCTCCATACTTTTTGATAAAAAAGCGCATACATACCATCAGGATCTGGAGCCTTAGTTTGATGCATTTTCACAAGTACTTCTCGTACTTCTTCTCCAACATATGGGGCTATGAGCATTGCTGCCTTGTCCCCGGTTACCATTAATTAGAACCACCTTTTAAGTGATATTTGAGGGTTTAGCTTGGTGACTTGATTCGAATAAGTTTTGAAAAAAGTTAACGAACACTTCTTTGATTTGGTGTTCTTCCTCAAACTGATTTCCATCTTCATCTTTGATACTCAAAATATTATTTCTCTCCAAGCGTTGGTTTGCCTTAGCATGAAAAAAAAACTTGGTGTTTTTATCCCCATTTTATAACCAACATTGTCTGCTTCTTACTTTCCAATAGAGATCACCCTGTCCTTCTAATTCATCTGCTAGGTCGTCAATAGCTTTCATTTGAGCAATCACTTCATCTGTATGTTCTTCTTCTATTAATACTTCCATTCTACTTTTGCACATTTTCAGCTCCTTTGCAAAACTACCAAAAGTATATTTGCGCCATCTAGAAAGCATGTTGGGCGTCATGGAGATTTTTGTTCGCACATCCCCTCTTGACTTCCATGCATTTGTGATGACATCTTTGCATGATGGTTCCCTGAGCCACATCTCTTCATATCAATATAATTGTTTCTTTCTCCTTCCTTTTACCTCATTTGGACACCCTTTAATGCTCAAAAAAATGGAAGATGATCTGATATCCTATTATTAAGGTGAGTTACAAAGGATTCGGGAAATAGGCTTTTCCATAGCTGATTTGCAAAGAAACGATCAAAGTCTTTCTTGCAATTTTTTCCCCTCCTCTATTATTTGTCCACATAAAATCATGCCCAAGATAACCCAAATCCATGAAATCACACTTCTCTACGGCTTCCCTTAAAATTTCAGCTTCATGGAGCTTGAAGTTATCCCCTCCTTTTTTTCCACTTAACATGAGCGTTATGTTGAAGTCTCCAACATAGCATGGAATATCTTGTGCATTATTTTTTATTCTTCATCAATATACCTGTTTTTTACTTTTGATCATCTTCAAGGAAACCATAAATACCCGTAAATCTCCATCCCCCAAGCACACAACTATTAACCATGAACTTCTTAACCATATCAAATAAATTTGATAGTCTTCCAGAAATCTCCATGACTTATCTATTGTTTCGTCCCTTTGATAACCCGCGACCCTTTGATAGTCTGCCTTATCTACCGTTTTGTCCCTTCATCATTACAGTATCCACTTTTCTTTTATTCACTACTATAGTGTTTTAGATCACCATAAACTTACTGTTCCTTTCATCCTTCCTTTGCATTCGTTTACTTCCAAAAATAACTTCTCCACTCTCCTTGGGTAGAGGTACTTTTCTCTCTAAACGGGTCCACTTATTAACCCTATCAAAAAAAATTATACCTCGTAATGTAGTTTATTCTTTTTGGGCTGACATATGTTTTGAGACAATACCATTGTTCAAACCGTTTCTTTCAATTGTCACTTCTTCATTAGCGAACACATTAATATCACTAGCTTTATGACAGTTTTGAACACAAGTTGTCTGTTGGTCACTATCAGTTTCCTTAGAAACCCTAGTGCTTCCTAGTTCAACTTGATTTTCTGAAACCCCACTAACAAATCTTATATTCAAAAGACTTAAATTTTGAGGATTAAAAAACTTAAAGTTCTTCCCTTGAACCAATTGTTTATAGACTTCACTTGGTATTTTAAGCCCCATATTTTTATACTTATGGTGAAAGTCAAAAGGCCCTTTGATTAAGTGGAGTAGAAGAAGCCTGATTTATTTCCATACCTATAACTAGAGCTAAAAAACAACCAAATTACCAATAAACTTTCACAACAATAGGTATTAATATTACGTTTTAGCTACCCTTACTTATTACGAAGCCTAACCTTAGTCATTTTGAGTACATGGATCGACGGTGTAGGAGGTTATTACATCGATCATCCATTCATTTCCAGCTCATGGACGTTCATTTAGTTCATCTGTAAATCGACCCTCATCGACTACCAATATGTATAAATATTACTTCTTAGTTACCCTTACTTATTACGATTTTATATTTATGTCTATGTTTTTAAATTTGGAAGTCTAAGACACTCTAGCATGCAATTATGTGGATCTATATATTTCCTATATCGATCCCTAAACATTGTCTTGCCTTATCTGGAGCGGCAACACGATGTTAGAGCTGATGCGAATAGTGGTTTTAGATGTGTTAACAATGCACTTAGGGTTGTTAGGACCACTAGGCGCTTGTTCGACTAATTATTTGTTGTAAGCTATTGTCTTAGACCATTTATGATAATATTTATGATGGAGATGACTATGATTTATGAGTGATCGAGCAAATCATATGGAATATAGGTGGTTGTGGCGATGATCATTAAATGAAGGTCGCCTAAGACTTATTTACAATCACAAATCTATACAACTACGCTATTGTGTTGTATATATGGATTTAACGTTACTTAGATTGTTGCTTATTATATCCATGGATTACAATGTTACCTTGTAGGCTCCATTAGGACTTTAGGAGTCGATTTAGCATACGGTGAGCTCTCATTATAGCATTTAGGGACTTATAAGCATTTTGTTCGGTTATATTTAGAGCTAGATTTTCATGTCCTCTCAACATTGAGATATAGTTCAATATCCGCTCTAATAGTGTTGTTGGACGAGGGAATCGTTATATACTGAGAAAGGCACTATAGCATATATTTTTTTCTTCTAGGTTTAGCCAAATGGGTCTATGAGTAAGAGATTGATCCAATATTTCGTACTTTTGCTTAAAAAGATTGTCACTTTTGGTACTTACTCCATTCGGCCATAGTTGTGTAGGTTTTCTTATGACTAAGATCCACCATTGTTGGTCATGAACCGTTTTAGATGGACAAAGCACAAATCCCTTTGGGGGTACCCCACGCATGTAACATATGCTAGTGGGGCAAGAACTTTCTCTCAAGAGGAAATGTCTACGACCACGCATGAAAGTAGCTTATGTAATATGCCTAAAAAGATGCAATTGATATGTCGTTAAATTGTTTTCGAGTTTCACCCTTCAATTTTTTTTTAAACTTTAATTTTGAAGAAAACTAATATTTTAAAAAATGAAAACTCCAGCGAAGTCACCAAATTGTAGGCGTGTAAAAATCATGTTTTAGCTTACATGATTTTTTATCTTTTGGTTCGAAGACAGGAGTCGCCAATTATTTTATAGGAAAAAAGATAAAACTAAAAATAAAGAGATTCTGGATTCTGCTTTGAATATCCTTACTTAATTGAATGAGATATTTTAATTGCAACTAATAATGCACATAATTCTATTAATTGCATAAAAAGATAAACATGTTAAAGGTCGAGTTTTTAACACATAAGATCTAATTATTTATGATCACTTTATCAAATCACAAGATTAATAGGTATCAAGATCTGTTGTCCAAATTATCTTATCAGGTGTGATTTAACTAATTTGCAGGTCTGATTTAGCAAACAAATAATAGTGATCAAGCAGTTGCAATCAAAAACATTAAATGGGCATAAAGCATTCTAAGATTCATATAAGCATGAAATAGGGAAAGAACAAAGATTGTCAAAATATACAAGTTTGTACAATAGAGCGCAATTTAATTCCTACATCATGAAACGTAGATTGTTAGTACAAAAGGAAAGAAAATCGGAATTGACCCTCATGAATTATACCTTTGTCGCCTAGGTCTGATTGTACGAATGTCGGAGAATTAATCTTTAGTCTTGAAAAAGGGAGTTGGAATGAAGATTCGAGGAAGGAAGAATGAATATTCTTGTTTTAATTTCATTTAATTTAATGTAGTTTACATGTATTTGAGAGAGTTTTTTTTTAGGTTTTTCTTTCTGAATGTTGAAGAGAACGTGTCAAAATCATGTAATTTGTGTTGAAAGTCATGTCAAAAACAGAGAAAAACGACCATATAAATAGCAAAAACAAGATTAAGGTTTCAAAAATCGCACTACAAAGAAACGAAATATTGCACCTGGCGCAGAGAGCGTCTACTTCACGCACGAAGGCTGCGGCTCACGCAAGCTTCTGGCGCGCTGCACAAGACTTCCGTGCCTAGGGCACCACTGTTATTTTTGTCGGATTTATTTTTTATTAATCTTAAATAACCGTTTCATCTTGTCTTTATTATTGTATAATAGAATAAACGATTAAAACCATAAAAATATGATTTTAAAAAGTTAACATAAAGAAAGATTTTTTTGAAAATTCAATTAATTATCATGAATAATTAATTTGACTTTTGAATTGTGTTTTATTTCAAATGGACTTATGACGACGATATATTTCATCATTAGGTGCTAAAAAGGAAGACAAATTTATGTATTTACAATTGTTTAAATCAACCATAATAAAGCATTAAAATTTAATTATTTTGAAAAATAGTTAAATTTGAGTTGTATTCGGACATCCAATTTGAAAATATTTTACTTGGATCATAACCAAAATTGACCTAAAAATCCAGATTGGATATCTGATCCATATATATTATATCGAATATCCATTTTTTTGGATAACTTAATTGAATACAGGATCAAAAATTCAAATATTCACTTTTTGATTTTTTTTCGCAGCTCTAGTAATGAGGACACAATGAATGAGTAGTTATTATGCTTGCATGACTTATAATAATATCATAAGAAACTATTTATAAAATATTACCCACTCAAAGCATATTTTCTACATCCAAAAATAATAGGGTTTCTTTGTTGATGCGAGCATGGAATTTGCTTGTGATTTCCGGGCTAGGAACTGAGATTGTTCTGGCCCTGATGTCACGAAACTTGTGTTACAGTTTTTCTTTTACTATTCTTTGATGGCTGGTTCGAGGACAGACTGTGATGCATTGAAGTTTGACCGCCATCTAGTTTTAAATTTTCTTTGGAGCACCATGCCCCCTTGGTCTTGGTTTATTTCAAGGAACCACTGACATACCCAAGGGAGGTAGAACTTCATAGAAAATAAACATAAGGCGGGAAAACGCCTTTCGATATTTGAGGGTTTGTATTGAGTTCGGAAAGTATTATAGCTTTTTGCGACTTCTGGGTGAAGGATTTCAGTAGATGAGCCATAGAATTTCCACCATTGTGTAAACCAAGATGGCAATTTTTCTGGTTATATGGTTTTAGTGTTGAAATAGATTAACCATGAATGGGATAATCTATTATTATTTTGCATGAGGAAAGTGGAAAACAATGCTTGTTGGTAATCCCAATTTATGGGGAAGGCTTTGTGTTTTGAGAGGTCTTGATTCCAGTCGTGAGGACTGAGAACCTTTAGGATTTTAATGGTCGAGTATGAGGGATCTGCTTGTTCATTTTTGTAAAAGAAGTGTTTATATTCAGCGGAGCCAATGACTTCAAGGATTATTTTTAAAATGACAGTAGTATTTTTACCTGCGGAAGTTTTACCTTCTCTAGTCGTTTTTCTCGAGCTTCCATGGTTTTGCATAGAGTTTTGGAAGGCTTGAAGGAGTTGAGGAACAACCTGGGTTCTATCGATGAAGGAGGTTTCACTCTCCATATTCTGAACTGCTTCGTACCAAGTTTTGATTGGCTTTTGGGTGTTGCATACTCCCTCCGTCCCAGAATACTCTTTACACTTTCCTTTTTCATCTGTCCCAGAATACTCTTTACACTTCTATTTTTGGATATGACCCACTATTATTTTAATCATTCTACCTTTTAAGCATTGGCCCACACTCTCTCTCCTCCAAATAAAATAATACCACTCCTACTACCCACCAACTCTAACCATGGTCCACACTCTCTCTCCTTAAAATAAAATAATACTACTTTTACTAACTACTAACTCCTATCACATCTACTTTTTAATAAAATAACAATTGATAACCAAACATCTACTTTTATGACTACTGAGGAGATGGAGGCAATCTTGATGACTCGAAGTAGTGATTATGGGAGCACGGATTTTTTAGCTTGGAATCATACTAAGAATGGTGAGTTTAGTGTTCGGAGTGCATACCATCTAGAAATGGAGAGGAGGAGTGGTAATATAGGGGGCTCGAATGGTGACTCTTTGAAGCATCTGTGGAAGAATATTTGGGAGGCCAAAGTTCCTCAAAAAGTAAAGCAGTTGGTATGGAGGGCGGTGCTCAATGGATTACCAACGAAGGGCAAGCTATATGACAGGGGTATGAAGATAGATCATCAATGTCCAAGGTGTGGGGAAGAGAAGGAAACTGCGGAGCATGTTTTATTAACGTGTAGGGACAGCCGACTTGTGTGGCGTATATCCCCGGTCCGGATTGATAGTATTCATGAAGAGGTTCTGATGGATGAGTGGTGTAAAGGGGCGGTGATGCAATGCAAGGAGCCGAGAACATGGTCACTCATAATGATGATTCTTTGGCAAATTTGGACTGCTAGGAATACGTGGATTTTTGAGGGCAGGAAGATGGAACACCATATTATTTGTGAGAAGGCCTTGAAGCTGCTGAATGAATTTGAAGGTGCCCTGCTTCGAGACGAGTGCCAGCAACCCAACTACCATGAACCCACTCGACGCTGGACCAAGCCTTATAAGGCCCCTGTCAAGCTCAATGCGGATGCAGCGATTAGAGAGGGGTGTTGTGGGCTGGGCGTCGTACTCAGGGATGACGTGGGGGGTGTCCTCATGGCAGCAGGTGAGAGATTGGTTGGGGTTTGGTCTCCACAAGAGGCGGAAGCCCAAGCCATTCTTTTTGGCATGAGGCTTGCGTATGATGCTGGTTTTCGAAGCCTCGAAGTGGAGTCGGATTGTCTTCAAGTGATTAGTCTTTTGAACGAGACGAGAGCCCGTAGTTTCACTCAAGTTGTTGTTGATGATGTTTTAGTTTTAAAGAACTCGTTCAGCTGTTGCTTTTTCTCTCACATTAGGCGTGAGTGTAATAAGGTGGCCCACTCTATGGCTCAATTCTCGCTCTCCTTGTCTGAGATGAGAGTTTGGATGGAGGACCACCCTGATGAACTTTTTTCTCTTGTCCTAGCGGACAAGATGCTTATTGATTAATTGAATGATTCCGTTTCCCGTCAAAAAAAACTTCTTATCATTTAAAACTACGTGCATTGATAAGTGTCAAGAGTATTATGGGACGGAGGGAGTATTATTTTTTCAGGATGAGATCGAGACTTCTCCTTATCTTTTGTCTTTTTGGGCATTTCTGTAAGAAATTCACGGTTTAAGAAGTCAGGGATTGTATTATTCTCTCCTTTTATATGCTCAATCTCAAAATAAAAAATAATTAAGATAGCCTGCCAACTGGCAAAAATATGTTTTGCAGTAATGCTTTGGACATCATTTTTTAAAACAGCCTTTGTAGTTTGACAATCAATTCGCGGTAAGAATTTTTGGTTCAACAAATTAGACTGGAATTTAGTAACATGGAGAACAATTTATAATATTTCATGTTTTAAAACAGAGTATTTTTTTTCTGGTAATCATCCCAATGCCCTGAGGTGAACCTGATAATGTATTATTTACCATTATCGACCAGTTTTAAGATACCTATGTAATCTTTTGTCAACGACATATGTTTCAACAATGTTAGGCAAGTTAGGGTTTGCTAAATTTAAGCATGGGATATCTTAAATATGGGTTTTTATAGTTTTTATGGCATGGGTATGAGCGGCATCGGACCAAGGGTGTGGATTTTTCTTTAGTCTATCATGGAGAGGTTTTGCAATTCTAATAAGATATGGATAAAAATCTAAAACATAATTTAAACTACCAAGAAATCTCTGTGGTTGAGTTTTATCTAAGATTTTATCGGGGAATTTGCTAGTGAATTGGAGTGATCTTTCAATAGGGGTAATAGTTCCACAAGATACAAAATGGCCGAGAAATCTAATTATTGTTTAAAATACAGAAGTCTTCTTTACTGATAAGACGATACCATTCGTCTTAATAAGATAGAAAAAAGTTTTTAGGTTTTTGAAATGCTGATCAATTGTGCTTGAGTAGACTAGCACATCATTAATTAATGTAAACTATGCAAAAATCTGAATAAGGGTTAAAAATATCGTTCATTATCCTCTTATATTCAGATGGGGCGTTTTTCACACCAAAAGGCATTATGTTTAATTCATACTGGCCAAAAGGAACAGTGAATGCGGTTTTTTAAGTTGTTGTGGCTTGATCTATATTTGCCAAAATCTGGATTTCATATCAAATTTTGAAAAAATAAAAGCATGGTGTAATTTTTGCATAAGATTTTTTTTATTGGGTATCGGATAACGAATCCATCTTAGAGCATCATTTAGAGGTTTGTAATTTATAACTAATCTGGGTGTGACTCGCTCAATTTCAGAAGCTTTGTTAACGGAAAAGGCTGCGCAGATCCAAGGGGAGCGAGATTTGGAAATTAATCCTTTGCTTTTGAGGTCTTTAATCTCTTATCGACAGTGATGTTCTAAGTCGGCATTCATCTGAATTGGTCGAGCTTTGGTAGGGATATTCTTCTCATTGTAATCAGGTTCATAAGGTAAATCGACCATGCTTTGCTTTCTATTCCATAAGGCATTTGGAAGATCAGAGCAAACTTCTCGCTCAAGAAGATTTTGGAAGTCAGCTACCTGAGTTTTTAAAAGACTGCTTTGTAACTGGTTTTCAATCTTTTGCGAATGGATTTTTTGTTTTAGCTCATGAACATCAATTTGTTTTCGATTGATAAGAGAATTGATCTCATTAATACAAATGGAGCTTGCCTTTATAATGTTGAGATTTCTGGTCTTAGGTTTCTCTAAGAAAGGGAATTCAAGCTTTTTATTTTTTTGTTTTGAAAGATATTCCATCATAACTGACAGTGTAAGAATGTAAGGGGTTATTAGGTTTATGAAAGGTGTTCCCAAGATAACTGAATGGTGTATATTGGTAACAAGGACGAAATGGCTTTTTAGTGAAAGGCTTTGGTTTAATATGCTTGCATCTGTTTTTGATTGGTTGTCGTACACCTGTCAAAGATAAATCCTAGCAAACCTTCTAACAATGTAGTAGGGTAAGTAGGGTCGAATCCACAGGGAGATGATTATTTTAATTCGGCTTTCAAGTTTGGAAAAACTAAACAAAGTCACGGATTTGGGATTGAAGGAACTAAACTAATGTAAATAATGAAAACTAAATAAAAATGATCTAGGGCAATGGTTCACCATGTTTATAGTTCAAAATCTATCAACATACCATTAACAATTTAATTAGTCAAATATCTAGAGCAATGGTTAATCCTACGGTCGGGTCTTAACGCTCTCAATTCAACATATGCAGTACGATCGCTGACATAATTAGAATTGCTAATTATAGGTAAGCCTCTAAAAGTCGCTCTTTCAATTCTAACTCTTATTAGCAAGATTTAATCAAACAATTAATCGGGTTGTAATGATTAACAATAACAACACTAATTAATTAGAAATATTGATGACTAATCAACCCATAAACAAGTATTAATAAGGATTCATAGTATAAACATGGATTTCGAAAACCCTAGAATATAAACTACTTAAACATAAAATAAAGAATAAAAACTAAATTTAAGAAAGAAAACATAGTTGAAGCAATTGATAAAGAAAATAGAGTAGCAAAGAAAATACCTCAATTATTCATTAATGGAGGGAATAAGAATTAGGGTTCATGAGAGAAGAGAAGGAGAGAGAAAATAAAATAGAACGTAAAAAGCTATTCTCCAAGGAAAATCAAAACATAAGAGAGAAATAATATCATCCCTTGAGTATTTATATTTTCCTAAATTCTACTCTAAAAATAAGAAAAGTAAAAGAAATTAGGAAAGCTAAATAATTACAAGAAGTGATATGATTGGATGATGCACTAAAATCAACCACCAGCCCATGGACTCCTCCATACCTAGCTGGGCGGACCGACCAGCGGTCGCTGGATACCCAGCTGGCCAGGCAGCAGCAGCAGCAGTGGAGCAAAAGGGAAACCATTGGGCGCTGGTTCGATTTTAAATTCACAAGGTTGAATTTAGAGAGTTGTATCTTGAGTTATAGACATCACATTGGGGCGCGTGATATACCGTTGTGAAGCTCATCGAGTCTAATTTCCAGAACAACTTGAATCGCATCATTCTAATAAGTAGAACTCGAGATATAAGCAAAAGAGTGAGCATATGTGAAGCTGGTTCTTTGCAATCAACCATGTTTCTTCGATTTTAGCTCAAACACATCCTCAAAAGCTGTCATGACCATCACGGAGGCTACCTTCACTTCACATGATTAGAAAGCTCGAGTGAAACGTCCATGATCAAGTATTCATTGATCGAAAACCTCGATTCATCAACTCTCCTTGCAACAACGATCCAATTCGTACAAGTTTGCTTCGAAAGCATACAAATTGCTATGAAACTACCTGAAAAATTAAGAAAACCACAAACGAAGCGTTATAGAGCACAAAATGGATAATTAATGCAAATCATGCCTAAAATGCTAGTAAATCAACTAATATGCTCTAAATATGCAATCTAAAAGTGCCTAAAAACACTATACATATATGATTCATCAAAATCCCCCAAGCTAAACCATTGCTTGTCCTCAAGCAATAAGACATAGACATTGGAAAAGAAAGATGACCTACAAATGGAACTACGATAGGGCCAAACACTCAATTGAAAGCACGAGATATATAATCACTACACAAACCAAGCATTGAAACAAACCCGAACAAAGCCGCATAGCATGTCATGTAATACAATCGACTCTCCAATCATACCACAAACCATCTTCCCCAAGCTGGACTTAACAAAACCTGACAGACCTCACTATAGTTATGTGCACTCATACTCTCATGTATTTAAAGGATAAATGATGACACTCAACCTAAAACAAGTCGACTCAAATGAAGCATATACTCTTTAACTTTGACTTTTGACTCACTTTTTATTCAACAATACAATACATAATGATCAAAAGGACTTTTAGGGTTGTAATGAGGATGAGGTTAAAGGTATGGAAAATAATTTGGGAATGGTGGTGCAAAAACCAAGAAGGGGGAGCATCATATAACAAAAAAGTGACCAAGAAAGGTCACAACAACTCCGCACAACAATCTCCAAATACGATCAACACTTTTCACTCAAGCACTAGTGGAAAAAACGTCATTCCGCTCCGGTCAAAATAGGGGTTACCGCTCCGGTTTTGGGCCGGATCGATTGGAGTAGCAACGGTTAGGGAAAGTCAACTGATCCGGTTTATAACTGGATCAGATAAGTCTTAATTGATCCGGTTCTAGTTGAAAACTGGATCAGTTAGTGTACAAACTGATCCGGTTTTCAACTAGAACCGGATCAGTTAAGTATAAATTTAATAAAAAAAAAGTTCATGCCAAACTAACTGATCCGGTTTTCTGGAAGGATCGGATCAGTTAGTCATGTTCTGGATTTAAAAAAAAAAAGCTGCCAGGTTGGGATCCTGGATTTCTAATTTCAGTTAATGCTATACAAATGTACAAGTCAACTATACAATATATAAATCACTTATCACAAAGTAGCACTTGATTATCTCTGAAAAACTTTTGCATGTACACAAATTCACAAGCCAGGTCTGATTTTACGTAGTGTATCCTTAATTCTGTCATTCACATTCACAACTAAAAAAAATCCCAAATAAGTTGATGAGATATGAGTCTCCCTTGATCATTGATTTCCATCCCACTTTTCTCAAACTCACCATTATTTTCATGATCCTCCATTTTCTTCAACTGTACTTCCATTTTTCTCGATCAATTATTTTTTCTTTAAAATAATCCTGTAATAATTACAAAAGATAACAACAACTTAATTGCATATTCATCAACCAAATAAAGCGAAAAAGAATGAGAAACATCACATCTACAATCAAACGGGATGTTATCATTAAAAACTATGAGAAATTAAACCAAAATCTCAAAAAATTATAAAACAAGCAGCGCATCAGTTATTCATCAATCCATTTCGAATGCAAATGATGCATTTAAGAATGTAAACCCCACACTGAAGTTGATCATGTAAAATACTTTTATCATTCTTCATAATACATAGCCCATAGGTGCAAGTGAAGTCTAATATTTCCCCAAAAAGATAGAATATATATGAAGTACAAGTACATATAGTAACAATCAGACTTAGAAGGCATTCTCTTGAGATTTGCTAAACTCATTGGGACTTACAAGCAAACCAGTAATGTTTTGAGATGAAAGGAGTAATATTATAAAATAAAATATAAAAAATCACATTGTAGCCCATAAAGCTGATCAACCGTGAAACAATTTACGGACAAAAAAAATCATGATCCACCACACCAGTTAGAAATTGCTTAAATAGCTTGTATAAATCATCACCACCAAACTGAAAATTTAATGTAAAATCAATAACATACAGAACACTGATAATCAAATTCGCAAATTAAACCAATCATTGAAGCAAAGACGCTGACTGGGCAATGGAACAACATAATATGAACCAATCAACACAAATTAAAAGGAAAAGAAGCAACATAACAAACAACTAAATAATCTATGAGAAGTCCAATATAATGTAACTCAAAAGCTCATATATAACAACAAATCCGAGAAGTTTCTTTTGGTAAAAGAGCAATCAATATAACCAAAATCAAACCATCCACGATAAACCAGTAGGGAGCTGAAGAAGTACAGGAGAGAGAGAGAGAGAGAGAGAGAGAAACCTGTAGGCTGTTGGGTAGGTGAGAAAGGTGGCTTGCCTGCTATATGGATGATTTTCCAATTACTTTTGACCATCCTCACATCCAAAATCAGCACTTAAACCTTTAAATCCAATCAGTGTCATAGATAGAATATAGCACATTAATGTGGCAAAACACCAAGACATTCAGGATTTATTAAAGTATATGCATCAAATAGGTCTCCTACCACACTTACACAGTATAAACTCAAAAATTCCTTGAAAACATGTCTGGCATTTAAAGACGGATATGGCAATAAAAATTCACTTACTGGACAGCAGAATACTCATAAAAAGGGTATATCCGAAGTAAAATATTTAGGAGATCAGCAATTACAAGACATAATTGAAATTAATGCAAAATTACGAACATTTCAAAGAAAGACATAGGAGGGGGAGGGGGAGGGGGAGGGGGAGAGAGAAAGATGACTAGAAGGCTGGGGTATGTTCAGATAAACCACAAGAACCACCACTCGACCAGCAAAAAAGAGACTAGGGGAGGACGAAGAGGGACGAGATAATGGGAAAATTTATATTGAGAAGATAGCTAAGTAAATGTAGTTGTAGACAGTGGTCCCATACCCAAAATACAAGTGTGAACTAATTTGGCATGACGCAAAAAAGAAAGTGCGTAAACTAAATTCGGATGCCGAGAGTATCTCTAAGGTGAAAAGTTACCTTGCTACAATAAGTTACCCAAAATACAACCTAACCAAATGTGACCTAGGAGTATTACTTAAATCGAAAGAGAAAACTACAACAACTCACAACAACAAGAATCAGTACCAACCAAGCTGATAAATAAAAAAAGTTTCAAACAAGCTTAAGGTAGTGATATTCACCTCTTATATTTGACATCCGCAATCCCAATCTGTAAGAGTTGTTTGTCTTTGGCAGGTAAGGCCATGGCCCTAAAAGCTCTGCTACTGAACACAAAGTCAGTGGTATTGCTCTTATCAGTGTGGATATCAGTCACAACTATTGTTGTCCCTTTTATATTGCAAACACCAATCTTCTTGCATCTTATCTACTCAACAAAACAACTCACCTTAGTTAATCAAGAACTAGTTATAAAAAAAAGTTAATCAAGAACTTGCAACATAAATTAAACTAAATTAAGTGGGAAAAAACACATTTTGGCCAAAATCGCCTCAAAGTGAGCTTTCAACTTGTAATACTGTTAATTTTTTATGCAATAATTAAACATACACAAGTTAAACTAGTGTAGAAATCATAAAATATGAGTGTTGCTCTGTATCTATTTTCCACTTCCCAAAAGAATAAAGATAACTATCCCATTCTAATCTCTATAGTCACTGTCTAAAGTCATATTCTAGTTATAAATGACAAATTTTCAGCAACAAATAAATTCCAAATGACAAAATTAAATCATAATTTCAATTTTCAGCAACAAATAAATCAAAAATTGCAAATGACAAATGAAAAACAAAAACCCAAAACATCAATCTTCACAAGAAGAATACCTGGAGCCTCGAGGAGGTTGCCGACTTGCCGCCTTGCCGGAGTCCAAGCACAGTGAGTGAAGGCGCGCTGCGCGCCTGCGCCGCTGCCGCTGTCTACTTAACTTGGCTCCGACGATGACGAAGGAGCACAAATAGTGAAGAAGCAAAGAGATTGAAGAATGAAGGGTGACGGCGAAGGAGCACAGAGATTGAAGAATACTTGAATTAAACTAAAACAACGAAATGAAACATAAATTTCGAAACATAAATTATATAAATTACATAAATCAATTAACGAAAAAGGAAATTACAGAGCATAAATTAATCAATGAAAAAATAAGAAACTAAAACGAAAAAGGAATGAAACTAACCCTAGAGATGGTGATGTATGTTCGTGGTGGTTGGCTGAGACGGATTTGAAATCGAGGCGATTGATCTCCTCTCATCTGGCCACATCAAGCCGCCATTTTTTACGGAGAACAAAGCCAAACGCCAGAAAATCCACAAAATTGAAGAAAACAACAATGTGAAACCTAAATTTATTCACTAAAATAATGAAAATGACATCACAATACTTCGAAAACCTAAATTTCGCATCGAATTTCTATCCGGTTCTCGAAATTTCAAGTATGCTACGGCGAGGAAAGGATCACTAAGAGAGAGAGAAGGGGGGGCAGGGTTTCAGATGAGAGGGGCTGATGAGAGAGGGAAGAGGAGATAGTGTTTGAGAGAGGAGGGAGTTAGGGGCTGATGAGATAGAGGGAGTGTGAGGGAGTTTGAGGGAGTTATGGGCTGACCAGATGAGGGAGGGTTCTAATGGAGAGAGGAAGTTATGGGCTGACCGCGAATGTATGTTATTGGGCTCCGCTTTATTAAATCCAACGTATATAAACCGATCCGGTTAAGAGAACTGGAGCGGTTAACAGAAAACCGGAGCGGTTTTCTATTAACCGATTCGGTTATCTTAAGGACCGCAGCGGTTGTGTTCTCAGGTTTTCCACCCAAAATTTCGAGGATTTACCGATTCGGTTCTCTTAAGGACCACAGCGGTTGTGTTGTGACATATAGCATTTTTTCCACTAGTGAAGAAATTAAAGAATAACCCTTTTTATTTCACTTTATTCAACTCTTTTTTTCGCTTTTTCTTCATTTCATTTTTCACTTTTTTTTTCTTTTGTTTTCGCACTTTTTTTTTCTTTTTCGAACTTTCAATTCAATTTCCAAGCTCACAAAACATACTTTTCCATCCATCTAAACCACATATAAAGCACCTTAATTCAATACAAACCGAACCAAACTAATACTCGCTCCCCAAGCTAGGCTTGGGACAAGAATCAAATGAGGCCAAGGGCTTGTAATGTAGGTATCAATTAAACATAGTCAGAAAGGCTCAACGGGGTTAGAGAAAGGATAATATGAAAACAAGAATAACTCTGGAGCTAAGATCATGAAATAAAATGCCTCAATCATATCAAAATATATGCACTATCAAATATCAAAGAGTACCAAGTAAAAATCAAGATCAATGCAACAATTGAGGAACTAATCACACATGAAAGAATAGAACTGACACATATACATCAATTTATAGGCACAGAAGCTCACTTAGGTTAGGGTGTCTGCACAATAAAGTTAAATTAAGCTAGAGAGAGATCAAACGATCTTACCACAAACAATCAATTGTGAAACAATCGTGCTATGAAGAATCATGAACAAGATGAATGACGCTTAATAAATGTAGTAAAATATCAACAAAATTCTCAAAGAGCATGTCAGCAGTAGTCTTATAGATGCAACTAAAATGAGATGAAATATGCTAGGGCAACTAAGAAAGCAGTATAATTTTTTTGGTCACACGTAAACTCCCACTCCTAGTGAGCGATACAAACCGTGCAACATCCTATAAAGCAAAAAAAACTACTCTAAATGCAACTAACATGCACTAAGTAATGATGACAATCATCCTCCCCCAAGCTGAATGACACATTGTCCTCAATGTGAACAAAGAGGAATTAAATAAGGGAGAGATACAACTTACAAAAGGGGTGGGTAATCAAAGGGAGTGTCAAAAGGCATCGACACCTCCACCACAATCGATAGTTGTAATGAGGTAATGAACTTAGCCAAAAACTTGGCTATACTTGTACCTAACAAAAAACTGCATCACACATTAGCAAAGTTAGTAAAACCGAAAAAAATGAACAAAGTCGGGTTGCCTCGTGATAAGCGCTGATTTTTAAGGTCCCGCACGACCATTTAAGATTAGTAGAGCACTCATAATAGTTCAATGCTCTAAGAAGCTTATCATATGTTCCTGCAAACATCTCAGAGCATATTATATAAGAGTGGAAAGGAAAAATTAAATAAGTTAGTTCTAAAAATCTATGAAAATTACAAAAAGAAAAAGAAAAATCAAATGAGAAGTTATATTTACAAGAGAAAACATTATTCTTTTTACATGACTCAAAAGGAAGAAAAGAAACTAAGTGTACATTAATTACATGATCATGAGAGTCATTCAAAAGGGGAGAAAGAACGAATGATGGAGGATATAATATAGGAGAAGAATGAATAAGGTCAAGTGTTTGAGAAAATGGAACATGAGACTCAAAAACACAGTATGTGGTGCCGATAAAGACTCATAAATCACCTCACTCTGAACTTGACTTTCCTCCAAAGAGAAAATTTCAACCATGGTTTCTTCCTCCTGTAAAACATCCATCACATTAGTCTTTCTCTCAATCTTTTCATGATCCCAATAGCTCTCATTTATTACCCACCCCTCATCATCATCATCATAAATAAACGGTTTTGGGCTAGAAGTTTGAGCAGATTGACATTCATTTTGGGAAGAGGGATCAAAGCCATTTACTAAAGTCACATCACATGAAGAAATATCATGGGAATTAGACTGACAATTAGAACAATAAGGAGGTGGTGTCATGTAAGTTTGGAGTGAAATAGCAGGTGAAGACATCTCCCACTCATAAGTATCCCTAACCAACCACACAATTAAATCCCAACAATAATTAGGTGATTGAAATAGAAATCCTCCATCAGACATACATTCTACCACCATCCTAGTCTCTCCATTTAACCCCTCATAAATAACTAGGCACATATCCCACAGTTTAATTCCTTGATTAAGACCAACAAAATCTCCGAGTCTATGATAGTATTTCCAAAACACTTCATTCTCATATTGAGGAAAAGAAAAAATTACTCTAGAATTACTAGCATATACATGGGGTTCACATAACATATGAGGTAATTCAGGAGAACTCATGCAAAAATTGGGAGGATTTTGATATGATGTATTAAAACTGTAAACATGAGAATTCCAAGAATTATCACTATATTGCCTATCAAAAGAATCATCCCCATCATAAAAATAACATGACTCCATGATACAAAATATATAAAACTATTCACAAAAGGGAAAAAAAATATATTCAGTTTAGTCTCACCAACAATAAAAACAAAATAAAACTATACCGTCTCCCCGACAACAGCGCCAAAATTTGATATGTTGTCGTACACCCGTCAAAGATAAATCCTAGCAAACCTTCTAACAATGTAGTAGGGTAAGTAGGGTTATGGTTATTTTAATTCAGCTTTCAAGTTTGGAAAAACTAAACAAAGTCACGGATTTGGGATTGAAGGAACTAAACTAATGTAAATAATGAAAATCAAATAAAAATGATCTAGGGCAATGGTTCACCATGTTTATAGTTCAAAATCTATCAAAATGGCATTAACAATTTAATTAGTCAAATATCTAGAGCAATGGTTAATCCTACGGTCGGGTCTTAACGCTCTCAATTCAATATAAACAGTACGGTCGCTGACATAATCAGAATTGTTAATTATAGGTAAGCCTCTAAAAGTCGCTCTTTCAATTCTAACTCTTATTAGCAAGATTTAATCAAACAATTGATCGGGTTGTAATGATTAACAATAATAACACTAATCAATTAGAAATATTGATGACTAATCAACCCATAAACAAGTATTAATAAGGATTCATAGTATAAACATGGATTCCCAAAACCCTATAATATAAACTACTTAAACATGAAATAAAGAATAAAAACTAAATTTAAGAAAGAAAACATAGTTGAAGCAATTAATAAAGAAAATAGAGTAGTAAAGAAAATACCTCAATGATTCATTAATGGAGGAAATAAGAATTAGGGTTCATGAGAGAAGAGAAGGAGAGAAAAAATAAAATAGAACGTAAAAAGCTATTCTCCAAGGAAAATCAGAACATAAGAGAAAGAATATCATCCCTTGAGTATTTATATTTTCCTAAATTATGAGAGTGAGGGATAGCTCAGTTGGTTAGAGCTCCCCTCCCGATTTCAGGAGATCCTGGGATCGATTCTCATCCCCGCCTTTGTGGCTCTCTAAACACCAAAAAAATATTTTCCTAAATTCTACTCTAAAAATAAGAAAAGCAAAAAAAATTAGGAAAGCTAAATAATTACAAGAAGTGATATGATTGGATGATGCACTAGAATCAACCACCAGCCCATGGACTCCTCCATACCTAGCTGGACGAACCGACCAGCGGTCGCTGGGTACCCAGCTGGCCAGGCAGCAGCAGGGTTGACTTTAGAGAGCTGTATCTTGAGTTATAGACATCGCATTGGGGCGCGTGACATACCGTTGCGAAGCTTTTCAAGTATAGTTTCCAACGCAACTTGAATCACATCATTCTAATAAGTATAACTCGAGATATGAGCAAAAGAGTAAGCATGTGTCAAGCTGGTTCTTTGCAAACAACCATGTTTCTTCGATTTTAGCTCAAATCCATCCTCAAAAGATGTCATGACCCTCACGGAGGCTACCTTCACTTCACATGATTAGAAAGCTCGAGTGAAACATCCATGATCAAGTATTCATTGATCGAAAACCTCGATTCATCAACTCTCCTTGCAACAACGATCCAATTTCGTACAAGTTTGCTTCGAAAGCATACAAATAGCTATGAAACTACCTGAAAAATTAAGAAAACCACAAACGAAGCGTTATAGAGCACAAAATGGATAATTAGTGCAAATCATGCCTAAAATGCTAGTAAATCAACTAATATGCTCTAAATATGCAATCTAAAAGTGCCCAAAAAAACTATACAAATATGATTCATCAGTTTTCCCTTTAATTTTGGTGTTATTAGCAGAGCTAAGTTTTGCAGAAATTTTTTGTTAAAAGCGTTTTGGGACGAGACTAGATTTAATGCAATTCAAATTTACTACGGTATTGAACAAGGCTATAGTATTAATTTTAAAATCTCTTGAAAACTCAAGTGTGACCTTTATAAAATATTTTGGAGAAGTGATTTCCTTTAAAACAAAAAGGAAATCATCTGGAACGTTCTGGTTGTTTTCTTCATCTAGAACAGAGTGAGGATCATTCTCGCTAGGAATGTCTACAGCCGTATGAGAAGTTAGAAGTTGAATTATGGCAGAGTCATGTTGCTACTTTGTTTTAAGATTATTATGTCGGCTTTAATGGTTTTCAATTGAGCCTGAACATCTTGTATGGTTCTTTCAGGTCTCTTTTTTAGAATTTCTCTTTTCTAAAATAGAAGTGAGGTTGTAAGGTTCAGTGCTTGAGGAATGGGGACAAAGGTCTTTTTCTTTAGGACTTTCCTCAAGGGATTCTCGAAGGCGCTCAAGGTATTGTCTTTGTTCCTTGGTGAGTACGTTCAGGGTATTTGGTTCATCTTCTGCAGAAGATGATGAATCTATTTCATCTACGTGGAGGCCATGGCTCTCAGCAGAATTATAAGATTCAATTTTTCTCATCAGAAGAATCTATTAGAAGGGCTGAAATTCTTTCTAGAGTTTCATCATAGAGGTCAAGGTTAAGGATTTTGTTAGACATCCTACAATATCTTGCCGTAGGTCCCTTTTTGCCACATTTGAAACATATTATGTTTTTAAAGTCAGGTTTTGTGATAGTCTGCTGGTGTCTTTTATGGGTCTTCTATTTTCGTTTTTCAAGGAGTTTTTTATAAGGTTTTTGGTAGGAGGTCGGTTTACTACAGCTCCCTTTACAAGTGTTTGTTTGAGGGGAGGAGTTATCAGATTGCTGGCAGAAGGAACCTAACTTCTTTTTAGTTTCTTTTAGCTCCCTCTTTAAGTGTTCTTGAAGCTTCAAATCTTGACATATTTGAAGGCCTTGCTTAGAGGTTAGGCTCACTAACTCACCACAGGTTAGCCTATCGTAAGGGATAATATGCTCACCAGAATCTTCTCGAATTATGTTCCTGAAGGGTTGGTTTGAAGACCTGCTAGGAATTCTTCTTTCCAAAAGGGTTGGTTTGAATCTTCCCAAAGCATCACCCTAGTTAGGAAAGTGTTTTTATACCATTGAAAATCATTTAGTTTCTTGCATCTAAGATTAGACAAAAGATCTGCGTTTTTGTCTCTTATATGGGAGGTATCTCCAATAAAATGAAGTGATAAGGTAAAAATAAGGGTCGAGACAAAATCTTGGATCGGTTCTTCATTCTGGTTGAGAATGGTAACACCATCTTCTGTTGTATTGATAGCATTTAAGATATCCAATTGATGTTGTTTAATTAGTGAGATAATAATCCCACCCTCCTTTGAGCTGGCCAGAGAAGCCTGTAATCAGAAGTTCTGCTGCAGTTCTATCTGACGTACCAGGTTGGGTTTTATAAGCATTTGACGCCATTGTTATTTGTTGCAAAAGTTTTAATATTTGGTGTTCAATCATACCGTCTATATTCCATTCATAAATGAAAGAGGCATTGTAGTTTGGTTGAATAATTGTATTAGGTTGACTTTCTACTTGGAATTCACTAGACCTTATAGGTAAGGATAGGGATGGCAACGGGTCGGATCTGGACCGGGTCTGTATGGATTCGGATCCAGATCCGTTTTCAAACGTTTGATCCATATCTGCCCCCGAATCTGACGGGTCTAGAAAATAGCACCCAAAGCCAATTACTACGGATCCTACGGATTCGGGTCCAAAACTGATCTGCCATAATTTATAACATTTGCTTTTTCATATGAAAATATTCCCAATAAAAAAAATCAACATTTTTACCACAAATTCGCAGCTAATTCAACCACTATACCACAAGTTTGAAACTCTAAAAATGAAGTAGATCTAAAAACTTACAATAATTAAAATCAAATAAACAATTTTAAAATTTTCCAATATCGAATTAAAATCAGAGCTCACGGCTGGTGGTACGACTGATAGTGGTTGGTGCATGGTAGTGATGCTGGTTGTTGCTCGTGCGAAGAGAGAGAAGAGGAGAGAGGGAAGGGGACCGACGATGTGCAAGTGACGAGAGAGGGAACTACTGGTAAATGGTGGAGGTCGTGCAGTGGAGGTCACAGGTGGTGTCGTTGGCAGCCGATTGAGGGTTCTGACGGTGGCGGGCATGGTGGCTGGTCGTAGATAGAGTAGAGAGAGAGAAGGGGAGTGAAAGTAGGGTATGAGGGTTTTGTGACTTTTGTCACGACACTATTCATGACATTGTAACTTTGAATTCCCTACTTGAAATTCCCAAAAAACGATGGTCAGACAATAGTAAACTTCAAATTCCGAAAGTTGGTAATTTTTTTTGTCACAACATTGTAGCTTTTTAAATGTTTTTTTAAAACGTTGGTAAATGGAGCAGAGAGAGAAGGGGGCTCAGTGTTTTAAAGTTTAAACTACCAGTTCCATATCTAGCTTTTTTATTTTAAAAAACGGATCTACGGATCCGTGTCTTGGAATCAGAACCGAACTCGACGAGTCTAAAATTTTAGGTTCCAGATCCATTGCCATCTCTACCGTAACGATTGTTATTGTTATAGATGACGTATGACATTTTATTCATTACCCATTCCCAAAAAAAACTGGGTTGTTAAATTTTTTTTATTTTTTTTAAGTTGGTAAGATGAAGGACCCTACTGAACTGGCACCTCGCACAGGTACAACCAGCCAGGTTTGCAGGTCAGACTCCTTGGAAGGGGGGGGAATGGTAAGGGAAACCTCACCCCCAAAGAGCCCCTAGTGGGATTTGATCCCATGACCTTGAAGTCATGAGGCCAAATATTTACCACTAGGCCAAGCCTTGCTTGGTAACTGGGTTGCTAAATGACGCCCTAGAATTTCCTAGTTACGCCCTAAATACGTATAAAATACTGTATTTGTATACTTTTCATCTCTTTTCTCATTTTCTCCCCTTCTTTCTTCACTTTCCCACCCCATCTTCTTCCACATCACCACTGGGCATTGGCGCCGGCACACCACCATCGCCACACCACCACCGCCATACCGCCACCACCATTATCACACCTCACCCTTCTTCTCTCCTCTATTTTCCTCATCCTATCCATTTCTTCCAAAAAAAAATCAACAAAAGAGGTGTCCACCATGGACGCCCCACCACCGGTGGAGGTGTCCATGGCAGGCGCTCCACCACAGGGTGAGGCGCTTGCCATGGACGCTTCTCCATATTTTAAAAAAAAAAATTCAAAAAAAGAGGCGTCCACCATTGACGCTCCACCACAGGGTGAGGCGCCTGCCATGGACGCCTCCACCGGTGGTGGGGCGTCCATGGTGGACGCCTATCCATATTTCTTTTTAAAATAAATCAGTCTACAGTCTTTCATTTAATGGTGGAGAAATGGATTGAAATGGATAGAAGGGTAAGTGAGGGAAGGGGATAAAAATGGATAGAAGGAATAGATTTTTAGAGACGGAACTTCCTTTTGATGGTGGGGAGTGATGGTGGGGAGAAATGGAATAAATTTTTTTAATAAAAAAGAAATGATGGTGGGGAGAAATGGATAAAAAAATTCAGTCTCCACTCTTTCATTTAGTGGTGGGGAGTGATGGTGGCGGCGCGACGTAAGTTGTGGTGTGGCGGTGGTGGTGTGGTGGGGTGGAAGAAGGAGGGAAGGGGAAGTGAGGGAAGGGGAGAAAGAGAGAAGAAATGTAAGTATTCAAATACGGTATAAAAATACTGTATTTAGGGAGTTAGTAAGTAATTGCAGGGCGACCAAGGACCTTGGGTCCAATGGTATGGCTTCCTATCTCTCACATGGGAGACCAAGGTTCAAATCTTGGTGGACGTAAAATTTCAATATTGTTGGGGGTTGGGGGGGAGGGGTTTGGGGCTTGTTGGGCCTCTAGGTGAGTGACCCTGTGCGAGGGCAGCCCAGAGGAAATTTATCTTACCACGGGTTTCCGAGAGGGGGCCAAAAAAAAATTTTTTTGCACGGCGGTGAATAGCAAAACCCAAAAAAACCCCGAAAAAAGAATTAAAAGAAAAAGGGAACGTCGTCTCAGACACTCAGCAGATATAAACCTAGAAACGAGTAGCATAATAGTACAACACCAGCTTCATAACTTCGCTATCTTCTTCTTTCACACCGTTTCTCTCAGCGAAGCTTTCTCTCTCCTCAAATTCCTGCAACTTTTAGTTCTCTTGCGCTGCTACTTTCGTTCGCTATATCATTACAATATGTAAGTCTTTTTTTCTCTCTCTTTCTATTTTTGTCAGATTCAATTGAGTTTTCTAGGGTTCTGTATCTTAGGGTTTATTTTGGTTGCAGTTTGATTTGCTTTTCCCCGTTTTGATTTGTGATTTTGGTTTCTGTATGATTTAGTTTGAGATTGTAGTTTTAATTTGACGGTTCTTGAGGTAAATCTCCATCTAGGGTTTTCATAATTAGGGTTTTTCGGGTTTTCCCCCTTAAGTTAGAATATAGAAATTGGACTTTGGAAGATAGTGAAGTGGTTGCTGCTGAATTGATATATTTTTAATGTTGCGTTCGTGGATTAATTATTTTTCTTCGTTTTCTTTTTATATCGATTTCTATTGATTGTAATTTTGGTTGAATTTTTTTATATGGTCTGCAGAGTGGTAAGAATGGCAGAGGCAGAGCAAGGTTTTGTTGAGAACAATGAGGAGCAGAATTTTTCTATGCAGGAAATTGAACAGCACCATGTTACTGGTGATGAGTTTGACCAGCAAAATCTTGTTGGGAATGTGCCGGAAGAGTACCATTTTGTTGCGGATGAGTTCGAGAACCAAGGGTTGTCTGTAAACGACCAAGATTTTGCTGTGAATGAACCTGAAAATAATTTTGGAGATATTTCTGAGCCAAATTTTACTGAAAATGAGGATGAACATACATTAGATGGCGAACAGGCTATTCATGAGTTGGACGAGGACCAGCTGAAACAAGAATTTGCTGATAATGGAACTAATGGATTGGATAATGCTCCAGTTAACTCGCATTTAGACAAAAAGGATGAACAGGGAAATAATTTGGCAGGTGGTGGCGTAGAAAAGAAATGGCCTGGGTGGCCAGGAGAGAGTGTTTTTAGAATGTTGGTACCTGCCCAGAAGGTTGGGAACATCATTGGTCGCAAAGGTGAGTATATTAAGAAAATCGTTGAGGAGACCAGGGCCCGCATCAAGATTTTGGATGGCCCTCCAGGATCACAAGAGAGAGCTGTAAGTTTTTAGTTATAAATGACAAGAAGTACTTGCTCTTTAGTCTTGGGTCAGTCATATGCATAATTGGTTGTTGCTTATCAGTAGAAAGGTTACCTGATATATATGCTTTAGGGTCTAAGGCGTTTCATTTATGCTATCTGCTGTGAAGGACCTTTTAAGTTGATCTAAGATGGAACGCGGCATTATCATTGTTGAAGAAGCATTAAGTCATTGATTGTTATAAATCCCATTGGCTATAATGTTTAAATAATTGTAGTAGGCGGCTAGGCGCTAACAAGTTCTTAAAACTATGTGATAATATATCGTCATATCTATGGCGTATACACTTGTTATTAACGTCTGCGGGGCGATTGCTTTAAGAAACGATTAACAATCGCCGTTAATTAATTTAAGATTATTGCAAATCAATCGACTAAATAAAATGTTCAGTAATCCAACCTCTTACCTAAATTCATACCATTAAAATATCTCATAACTATGCCTAAAGTAAGCCATTAAAGATTTTGAAGCTAATTATTGAAGCAAAGGGTGAAATTAGAAATTCGTTGGATTAAAATTCTCAAAGCTTTTCTCAGACATCAAAATTTAATTGCCTTGATGACAAGATTTATGACACTGGAATTACAGGTCATGTTAAGAAGGCTACAAAATTTTTGAAGACAGAATAAGGAAGCCAATTGTCACTGAAACATAAGGAATCTAATGCAAATATGTGAGAGTAAAGTGGTATCACAATAATCAACACGTAAAATGTGGAAAAAGTTGATATTCTGCAATAACAAAAATGAGTATGTGCAGGTTCTGTTGGCAATTTTTAAGGCTACAAATCAATCACCAATGCCATCCCAAACACGAAGCATCAAAGATCCAGATTGCAGAGATCAGCTTGAGAAGTACAAGTGCTGAAAAAGTTTTTATTTGGTTAAAAAGACTTGTACTTTGTACGTATACCCATTCCAAGAAGCTCTGCACTGTTTTCTGGAAATACGTGCCCCGGTGGCTGATATCTGTTTCAAGCATTATTCATCTCTGTCGAAGAATTTCCTTGATCATTGGCCAGGCTAGAGGTGCTTTTTGAGCTTCTTTCACCCATTGTTGGACCAATTTAAACGAAACTAAAAGAAGTAATATCTAAAATAAAACAATAATTATACAACAAATCAAGTTAGGTGAACATGTAATTACACATGCCTTAATATTACTAATATAAATCTCCAATGGAAGGGTTTTCCAGGATGGTTGATGTTTAAAACATTTAAGGAATAGATAATAGGTACAAACCTAAATTTAGACTAGTAAATTATGTAGTTGGTTGATCATTATCAAGCGAACAACGAAAGAAACAAGTACTCCCTTTGTTTATTATATAAGACATGCATAGTTTTCATCATTTTACTTTGACCAATATTATCTCCAAGTATGTTGATAAAAGGTATCAAAATTGTACCATTAGATTCATCTTAAAACATACGCTAGTAATTGTTTCCCTAATTTTAATGTGTGTAAAGATATGAGAAGGTCAAAGTTCAACCATAGAATTTGTTAGTCTCGTAAATAGAAATGGAAAGAGTATTAAACACTCCAAAGATATAATATTATAAGGAAAGCACAATGCTCATCTTTGTGTTTTTACAGATATAGATGTGCCTTCACATGAGGATTCATCTTCCATCATAACTTTGTGATTTTTCATTGTATGCCTCACAGCTTGTGTAAAGGAAGCTTAGTAATCAAATACTATAAACTTGTGTACTTAGATTGACTATTTATTTAAGTCTTCCTATCTTTACAAGTTTCTGAGTATTATAAGACTTGGTTGTGGGAATTTTCTTTTGTATTTTTTAAAGGAAGGTGGGTAGGTGAAGAAAAGTGAAGAGGTTATGCGTTGATATGTTAAATAGTTGCATTCAGGGAAGGGAGGGGAGGGGGGAGGGAATTGGTCGTTTATGTGAGATCATTATATATGTCTACAAAAATTGATGGAATGAGGGCTAAATGAATTCTTTCTTGGACGTTTACTATGTTAGATCTATATTAATTCAATCCTTGAAAATCTATGATGAACACAATGATTCTTTCTCTGTGTAGTATGAAGGAGTGTCAAAGTTGGGTTTTGGTTTTGAAGAAGAGAGCTAACTCTAGATTCAACAATGTGAATGGTTGAAGGTCTGGTGTAAGAATGAGAGAGTATCTTGTTCATCTCCCACCTTAAAAATCCTTATTATTTTTCACCACGCTCACTTTCGTTTTCAAAGACTTTTCTGCCTTCATGGTGTTAGCAGTCTTTCCGGTCTTGCCCACTTCTCACTGTACATGCCAGTCTTGAATGCCTGCTTGACAACCTTCTTAAAAGGGAATTCGGGAGGGGCGCAAATGACAACCTTCTTAAAAGGGAATTCGGGAGGGGCGCAAGACGCCTTTTTGCTCCAAGCCTCCAATATGCAAAATAATGGAGGATAAGGATCATGTTCACACTTTTTTTAATAGATAATTTTTATGAATTTAATGCCATAAGGCTTGTATAATAGATATTTAATAACAATGAAGACAAATCTAAGAAAACCAAATAATTTTTTTGTGAAAGATCTATGAAGCCCAAAACAATCTTATGATATTTTGGTGAATTCTCGAATTATTGACCTACTGCAACTTACCAATAGTGAGTTTATTCCGCCATCATAAATTTGAATAAATTTGAGAAGAAATTCTTTATATCGACTCAGCACATTACAAAGTATTCATAATTATTGTAGAAGTGCATTTACAAACCATAATAAACCTCTTTACAAAAAATCCTTAGGAACATCATCATACAAATCCTCAGAATGATCAGAGATCTTAAAACTCCTAATAGAGAACAGAAAGCCTCCCTAGATAGGACAAAAGACTCCCAAAGAAAGAAAACAGAATAAATTATTAGAGAAGTAAAAATAAATAAGAAATTAGGGCTTACCAACTATAGAGCGGTGGATGTTTTCACATGGGCTCTAAATTTGTAGGAGACTAACTGATTTCACATGCGTTCTAGATTAAGGTCTAATTTGGAGTATATTGTGGGAGAAAAGATTAGCTATAGTGAGAGGCCTGATGTTGATTGGAGTTAGGTGTATGAGATCATGTGCTGGTTCCACAATTTGCTGAAGGGTTGTTACTTGTTGGTTGAGGTTACAAGGGCTTAAATTCAGATTTTGAGATCGGATTGCATGAATCATTCTTGGTTGTTGAATGTTTTGGAAGGAGAATACTTTATGACTATAAGCCATTCAAGATGTCGTGTGATATAACCCTTGTTTGAGACTTGAGGATAACCCAATTGGTTGGTCAGAGATTGCTATTCAGGAACGCTATGGCACTAGCTTTGCTAAGGAATTCCTTATGTGAACTAAACTTGTTATATGGATTATGAACATGAGGAAACCCCTTTATGGTTACTGGGTGCAATCTGGAACATATTTTATGGGTTCACAGTGCTGTTACTCATTTTTAAGATAGAAACTTTGAAGTTGGAAAGAAGTGTATTAAAACCAGTTTCCCTGTGAGGGCGATGTACAGTCCTTTATGAGGCTGACATTTGCTGGATGATTCAAGTGCTTGACTGCTTGCTTATATTTGTATTGAACCTGCGTCCACTAGACCTGTGTTTTAGTGGCATGTTTGTTTCTCTGTGTTTGCTTCCTTCTATATTCACTTTAGGTTGCGGCATTAGTTAGTACTTTTATCCTTTCTCTGTGGCTGAAATTCAACTGGATTGGTTCTTTTTTGTGAACCTGTTATGCTTGACAGATATGTCAGAAAGTTGCTGCATTATTAAATACCTGGCAGATAATGAAAGATGCTGTGAATTAGTGTGCCAATAGTACCAAAATGGCACATATCATTCTGATGTCACAATTGGAAATTGCCATGTATGCCACGACAACCACATTAGAATCTTAATCTCATAAAAACGGGTTCGGCTGCATGAGTTGATTGTATCCCTGGTGGTCATTTACATGGTCTCCTCACATTTTTTTTCTATCAAGATAACATGTGCTATATGCTCTTGCAAACCTTATCTTCCAAATTGATGATGTAAAAATTTTAGATATTGAAGACTAGCACGAATAGTTGTTGAGCTAGCAGCACGAATAGTTGTTGAGCTAGCTGCAATATATGATGTAAAAGGATGTTCATAACTTGATATTGATATGTTTATTGACCCTTTCCATTTGTCTTAAGAAATAATCATTGTTGAAATAAATTGATTTGAAATTTGAATTATTGAATTTCTGGTGAGTGCTTTATCTATGAATTATCTTAGTGTTTGCTCAATTCTGCTTATAGGTAATGGTCTCAGCTAAGGAGGATCCAGATGCTTCTCTTCCACCAGCAATGGATGGACTTTTGAGGGTTCACAGGCGTATTGTTGATGGACTGGATGTTGAATCTCAGGCTCAAGGTCAAGCTCAGGCTCCACCTGCAGGTGGCAAGGTTTCGACAAGGTTGCTAGTGCCTGCCACCCAGGCTGGAAGTTTGATTGGAAAACAGGGAGCCACTGTTAAATCGATTCAGGAAAGTGCAAGCTGTATTGTTAGGGTTCTTGGACAAGGTAGTATTCTTATATATGATCTGTTTCAGCTTCCAAACTCAGTTCTTTGAAGTGAATGGTGGACAGATTTTTTTTATCTGATCTTCTGTAATGCTTAACCTAGTAGCACAGTTGTGTTATGTATCTAACTTGGTTTTATGGAATTATAAGTTGTTTGTTTAAATGTCCTTTGTACTTTTGTTCTCTCCTTTTCTTATTTCTATTATTCTCTTTTTCTTTCCCCGCAGCAATGTAGTTTCCTTTCTTTTTCATTCTTTATGTATCTGTTCATGCGTTAAATGTAACCATATTGTTTTGGTAAAGCTAAGCTAAATCTCAATGAATATTGCTGCAGAGGACCTTCCAGTTTTCGCTCTTCAAGATGATCGAGTGGTTGAAGTAGTTGGGGAAGCTGTTGATGTTCACAAAGCCATTGAACTGATTGGAATGCATTTGAGGAAGTTTTTGGTAGATCGTAGTATAATACCTCTGTTTGAGAAGCAGGTAATTATCCAGAATTTGTGATTAGAATTTGTATTTTGTACAAATGTATTAACTTACTACGAATGGGCCAATATTTGTCCAGATGCAAGCCCCAAGTAATCCCATGGAGCATATGCCACCTCAGCCTTGGGGTCCCCCTCATGGTCTTCCACCAAGTGGGGGCGGTGGACATGGGGGTTATGGATCTGGTATGCAATACATGCCACCACCACGTCAACATGACAATTATTATCCACCAGCAGAAATGGCACCACCACCTGATAGGCAGCCTCACCAAGGTATATCAGCTTATGGAAGAGAACCTCCGATGGGTGGCCATGCTTCATCTAATGCTCAGCCAACACCATCTATGATCACACAGGTCTGTTGCCTTGTCCTGATGTCTTGATTTTATCGATTACAGAAGCAGTTGTACGGCTTTGTTATGTTAGGTTAAAATATAGATTGATGATGTTGGAACCACTTCTGCGTTGTTTACCAAATATGCTTAATGACTTGCTTGCTGAAGATCTGCAGCTAGATCATAGCTGATCTAGATCAAAATTGCTGTTAAATTGTCTATATAGCTAACAGAGGTGAGTGGTCACTGTTTTCCTGAAGTTGTCACCCCTTCTCTCCGTGTGGTTTTGTTTCTCGTTCACCTTATTCTAAGGTATCAGTTTGCAATTTTTTTGGAATGTCTCATAATCAAATTCTGTAACTTTAGTTGTAGGCTATGCTTTAGTTCTACACTCACATTTTTGGGCTTCTAATAGTTCTTCCCTTCAGAAATTATATTGTTTAGCATTTGGGAATGCTGACAGTCTCTCCTGTTGTTAGTGTGAAGGAAAAACTCAATAAAGTACAGTGATTGTAGATTGTTTTCTGTAAGATTTTCTTTCACACCAAGGGATGGCGCATATACCTAAGGGAGAGTGAAGGACAAAATTATTACTAACCTCCGTTTCTAAATAAGTGCAACAGTTTGACTTTCATGCTTGTCAACGCACAACTTTGACCATTAATATCTCTAATTATGTATTTGTAAAAGTTTTAAAAAGTTGATATTATGAAAATATTCATTGAAACAAATCTAACAACATTTTATATGGTGAATTTTGTTTTTTTTCATATTAGTAAATAAATACGGTCAAAGTGAGGTGAGTGAATAGTGCAAAAGTCAAAGTGTTGCACTAAAAAAAAACAGAAGTATTTTCTTCAGCTGTCATGTAATACTTTATCTCCACATTAAAAAAAGTCCAGTGTAGCTCACAACCTAATACTTAATTTCCAGCTATACATCATGCTCAAGAAAGGAAACTGGAAACCTTGAACTGTAACAAGTTCTATCCGCAAAATTTAGATGGTTGCTTGACAGTGTTATCAGATCAAGTCAATGTTACATAAGTTCGAGTATGTACAGGTCACACATTTAGTACGGATATGTGATACATTTATCATGTAGAAATTGGTTCTGTGTGTCATAGACTTTGTCACGTTTTCACGAACATTGTATTTCATTATATCAATTAGTATACTCTTAGACGTTGGCTGACAATTTGAGGAGAGGTGGCGTACAGACCACAGCTTGAGATTATACCTTTCCTCTTTCAGTTGATGCTCCAGATGCTAAATCTAGGAGTTTTGTTCCACATCTAACTTGTATATAACTGTATATCTCCAAGTTGAATTTTCCCTGTTTTCAATCTGTCATGTCTAGGGCTATCTGGATTGGGAAGGCACTTGCTACTTTGAGAGTGCTGTGTCGCTTCCCCGAAAAATTTTGGGATCTTGGATCCTAATATGTAGTTAGGTGGTGTATGGGGAGGATTAGGTAACTGTGGATAGAACTGCCAATTGGACGACTCTGTTTATGTTCACATTAACTAGACAGTTCTCCCATTGCATAATTTCGATCTGAAAATGGCTAAAGATTACCTTAGGTTGAAGGTATGTGACCCATTAGCCATTATCAACATTACTTTCCACAACTCATCACTCTGTCTTTGGTCTGCAGATCACGCAGCACATGCAGGTCCCATTGTTATATGCAGATGCTGTGATCGGTACCAATGGTGCCACTATAAGCTACATTCGGCGTGCCAGTGGGGCTACTGTTACTATACAGGAGACGAGGGGAGTCCCCGGAGAAATGACTGTTGAGATAAATGGAACTGCATCACAAGTTCAAGCAGCTCAACAGCTCATCCAGGTAATAATGTTCATTGTAATGACTGAAGGAATGCATTCTTTTTCTGGCTTCACTGCTTCTATGTCAGTACACCCTACTCTGTTCTGTTCCCTTGCTTGTAATACACTCTTTTTCCAATTGTCTTTGATCTTGTGATCTCTTTATTGTATATTTTGCACTATAAAAAAATTCTAATCTTTTTTAAAAACTTGTAAAGTGCTCTGTTATATTCGTAAAGTATCGAGGTAGCTGCCTTTCAGCCTTTGTGCTCTGTTATGTTCGTGCAAATGCTATTCTCGTTGTTCATTTTATAGCAGTGCTTGTGTTTGAAGCGAAATTGTTGTGTCAATTGGTTTTGGTCTTATAGTTTAAATGTTCTGTATGAATGTTGCATGATGTCAATTTGTGGCTTGCAGAATTTCATGGCAGAGGCAGCGGCAGCGGCAGCCACAGCACCAACCCAAACAAGTGCTGCAACTGACCAAGGTTATAGCCAAGGTTATAATTCATATGCTGCTCCTGCATCAGTGTATGGATCTGCACCGTCTAGTGCTGGACACGCAAGCCAACCTGGAGCTTATGGGTCAGTTTACGGTGGAAATTATGGTTATTAGATTTCGTGTGCACTTTGTTCCCTTAGATTTAGCTTGTCACTGAATAATCAAAGTTAGGAAAGGCTGTATTACTATGCTAGTTTCCAATTATAGCTACAAAATGTTTTTGACTTCTTAAACGTGCTTGAATTGCTTCTCGGAACATGAGCTGTACCGACTTCATTCAGTTTTTTTGTGTGAAAAGTATGGACTCCAATCGTAGTCAGCCATTCTGTTACAGAGCAAGTTGTTCAGGTATCCTTTATGAATTGCTAGCTTGATTCCTGAGTTGCATCCTCAGTTGCTCACTAGTCTTTTACTCCCTCCGCTTTTTTTTATTTGCTACATTGTTGTTTTCACTAGTTTTTAGGAGATGTCCTTTTTCATCTTTTTTGGTGTACTTTTTTACCCCTTTAGTATTAAATGAGGTTGGGAAAAGGTGAAAAAGTAGTACTTTTGGGTGGAAAAAGAGAAACAAATATAATAGTATTACTTTTTGGTGGAAAAAGTGAAACAAATATAATAGTATTACTTTTTGGTGGGCCAAGTTTCCTAATAAGGAAAGTTGAAACAATGTAGCAAATAAAAAAAAGCAACCATTTAAGGAAAATGTAGCAAATAAAAAAAGGCGGAGGTAGTAATACATAATACTTTTCGCGTTCTTTTTTCTATTGCAACAATTACTATTTTGAGGAGTTTCATATCTATTGCAACCATTTCTCTTTTGGTAAAAAAAGCAAATTTAGTTGACAATATTTTTATTTTATCTTATTAAATCCATCATTAATTACTCACTTTGCCGCATAAAGTTGCTTTTACTTTATTTAGGATTAATTTCTCTGCTACTCTAGTTAATTAAAGTGTGATTTAATGCTAAACTATCCACTTTTTCCACTTGCTTAAAAACCGTGTCCAAACTCATTGTTGGCATTTGTTGCAATAGAAAAAGAACGGAGGTAGTATAAAAGATTGTGCTGGAAAAGAATGAAAATTTTATTATGGAATGGAGTACGAGTGAGTTTTGTGTTAGGATTGATGAAATTACTATAGATTTTCCTTCTTGTTCATATTGAAGTCTAATGTACAATCAGACTAATAAATAGTAGTAAGTTAAAGAAAATATGAGGTTAAGTGGATAAACTCTAGCTATGTCTTCCATAGTGTCATTTATGCTCCGTTTGGTTGGATGTAAAACATTTTCAATGTAAAATGATTTTTCATGTAAAACATTTTACAATGGAAAATTCAAATGCAAAGCTAATTTTCCTTTGTTTGATTCAATGTAAAAAAAGTTATAGAAAAGAGAAAAATGGAAGGGGAAGGGAGAGGATGGATAAGAGGAAAGTAAAAGGTTTGCTAAGGAAGAGGGAGGAAAATGTGTTTTCCCTTATTTTTTAAAGGAAAATGATTTTCATCTAGAGCTCCCTTGATGGAAAATTTGTTTTACACCCCTTACCAAACCAAACAACGGAAAATGAGAGGAAAAGGAAAACTCATTTTCATGGAAAGAATTTTACACCCTACCAAACGGAGCCTTAGACGTGCATTTTTTAGGACAGATCTTCACATCTGGTACCCCATGAAATGGCAGAGTCTTCATAATTCTTTTGAAACAACAAGAATTAGGTGTTTTTTCTCACAACTTTTGTACATTTTTAGCACATTTTACATTTTGTTCACTTGAGCAAATATACAACGAATGTGCAAAAAATTGTGTTCGGAAGCATATAGTTTTACATGCTTCCAGGAGCACCTAAATATTTGCAAACACAACTGAAGGGTTTTATTAGAATAGTTTATAGATATCCTAAAATGTGTGAAGTACATCTCACTGAGAAATAGCCACGAAATGATATATTAAGAATAGATATCCTAAAATGTGAAGTATATTTCATAGAAAAAAAATTATCTAATTATATAAATGAAACTGAATAATTTTATCTAGGATTCAACATACGATATTTTCTCAAATGTCAAGTGTCTACTTTTCAAGAAAACTAAATATAATATATTTGTTTACATTTAATAATGTTAATCATATATTTTCTGTCTCAAAATACTAGTAAGTTTTGGATGGACCGAGTTTACAATAATGTATCGTAAACTCAAACAGACTATAACATAGAAAACTAACTAATATCATACAAACACTAAACACATAAAAAATATATTATATCATACATAAACTGACTATACAAAAGGTAATTATCATACAAAAACTAACTATGTCAAATAAAAACTGATTATATCAAATAAAAAGTGACTATATCATATGATACCTAGTGCATAGTAAGTTGTTGTGCATCAGATTTATTTAAATTTTTTCATCAAAATACTTGCTACTCTTTTCTAAAATGGAAATGTCCCAATACTTGCTACATACCATAAATCCTTCTATTTTTTTTACCATTCTCACTTTCTTGTGCGCGACTCCCAATGCACGACTTTGAACCTAAATATCTTTTACTATATATTAGTAAAATTTATAACAATTGAATATTAATAAGTATTAATTGTGACGAATTAAACAAAACCCCACATGACTATGTTTTTTCTTATAAATTGAGAAGATTTCCTCCAAGTATGAATAGTCTCAAGATTCGAAGTGAAAAAGATAAAAAAAAAAACAGAGAGAGTACTTCTTCCGTTCTTTTTTAGTTGCAATGTTTTCCTTATTTGAGAGTTTCATATTAATTGCAATTTTTCCTTATTTTGGTAATATCTCCTCTCCATCTCTCTCCTATCACATGGCTCCCACTTTATATCTCTCCTCTTCATATGGGTTTTTTAAAAAAATGTGCCAATAAATTATGTTGCAATTATCATAGAATGAAGCAAAGTATTGTTTTTACGTCTAAACATTCTAAATTACCCTTAAAAAGTCGGTGGTCTCCACTTTAACCATTAATATACCCATACTATTTTCTTAGCAAATGTTTTCTCTTTAAAGAATGGTGGTCCCCTACTTTCACTCTCTAACTTTTCTAAGAACTCTCTACTTTCTCTATTTTTTTTTGATTTGGAAAGATAATTGGTTCGATAACCAACCCCTGCTAGGCTATTAGCCTGCAGGGCACAACAGCTCAGAGGCTGGGTACAAGGCTAAACAGCCCAGAAATAAATGCCCAACGTACATATTGTTGGGATGAGGATTCGAACCCTGGGCAATGCCCTGGAATACGAGGTGGTACTCCACTGAGCTACCACCTCTCTCTCTACTTTCTCTATGTAGCAAGTATTATGAAATGGAGGAAGTATAATTTGAAGGAATATGTCCCTAGACATTCCCGACAATTACTAAATATAAATAGGAATTAATTATGAAGATAATAAGTTAATTATTTTAGTAATGGTATTTGTTTGCTAGAGAATAAATGTGATTACATTAATCCTGAGGTCACACATTGTAGCTCAAGTTGAACAAAGCACAAGCCCATTGTGGGTCTTATGTTGACCGGCCATAAGGGGAAGAAAGGGAGGAGAATTAGTTCTCCTAATTAACCTAGAATTCTTCTATTATATATTGATATATATTAGGGTTTAGGTATCACACATTAAGCAGTATCTTTACAACAAAAGAGAGAACAAAAACCCTAATTCATCCCCCATTAAAACTGTTGCTTGTACCACCAAAAGCAGACGTTGGTGTTTAACTGGTGTTCGTGGACTAACTAGCTAGAGTAGCAACACTTGGGGCTCTCAGATCTTTAAAGTTTGCATACATAATGGAATTCACGCTACAAAGGTTGTACATCTAATCCTTATTGATTGATTCATGTGTTTGTTATGTATATGATCGTATGATAGATGTTAGGAAATAGTTTCCTGCCATTCCTCTATATATGTGTCTATATGTTCCTACAATGATATCAATTTTACCTAATTATATAATATTTACATGATCATGTTTTATATGCAAAGTTATTATTTTGATTCAATTAAGGGATGATTTATTTTATGGCTTGAATTTGCATAATTGATATTTGATATTAATAGATTGGAATAATAAATATTGATTTATTTGTTATTTATGCTCAAAATAGTGTTATTAAGATAAATTTGTCTAAGGGGCCGAAATTAAGAGTTTATTTCAGAATAGTTTTTGGATTTTTAAAGAATATATATTTGTTAGATTTAAAATTATTTAGTGACTATTTAGATTAATCATTAAAATAATTTGTTAACAATTAAAGATTTGACTTTTAATTTGTTAAATAAATTTAATGATCATCACCCACAAAGATCTAAATTACTATGATGGCTGAAAATAATTTATTATTTTTCCCCACTAATTTTCAGATTTTTTGTCATATTATTTGTTGAATTTAGTTAATTTTTATATTAAATTAGATTAATCATAAACTTTAACGATAACAATTAAAATATTTGATTTTATTTATTATGATAATTTAATAGATCACCCTCATAGCTAAATTCGAATTTTTTTGGAAAATAATTGTTAATTTTCTGAATTTTATCGGAAAATATAAGATATTTACGTCCTAATTTTGTATTCTTGTTAGCTTTAATATTTAATTAAGATTATGCATTGAAATCTAAATCCTAACAATCCTACAATTCTATTTAAGTTTTGTTCACTGATTCCAAATTTCTTCCCTAATTTTCGGATTATTAAATCCTTAATCTTTAAACAAATAAGTTGGATTAAGATTAGTTTGAATTTATGTAAAATTATTGCACAAATTCAAAAATGAAAACCAACCATGACTGGGTGGCCCCACCAGTGATGGTGGAGCCACAATGGCTGGTTGAAAAGACCAGATCGTGGCGAGGCAGGGGCGGCGTTGGCAGTAGCCACGCGAGCAGTACACATTTGACGTGCACAATCGCAAGCTGCTGGTGGGTGTGGGGTGGTTTGCTACCCGCGTTTGCTGGCGATCGACTAGGTTGATCGGCGAGACTGGGGAGGCGACACGACGTGGCTTGCCGACAGTGTTTTTTCGGCTGTTGGTTGGGGTCGCGATGGCTGGCGTAAACCAGCATGCGTGAGGTGATGTTTGGAGTGGTGGCGTGGGTCAAGCTTAGCTTGGCTGGCAGCCTTTCGCTGCTGGTCGAGCTTTCTCACAAATAAAAAAGGAGTTTTCAATGATATACCCCTGTTTTTTTTAAATTCTACGATTTTCGCCTAATCTTTTTTTATTCTACATTGTACCCTTTGAGTTTTTTAAGTTTTATACACAATACTCCTCTGTTAAGTGTACGTAACGTTAACTATTAATTACTTATTATCCCTGTTAATGATTCTTATTAACAGCGGTTGGAGGAAACATTTGCCTACATAAGTAAACCCTTTCCTCCATTGGTTCTTCTCTCTCTCTCTCTCTCTCTCTCTTTCAAATTCTCATTAGATATTCTCCTCCCTCAAGAAAATTTAACAACTCAATCAAACCCTAAACTTCACCAAAATAACACAAGTGCAAAAATTTAACAATATAGCAACTTATAATCAAGAAAATTACCTGAATTTTGGAGTCTCCCTTTCAGATTACTCTTGTATCTGCACTTTCGTCTTCAACGAAACGCCAACTTTCAGGAAACAACAAAATTTTTATGGTTCCACAATGTGATTTAGGGATTTCAAGTGATAGGGGTACAAGATTGAACTAAGTGAGAAGGTTGTAGGGAAAAACTTAGAAGATTAAAATGAAGAAGTTCAGGGGTCATTAAAGCTACTAAACGGAGGTTTGGTTGAGATTTCAAATATCATTTACGTCCGTCTTCATTAATACATACTATGGGTACTGTGTAGAAAACTTTTAAAACTTAAGGGTACATTATAGAATAAAAAATATTAGGGGTACAATGTAGAGTTTTAAAAAATATAGAGGTATATCATGGAAAAACCCAATAAAAAAAGAAAAAGGGTTTCCTTATTTAACCAAATGTCGAGCATAATGTGCGTTATTCCAATGTTTGGAAATTCATTAATAAAGGTTATTGCCATGTTTAAATTGTAATTGAATTAAAATAGTAAAGTTTCCTATTTAATTTCTAGTTTAAATTGGTTAAGTTCTATAAGTATTATGGAATGTTTATTTGGTTATTAATTGTTAATAAATGAATAGTTTGTATTTATTTTATTTTGATATTACAAATGCGTGGTTGTTTAATGCAATATGTTGATACTATATTTTGCATGTTATGACTAGTATGACCAAAATTAGGATAAAAAATACGATATGCAGATCGTTAATTTTGAATGTAAATTAAATAAGATCTGCAAATCGTTTGTATTTTTGTAATTTTAAATTCAATTATTTATTAGTTCTAATTATGTGTTCAAGCGTGAAGATCCAAGGAGTTTCAAGGATGGTGATCTATGGAGATTCAAGGAAATTGAGCATGTCGAAATTAAATGGCATAATCAAAGAAAGAAAGATTAACAAAAATTAAAGTGTTTTTTCGGTTGAAGTTGAGATTTAAGTTGCATTGTTAAGCTATTTGTTAATTTTTATTTATCTTATTACTTTTTCAATTTATTGAAATTGAAGCTATCATTTATCATTGTTTATGAATAATGATTCGATTGTGTTATCTAGAATTTTAATTGTATATAATTAGGGATCATTTTTATTTGTAAGAGGCTTTTGATTATATCATAGAGATGTTTGTACCATATCATTATTACTCAATTATGTGTCATTATTAATCATTTTTATGTCATTATTGAGAAAACTTGTATCATTTAAACCTATTTTGATATTATTTGTCAATTCCTTATTTATGTGTCATTATTACTCATTTATGTGTTATTATAACTCATTTATGTATTTCATATCAAATTAGAGTTGTCTAATGTTATTTTGTATAAATTTGTTTCATGTCATTTACAGAATTGTTTTATACTATTATATTCTCACTTTTATGACGTTTTTCAACAAACTTATGTTCTTTTCGAGGTAAGGTAAGTGATTAAGTAGAAAAAGAAGAAGAGGAGAGTGAAAATTTTAAGGGATATTATCTCAGGTAACCCTGACATATAGACATTTTTCCAATATAACCCCGACTTTGACAGCCATGTCTCCGATAACCCTGAACTTGGTTTTTGTCATTAAATTGGACGGAATTAGAGACGGCGTTAAGTACTCTCTAATTTTGTTTGACTTTTGCGAAATTCATCTCTTTCTCTCTCTTGTTCTTCATCTTTTCTCTCTCTTGTTCTTCAACTCTTCTCAAGCCCATCATTCTCTTTTTTTTTCTCAATCAATTCTCCAAATCAAAACTTTAATCCAAAACATAACAAAACAAAACAAAAAGCCACAAAATCAAATTCAAGAAATCACTTAATTACGCCACAAATTCAAGAAATCCAAGAAATCACAAAACAAATTCAAATTGTAACAATCCTTAAATCAATGCAAAAATCCCCAAATCAATTGCAAAACCTAGGGTTTTGCTGCTAGGGGATGAGGCGGCTACCCAGCAGGCGGTGGAGGGGCGTCAGGTACGCCGGCAGACTGGTGGTGGGAGGTGGGTTGTGGTGCGACGGAGGTGGGGGAGGTAGGTCAGTGGCTAAAAGGAGTGCGCGAGGGCACGCGAGGAGTGCGCGAGGGCGCGCGAGTGGTGCACGAGGGGCGCGCTGGTGGTGCGCCAGTGGAGGGTGGTTGGGTTCGCTGGTGGTGTGCCATTGGAGGGTGGTTGGGTGCGTTGGTTGTGCGCGAGTTCAAGTGTTGGGTCGCCGGTTCAGGGGTGGTAGGTGAGAAGCGTGAGTGAGGGAGGGAAACGTGGGAGGGGTTGCTGGGTTTCGGGGTTGGGCCGAGAGTGTTTGGGGATGGGCTGAGGGTGTCCGGGGATGGGCCGAGGGTGTTCAGGGTTGGCTGGAGTTCCGGTTGGAGGGTGGTGGTTTCAGAGGTGGTGGAAACCATTGATGAATGCTTGAGAAGAGATGAAGAACAAGAGAGAGAAAGAGATGAGTTTGGTTTTTTTTTTTTTTAAAAAAAAGGCAGTAAGTTGGGTTGTTTGAAAATAGTTAACGCCGTTAACAATTCCGTTAGGTTTAATGACAAAATACAAGTTTAGGGTCATCTAAGAAAAAAAAATATGTCAGGGTTATTTGGGAAAAAGGCCTATATGTCAGGGTTATCTGAGATAATATCCCAAATTTTAATACTGTAAAAGCTTTGGATTCTGGTACATTATACAAACCTGTACACTACATCCCATTCAGTCTATCTTCTTCCTCCCTAATTTATCTCTCCTATCCGACTCCTTCCACCGACCACCGGTCACTACCTCACCTAACTGCAGCAGCACCGTCGCAAGAGGAGGAGAGTAGTGCTTGTCTGAAATAACTACCGAGAGGAGAGAGAGAAAAGACCTGCAGCAGCAGTTGACGTTGGCGCCTTTGGCCGCCACCGCGAAATGAGTGTTCTTGGCGTGTCTTAATTTTGGAAATTGGTTCTTAATTCGAAATTTCTGCAAATCTGGAAATTTTTTTGATTCTCTTGATTAAAATATGTTCTTGGTAATCTCGAGTACCACGTTCGGTTTCAATAAACGAAAATGACGGCAATTTCTAAGGTTCATGAATAGGCAAGCACATAAGATTAACTTGAAGATGAGATGATGAAAATGATGAGCATTCCTTACTCCTTAAAGAATCAAGAGACAAGAGATTGAAACTTGAAGATGATAAGTGATTGTAGATAAACGATTAAAGGTGAATGATTGAAGAAAAACTGATTTTGGGAGCTAATATTGCGACAATTTCAATTTTCTTGATTTTTGTCAAGTTGAGGGAGGAGAGAGGGGGGAGAAGTTGGGTTCTTCTATTTCACACGTGTGATGACTTGCTACAGGACTTACAGCATAAACTAATGGTGTAACAGTTACACCCAAGACTTTGTGTTTTTAGATATAGTCACCAGTCACCACATTCCAGCCCAACTTAACCATAAAGGCCAAATTCCAATACTTTAATTTCCTAAACCCTAATCCACCCAAATTTACCGACTCACAAATTTTAGCCCAAGTTATACGTGGAATATAATTGCCTTTTATCCATTTTATTCCAAATACATTTTTTACAATATTTTTTCTAACTCATTTAACACTGAGGCTGGTAAAAGAGTAGATTGGATGGAATAAAGAAGATAAAAATTAATCACAAATTTAATCAAAGTGCTTCTTCCTGCTAAGTTGATTAATTTAGTCAGCCAGCTTTGAATCTTGCTAGTAGTTTTCCTTAACATTTCAACATAATCCCCCTTCCTTAGTTTATTTAGATGAATAACAACTCCTAAGTATTTCCCTAAGGAAGTTGTACCAAATATATGATACACATCACCAACTACCTTCCTATATGGACACATCTTAAGAGGGAAAACTATTTTTGACTTTTGGACATTTAGAAAAAGACCATATTTCACTCCAAATTCCTCCAAAGTGTTCATGATTGAGAGAGCGTTATCCATTCTCTCCCAAAAAGAAAAACATCAGCCGTACAAAACAAATGGGAAATACTAATTCTTGTTGCTATATATCTTGATAGGAATCCAATCTTTGTTGTCCACCTTTTGCTTAATTAGTCTAGCTAGAAAGTCTTTCCAAACACTGAACAAAGATATAGGAAGATAAGGGATCACCTTGTCTAATTCCCCTAGAAGTAGGGATGCGACTGGGGCGGGGCGGGGCGGATTTTGGCATTCTCATCCCCATCCCCACCTCACTTTTTCATCCCCATCCCCATCCCCATCCCCATCCTCATCCCCGCGGTGGGTCCGGAACTCATCCTCATCCCCGCCCTGCCATGTACACAATTAAAATCATCCCCGCCCCATCACCCACTTGGGTATCCATCCCCACCAAATCCCCACCTTCCCCGCCCCACCATCCACTTAATCCTCATTTGAAACTCACTAAATAATATTCATATACCATATATAATTTCAAATACTAATAACAAAAAATATATACAGCTAGCAAAACTATTAAAGAGTGTTATAGACTTGTAATTTGTTGAAAATTTAATATTTTAAGTGGGTAAGATGTAGGGTGAGTGGGGATCGGGCGGGTACAACTTAAAATCCACCCCCGCCCCATCACCCATGGCGGGTATAACTTTCATCCCCATCCCCGCCCCACTACCCACCAAACTAGGATCCATCCCCGCCCCATTGGGGCGGGGATGGGACGGGTCTCCTACTTGACCCGCCCCACTTGCATCCCTACCTAGAAGGATTAAATTGATTTGTCCTCTCCCCATTCCAGAGCACTGAAATACTAGGGGAACAAATGCAACTTAAGATAAGCTTTATGATGTTATCATGGAAATTAAAGAAGATAAGGGAATCTCTAATGAAGTTCCATTCTAGACCATCATAAGGCTTAGAAAAATCAATCTTAAAAGCTATAAGTTTTGAAGAACTTTTAGCTTTTTTAAACGTATGAGCTATTTCTTTTATTACTAAATCCAAAATACTCCTCCCAGGAATAAAATTTGATTGAACAGGATGAATAATTTTCGATCTTTACCCTCACCAACTTTAGTCTATCACTTGCACCTCAGATTTCCTTCACCACCCACTTCCTCGCCCAACATTCTGCCATCATCTGACTATTGAATTGCATGACTTCCTTTTTTATCATCATTTTTTGTTTCCATCTCTTTTTTATTATTGCATTTATCTTTATTAAGCGCTTGAACCTATTAGTTATGCTAATCTTAAATTGCTTCTGGATGAATTAGTTAAGCACTGAAGCATATTAGTTAAGCGTTGAATTATATTAGTTAAGCGCTTTGACCTATTAGTTATGCTAGTAAAACCATCTCATTTCCCCCTCAATTTATATTTTCTCTCCTCTCGCCAACTCTAATTTCTATCTCCCATGTGTTATGGCTCTATCCCCTTCTACCAACTCGCGTTTCTCTCTCCTCTACACTGCCATTTCCCTCTCCTCCACCCAACTTTCATTTCTTTATGAAGCTACATCTCTTCTTTTTTTTTTTTTTTTTTTTTTAAACATAGAAAACTTTCAACTATATAACGTCCTTTTCCACGACTTCTTCAATCTTGATGATGAGATTTTCTCAATGCTCTTTGTTTCCCTCCAATGGGTCTAAACTCTAATAAATCTATTATTATGAGTTACAACTTACAACTTTTAGGTAGAAAGTTACATTTTTTTTCAGGTCAGTAGTTATGGTTTTCTGGTGATTAGTTATCGTTTCCAGGTAAATAGTTATATTTGTAAGGTTAATAGTTATGGTTTTTAGTTATTAGTAATTGTTTATTTATAGGTTATTAGTCATAGCTTTCATGTTATTAGTTATAGTTATGATTCCGGATAAATTGTTATATTTGTAAGGTTAATATTATGGTTTTTAGTTATTAGTAATTGTTTACACGTTATTAGTTATAGTTTTGATATTATTAGTTATAGTTATAGTTATGGTTCTGGACAAATGGCAATATTTGTAAGGTTAATAGTTTTGGTTTTTAGTTATTAGTAAAATGTGTTATAATCTGGTTTCTATGATATAACTAATATACTTCAACGCTTAACTAATATGATTCAACGCTTAACTAATATACTTTGCCGCTTAACTAATTCATCCAGAAGCAATTTAAGGTTAGCATAACTAATATGTCCAACCGCTTAACTAATTACGCTGCTGGTTTGATGCACGCGCGTATGTCAGCATGACAACATTTGTCTCACGTTAACACTAACGTGAGACCGTCTCTTCAAAAACGGACTCTTTTCATATTCCACTTACTGCCATCTAGACGCCCACCCAAACCTAGTGACTAAAGGTTTGTTGAGCGACACCTCTACACATATCTTAGCATATTTTCTCCTAAAAACCCTATTAATTGTATAATCAACCCTAATTGGTTTCCCAATTACCTTAGCTACATCAAAGCAGAGTGCCTCTTTATCATGGTATTCCACAGGTAATTCCGGGAATCTAATCCAAAAGTGAAATACTTTCAAATGGATTCATTGAAGGCTTAAAGTTGGGCTTCCAGGTAGTTAACATAAGATAGTGATTCAAGATGAACCATGAACCTCCAAATATATTTTTTTAAAATCATCATGCAACACAAACTTGAAAAGGAAAATACCCTTTCCCGTGTCAATTATCTTCAAACCCCTTTTTGGATTCCATATTCTTCTAAACCTTTGACTTTAGAGCTCATCTCTTACATTTATTCCAATTTCCAAGGCATTCCCCCGCGAGAGTCAAATGACAATGTCTTCTTAACTCAATCCTCCTCCTATCATTCCATTGAGCTTTCTACGAAGAGGGGCGATGAAACGCTAATAGTAAACATGTTAATTTTTTTTTCAACAATTATTAATTTTTTTTTCAAAAATATTACCTTTTTAAAAAAAACTTTTTGATTAAACAAAAATATAAAAAAAAGACAACCTTTTGTCAAAAAGTAAACATGTTATCTTTGCCATAAAGTAAAAAGTTGTATTGATTTACGTGTCCCGTTAAGCTTTTCCCACTAAAAAGTACAATTGGTTATTTATAAGAACCCCTGTTTGTATGTTCAAAACATTGATTATTAATAAATCAACCATTGTTTGTGTATTTGAAACTCTTGTTTTTGTTAAATCAACATCTGTTTGTGTATGTAAATATGTTGAAATGACAATTTTGTAAGCAAGCTGCCCACTAATGATTAGCGTTTTATCACCCCTCTTCTACGAATCCCCTTGCCTCCTCAAACCATTGTGGGGAAACCGCCACTACTTGCCTAGAAAGATCCTCCTGATCCAACCCCTTTTCTGGCTCTTTGCCTTTATTATCATTATTGACAACCTTCTCCAAAATTACTTCGTCCCTCCTTGCTTGTACATTGGGTTCCTCAATGGATTCCCTGTCATCCGGCCTATCAATGGACCTAATTAGTAAGTCCATCTCTTGTGAAGACATAGTCCCCAAGGACTAAAACTGAAATTAAACTTGAAACTCAGAAGAGATGACAATCACCACTGGAAAAAACTTTATCTAAAAGCTGGATTAACTCTTAAATATAAAAAAATCTACTCCAACAAGCTATTGCATGCTAGAGAGGAGGAAGTTTTTGTTCTTGGGTCCAACTCTTATTTACTGTTTGTTGTCGTATATTGTGTCGACATTTCATTTAAAATTAAGATACTGTTTTTATACCAAATTATTCCCAATTGATATTCCACAAAGTCTTTTTGGACATCTTTTACTCTCTACTTGTCTCTATAATTGGGCTCCTGAACCTACTCATAACTCACGCTCCCCATTTCTTTCTCTATACATTTTCACTTCCCTTAATATTCATGCCAAACGGACTGTGATTTGTGGCTTAAATGAGGGCAGAGGAAGTATTTCAAAGGGAGATAGGAAAAGGAAAAGACCATCTTCAACATGAAATTCATTGTCCAAAAAATAAATAAACGTGAAATTCGCAAGAATAAGCAAGCTCTTATTCACTAATATAATACCTAGTGCATTTTTGTTCACATATTTTCTAAATAGCCAGAGACCATATTGACTAGCTACACTAATTAAGAAGTTGCATAATATAATTAAATCATTATAAGAAACTGTAAGTTTCCATTTGACTAATATATGGAAACACTCACATTACAATGCCAATTCCCAATCTTAAGATAAGAAGGATTCATATCGGTGCTGCACATGTAGTTCTGAAGTGACCTGTCTGATTGCAGCGACTACAATGCACAACCCGTTTCACACGACCACGATCTTCAGCTCGAACTCTCTTCTTTCTTGGTCTTCCAGGAGGACGAAGAGACTTAGGTGGGTTAATATATACCTCAACAGATTTGCTAGCATCTGAGTCCCCTTCAGAAAACTCTTTCCACAATGACTTATCTGGAATTGGATGTATAGTCTGAGAATATGTCTTCCTATAAGTTGCAACTGTGAAACAGCTTTCTGTGAAACGATGAACATTCTGCCTGCACGAAATTAGGGCTGCCACAGCATGAGCACATGGTAGACCATACAGCTGCCATCCCCTGCAAAGACAGCAACGATTTCGAATATCCACAAAATTAGAACCTTCATGCGTTATGACTTCAAACTCTGCCTCGTTTGCACGAAGCACTTGGTAAGAGCGAGCACGCTCAATTGCTTCCGCAACATGACTCTCAGCAGTCGGAACGAGTATCGATGTCCACTGCATGCTTGTCTCACGCCGTTCATTAAACCAAGTCATCAGCTGCCTTCTAATGCATTCCATCATCTGAATGATTGGTAGCCCTGAAGCTTCTAGAAGCCAACTATTTAGAGATTCAACTATGTTCGCAGTAAGATGCCCGAATCGAGTGCCCTCGAAATAGGCAGTGGCCCACAAGCGAGGTGGAATTTTCCGAATCCAGTACGCAGCATCTTGTGATAACTCTTCTATTTCCAGAACTTTAGCCTCAAATTCAATTATGGTGAGAGATTGAGCAGCTTCCCACAAAAGATTTACAAGCATTGTGTTATTGAACTCTTTACGGAAATTTTCATTCAGATGACGCATGCAAAATCCATGAAAAGCAGTTGGGAAGTTTGCTTCCACCCCATCCACAATACCCTTATGCCTGTCTGACAAAATTGTCAGCCTGGGCATATTTTCAGTATTAACCTCAAGCAGATTGTGGAGTTCTGATAGAAACCACATCCAGTGCTCATCATTTTCCTCATCAACTACACCAAATGCCAAAGGAAAGAGAGCACCATCCCCATCAAAACCAGTAGCCAACAACAAAGTACCCAGGTACTTGCTCTTCAAATAGGTTCTATCAAGACCAAGAAGCGGACGACATGCATTTAGGAAGCCATAAATAGATGCTTGGAATGAAATAAAGAGCCGCTGGAAGCAGTCATCTGTCGGATTACCATAAACAGAAGCAATACTACCGGCATTTGTGCGTTTAACTTGCTCACAATATTGTGGTAAAAGCCGATATCCTTCTTCAAAGGATCCCCGCATAACTGCCATAACACGCTCCTTTCCCCGCCAGGCCTGCTTGTATGATAAAGTGATCCCGTGTACCCTATGGATCTCTTCTAGTATCTCCTTGGGCTTGCAGTTCGGATTCTCTCTCAAACGTTGTTCGACAGAGTTCGCCACCCACTGCACTGATGCTTGCTGGTGGCCAAGATGACCTATGCCATTGCATGTATGGATCTCATGAAGCGTCCTGATTGTGAAAGTAGGCACGCCAGGAAGCTTTGCAGCATGTACACGCCATGGACATCCTTCAGATGCACATTTGGCAGTAAAACGAGTTTTATCAGATTTTATGGTCTGCATCTCAAAGTGTAGAGCAATCGCTGTATTCCTTAAAGCTCTGCGACAGCTCTTAACATCTGGAAATTCCTGTCCTACATGAATCTCATGGCTAGGGCTGACAACCAGAGAACGAGCCTGAACAACATGACTAAGTACATAATCTGGCTCCTGAACACCCATATCATCAACAGCTTCAATACCCATTTCTTCATCATGATCAATATCTAACTCCAAATTCTCATCAAATTCTTGATTGCTTGAAAGAGCCAGCTCATTTTGCTCTACTATAGCTAACTCATTGTTCTGAGAAGAAAATTCATGACTTTCATGATTAGGTTTATGCTCCATATGCAAGTCATTACCTTGTTCATAAAGATGCTCATCGCTCGCTTCATGATCATGGTTCTGTTCTAAAGCCAATTCATCACGTTCGTGGGAATGTCCTAAACCCAGTTCCTGCTCATGCCCTTGTCCCAAACCGAGATCATGCTCGTGAGTTTGTCGAAGATCTAGGCTGTGATTATGGGCAAGCACCAGCTGCTGGTCATGGTCTATATCAATTGCATGATTTTTCCCAAGGATCAAATCATGGTTTGCCATTCTTCAAAAAAAACTAATGGCAAACTTCGCGAACACAACTACGAAACCAAGGTGCTGAAACAATGTCCAGTCACCATTCACCAGTGGCATCAACAAACTCTGAAACAAGATGTACCAACTAATTCAGAATTTCTGTAACCAAACTATCACACAACATCAAATTCTTTAATGGGTAGCATGCTCAGGAGACATAGTTTACGAGATAACAGATCACAGCAAACACCAAGAATCCAAGATAATAGTACGTAAATAAAAACACAAACCAAACTAACAAAAACATAATTAATTTAGCCAAAGACATAAGAATAAAATCTGCAAATCACAAGTCCAGGAAGTTTGAATATCAAAAGAAACAGAATTACTGTACAATTCAGAGACCAGTGTACTCAATTCTCAAATTAATAGTTACAAAGTCAGAAACTTTATTGTAATTCTGCTTATTACTAAACCAAGATAATCAATTATTAGAAAAGAGGCCAAAATTAAACCTTCAATAAACTTCAGTAAACAGCAAAATAGCTCAAATAACGAAGTGGGTAATACCCAGAACTACGAAAAACGCAGCAATATACAGAAATTAACACTGTACCTCAAAATTACGGAACCCTAGCTCAAAAAATCCAAGCTTTGATCCATCAATTGAGCTTCAGAAATCAGTGTAAATTGTCAAAATTTCTAACTGGGTATTCTAATAACGTGGAAAATTAACGTCATGGAACACATATAGAGATCAATCTGGAGAAAAAAACACCGAAAATTGGAGAATGAAGAAATTTGGAAGAAAGGGAAGAAAGAAGTGGGAGAGTTAACGGAAATTCGAAAGAGGGAGGAGAGAGAAAATTGGCGGGTATGTGAGAGAAATCGGAGAAAGTAAGAGAAGGGTAATGAAGGAATTGAGTGAAAATGGGGGGGAATTACAAAGGGGCAATCGAGAAAAGGGAGAAGAGAAGAAGAGAATGCATAACGTCGGAGGGTTGAGATGGGAATTGCAGCTTAGGGTTGAGAAAGGGCGAAAAAGGACATTTAAGTGCAAATGTCGGATTTTCTTTAATAATTGATTTTGGATTTACATTATTGCCCCTTTGCTTTTTAATCACTTCTTGGGCCTTTTTTTACTTTTTTTTTTAGGGAAAGTTCAATAGGGCAATTAAATAATATTAGTAGGCTATAGCAATATCTAAGGTAAACAAAGAGTCAATACAAGAAGGAAAATTAACTAACCAAACTTTTCTATCTATAATTCAAGGCAAGCAACGAGTTAGCTCGTGAACAACCTTATTGCCCTCCATATGGACAAAATTCCAAGACACAACATCTAACATACTACTAGCTTGAACGATGTCATCAAGAACAAGATGAAAGCTACTCCCGCCTCGCTCTCGTGAAGAAATTGCGTTAACAAGGTGAAGACAGTAATTTTCCACAACGACATTCTAAAACTCAACTCTATAGCTACCTGGATACCAAATAATATAGCATTTGCCTCAGCAATTAACTTCCCAGTAGTCCTCGACCTTCCAATGCTGCGGCCAGCAACGCCTTACCATCCCCCCCCCAATAAAAAAACATAAATAAAATTATAAATATGTGTGTTCACATTCTTTAATTTGAAATACAAATGCAATAACCAATGAATCTACAATCTCATATTGGTCTTTGTTAGAAAAAAAATCTAAAGATGAGATAAAACTATTTTTAAAAAATAAAAAGTATATGATTTAGAGTACATATTAAATGTTTATATTCACACCTTAGATCCTCGATCTACAGGTGTATTCAACCTCCAAATGAGTAACTTCATTGTTCTTTTAATAAACAAAACAAATAATTGCTCATTTATATTTCTCTATACCTCCAAATGAAGTACTCCTATATTATAAGACGTGTGTGGAAGTATTTGAGGTCGTCACGTGTAATCTGAATGTATAAGCTGATATGATGGCAGTAATTCAATTAATTTCAGTAAAAAAATTAAATAATGAATTATATGCAATGACCCGAGACATCTCCCGGACCAACAACTAGTTTCTTTCTATCTATATATATATATATCTAAAAGCCAAGGCAAACAAATGTCATGCTGCCACATGTACCCATCCCCTCTCCCAAACAAATGACACAAATACAAAGTAATCAACAACAAAATATATGTGTGAAGATTCGAACACGCAATCTCCTGTATGAAATATGAACATACTAACCAACTATTCTACCATCTCTTTTTGGTTCATATGGGGGAAAAATAATATATAACATACATCTAAGAAAAATATTTAAAGATATGATAACTTACATCCCACAATATCCCCACAATTATTGAGGAGACCCAACATTACATCCAATTATCTCAAAAGTTATTGCCCACATACTTGGTAGCTCATGTGGCCCGCCAACATTGTTGGAGCAAAAGTGTAATAATGCTAATAGTCCCTCCTTCATTTGCTTGCTCCATACCCATAAAAGATCTAGACCAAACATCTAATACACACTCGGGTGACTCAGCAAACCCAACATTCTCATAGAAGTAAGAAGTACAACTCCTACTCTTCCTTTCATGGAGGACAATGACATATTATTATTTTACGTTATCTTTTTTCTTTCTTAAAACCGCCTATACGGATGAAAAATTATTTTTATATAGAGTTTTTAGGCATATTTAGGTTGCATTATTAGAGCATATTAGTTCATATAGTTGCATTTCAAGTGTCATTAGCATAGATTATCTATTTTGAGCTCTATTACGCTTCGTTTGTGGTTTTCTTAATGTTTCAGTTAGTTTCATAGCTATTTAATTTGGACACTTTCGAAGCAATTTTGGATGAATTGGATAATTCTTGTAATGGGAGTTGATGAATGGCGGCTTTTGATCGATAAATTTATGTTTGTGGATGCTTCTCTTGTTCCTTATAATCATATTAAGTGAAGTAGCTTCCATGAGGATCGCGGCATATCTTTCGAGAGTGAATTTGAGTTGAAAACGAAGAAATGCGCTAGTTCCGAAGTGATTAAAACCGACACATGTTCACTCTTTTGATCATAACTCGAGTTCTACAAATCGGATTGAAGTGATTCAAGCTGCGTTGGAAACTAAACTTGAAGATCTTCGCAACGATAGATCACACGCCCATAGATAATGCCCAGAAATCGAGATACAGCCTTCGAAAGTTGACATTGCGAATCTGCCCGTGAACCAGCGCCCAACGGGTTGCTTCTTCTCTTGCGATTGCATTGCTGCCTAGCCCGCTGGCCAACCAGCGCCCAATGGTCGGGCCTCGACTCGCCTAAGTGGTAGACGCGAGCTCGTGGTCGTCGTGGCTACTATCGTCCAATCATCAAACTTCTTTTATTAGTTTACTTTCTTATTTTCTTTCCTTGGATTGATTTATTAGAGAAGAGAGGAGAGGAGAGGAAAATATAAAAGGGGAGATTTATTTTATTTCTCTCTCATGCTTTTATTCCTAAAAACTCTAGTATTACGTTTCCTCTTCATCTCTTTCCTTGGAACCCTAGTTTTTGCTTCTCTTCCGTTAATTCAAGTTCTAGAGGTATTTTTCCATTGTTTTCTTCTTCATTAATATTTGCTATTGTCTTCCTCTTTATTATTGTTGTTTGTTATTATTATTTTCATTATTTCTCATTCATGAATTCTAGGTTAATTATTGATTTTGCTTTAGTTATTTCAATTATGAGTGAGTAGTCTCTTTTCTAGGGCAAATGGAGGGAAACCATGTTTATACCATGATATTTATACTTTGAAATTGTTTGATTCATGAATTAGGGTTTTGAGTAATTCCGATTGATAAGTTTAAATAGTTTGATTCTTGCAATTGGCCAATATCAAGAGTTAATTAATTTGCTAATAGGAATTAGAATTGAAAGATCATATTCTTAGAGGCTTCATTACAATTGGCAATTCTGAATATGTTAGCGATCGTACTGCATAGGTTGAATTGAAAGTGTTAATGCCCGACCGAAGGATTAACCATTTCTTTAATTACTCACCCTCTAGTTTATTTGTCATTGAATTGATTTGTATTCTTAGATTGGTATAAGCATGGTGGACCGAACGTATGCCCTAGACTTTTAATTTATTGATTAAACCAACTTTTTGATATTACTTGCTTCTAGTTTAGTTATTATTCAAATCAAACATTTGTTTTTCTGAGATAGTTTATTATAATTAAGCGGAAATCGATAGAAATCCTCTCCCTGTGGAATCGACCCGTATTTGCTAAGTCTCTGCTAACAACAGACACCGTGCACTTGCGGTATTACTTTTTAAACTCATCAAGTTTTTGGCGCCGTTGCCGGGGAGACGGCTAGTTTCTATAGCTTTTTGATTAATTATTTGAACTATTTCTGCTGTCTCATTGGAACTGCAAGTTCTAATTGAGGCAATCTCACTGCACATTTCTCATTGTTTCTTTTATGCCCAGGTCTAAAAGGACAGGTACTCCAGTTCCAACTGATCCTGATCTTGAGAAAACCATCCGGCAACTCAAAAAGCAACAAAAGAAGAAGAAGCAGTCTGCTAACCACGAAAAATCCACAGAAGGTCCTTCAGAGCCAATCATGCCTCCTAAGTCATTGAAATCTTATGGGGTACCTTCTCCTGGTGGCATTTCCACAGGTCCTACTATGCCTGACATTCAAGCGGCCAATTTTGAGATCAAGCCTGCCCTCATTAATATGATCCAACAGAACCAGTTTGGAGGGCATCCATCTGAAGACCCTGCAAATCATTTACAACGGTTTCAACAATTATGTCGTACCGTTAAGCATCAAGGGGTCACTTCTGATCAGTTGAAGGTCATGATATTTGAGTTTTCTTTGAAAGACAAAGCTCAAAAACGGTTGAATGATGTTAAAGAAACTGAGTGGAGTGCTATTTCTGAAGCATTCCTGAGAGAATACTACCCTCCTACCAAGACTGCAGAAATCAGACACAAGCTTGCTACCTTCCAACAAGAACCTGATGAGACATTGAAGGAAGCATGGAATAGGTTCAAGGATCTGCAGAGAGAATGCCCACACCACAATCTTGACAAGTGGTTCATCACCCAAGCATTCTACAATGGTCTACAACCCCATATCAAGAGTACAATTGATTCATCTACAGAGGGTGTTTTCCTAGACAAGGAGGTGGATGAAGGGTACAGTTTTCTGGCCAACTTAGCAGCAAATGATCATAGTTCTTCTAGGACTATTACAAAGAAAAAGTTGGATGCTGATGCATATGCCCTGTTGTCTGCACAAGTTGCCCAGTTGAGCATGAAGATGGATTCACTTAAATCTTCACAGTCTAATACTCCTCCTATGAGTATTAATGCGATGTCTTCCATGGCTCCTATTACCTCTTCTTACTGTGAGGTGTGTGGTGTTCAAGGCCGCTTTGGTTATGATTGTTCCTATAATCAACCGGACCCGAATCAGATGGAGCATGCAAATGCTTTTCCGCAGAGACCTCCACACAACCCATACTCCAACACATTCAACCCAGGTTGGAGGGATCATCCTAATTTTTCCTACAAAAACAATAATGTTCAGTTGCCTCAACCTATGCCACAAACATCATACCAACCACCTCATCAAAACCCACCACAGCATGCTGCCAGACAACAATATCACCAAGGGACTCCTCAGAATCCCCCTCCTGGTTTCAATAGGCCTTCACACCAAGGCCCCGTTCTTTTGAACTTATTTTGACTGAAATTAAATTAAATTAACTGAAATTAACTGAACTGAACTGAAATTAAATTAACTGAACTGAAATTAAATTAACTGAACTGAAATTAACTGAACTAAACTGAAATTAAATTAACTGAACTGAAATTAAATTAACGGAACTGAAATTAAATTAAATTAATTGAAATTAACTGAAATGAGAGACACTGAACTGAATTGTATATTTAATTTTCTAAAATAATAATCATCGATAATAATCAATAAGTATTAACATAATATTATCAATACTTATTATTATTATTATTATTATTATTATTATTATTATTATTATTATTATTATTATTATTATTAATATATTATTATTATTATTATTATTATTATTATTATTATTATAATTATTGTTATATTTATTATTATTATTATTATTATTATTATTATTATTTATTATTTATTTTAAGTTCAGTTAAGTTCAACTTAATAATAATACTAATAATAATAATAATAATAATAAAAATAATAATAAATAATAATAAATAATAATAATAAATAATAAATAATAAAAAATAAATAATAAATAATAAATAATAAATAATAAATAATAAATAATAAATAATAAATCATAAATAATAAATAATAAATAATAAATAATAAATAATAATAACAATAAATAGTAAATAGTAAATAATAAATAATAAATAATAAATAATAAATAATAAATAATAAATAATAAATAATAAATAATAAATAATAAATAATAATAATTATGGTAATAATAATAATAATAATAATAATAAATAATAAATAATAAATAATAAATAATAAATAATAAATAATAAATAATAATTAATAAATAATAAATAATAAATAATAAATAATAAATTATAATTAATAAATAATAAATAATAAATAATAAATAATAAATAATAAATAATAAATAATAAATAATAAATAATAAATAATAAATAATAAATAATAAATAATAAATAATAAATAATAAATTATAAATAATAAATAATAAATAATAAATAATAAATAATAAATAATAAATAAATAATAATAATTATGGTAATAATAATAATAATAATAATAATAATAATAATAATAATAAATAAATAATAAATAATAAATAATAAATAATAAATAATAAATAATAAATAATAAATAATAAATAATAAATAATAAATAATAAATAATAAATAATAAATAATAAATAATAAATAATAAATAATAAATAATAAATAATAAATTATAAATAATAAATAATAAATAATAAATAAATAATAATAATTATGGTAATAATAATAATAATAATAATAAATAATAAATAATAAATAATAAATAATAAATAATTAATAATAAATAATTAATAATAAATAATAAATAATAAATAAATAATAATAATTCTGGTAATAATAATAATAATAATAATAATAATAAATAATAAATAATAAATAATAAATAATAAATAAATAATAATAATTATGGTAATAATAATAATAATAATAAATAATAAATAATTAATAATAAATAATAAATAATAATAATTATAAATAGTAAATAATAACTAATAAATAATAAATAATAAATAATAAATAATAAATAATAAATAATAAATAATAAATAATAAATAATAAATAATAAATAATAAATAATAAATAATAAATAATAAATAATAAATAATAAATAATAAATAATAAATAATAAATAATAAATAATAATAATAAATAATAAATAATAAATAATAAATAATAAATAATAAATAATAAATAATAAATAATAAATAATAAATAATAAATAATAAATAATAAATAATAAATAATAATAGTAAATAATAATAATTATGATAATAATAATAATAATAATAATAATAATAATATTAATAAATAATAAATAATAATAATAAATAATAATCATAATACATAATAAAAAAATAATAATAATAAAAATAATAATAATAAATAATAATAATAATAAATAAGAATAATAATAATAAATAATAATAAAAATAATAATAATAAATAATAATAATAATAATAATAAATAATAAATAATAAAAATAATAATAATAATAAATAATAATAATAATGATAATAATAATAATAATAAATAATAATAATAGTAATAATAAACAATAATAATGATAAAAATAATAATAATAATAAATAATAAATAATAATAATTATTATTATTATCATAAATAATAATAATAATAATAATAATAATAATCATAATAAATCTTAAATAATAATAATAATTATTATTATCATAAATAATAATAAAATAATAATAATAATCATAATAAATAAAAAATAATAATTAAAACATTAGATAAGATTGAACTAAACTGAAATTAACTGAACTAAACTGAAATTAAATTAACTGAACTGAAATTAAATTAACTGAACTGAAATTAAATTAAATTAACTGAAATTAAATTAACTGAACTGAAATTAACTGAAATGAACTGAAATTAAATTAACTGAACTGAAATTAACTGAAAATAAGTTCAAAAGAACAGGGCCCAAGGCTATCAGCAGCAAGCTTCTCAGAATGCCAGTTCTCAAGAGCCTACCATGTCTGATCTGATGAAGATGATGGTTTCTATGCAGAAGAGTCATGAAGAGAGCATGAAAGAGTTGAAGAACACTACCAAACATTTGGAGACTCAACTTGCTCAGGTGCCCGGAAATAATGCACAGAGGCAACCAGGTCATTTGCCGGGGCAACCAATTCCCAAAGAGACTGCTAATGCTGTCACTCTTCGAAGCGGTACACAATATGATGCTCCACCTATGCCTACTGATGATTCACCACCTCCAGACAAGAATGATGTAGTGGATGAAAATGAAGGTGAAGATAGCTCAAAAGCTGAAATTGAGCAAGGGAAAGTAGATGAAGCAAAGAAGCAAAAGGAGAAGGTTACTGATTCTCCTACACCACCACTACCTTTCCCCCACAGGATGCAAAAATCCAAGGTTGATCAACAACTTGGTAAGTTCATGTCTATGGTCAAGAACCTTGAGGTAACGGTTCCTTTCACTGATTTAATTTCTCAAGTGCCTGTTTATGCCAAATTTTTGAAAGACATGGTTACTAAGAAAAAAGATTTTGGTGGTATAGATAGAGTTGCTCTAACTGAAGAGTGTAGTGCTGTATTGCAGAATAAAATCCCACCAAAACTAAAGGATCCTGGTAGTTTTTCCATCCCTTGTCATGTAGGTGCTTTATTTATTGATAAAGCTTTATGTGATCTAGGAGCTAGTGTATCTGTTATGCCTTTATCTATTTGTAATAAACTGAACTTGGGAGTTTTAAAGTGCACACAGATTACTTTGCAGATGGCAGATCGTTCTGTGAAATATCATCTCGGTATTTTAGAGGATGTACCTGTTAGGATTGGGAAATTCTATATTCCTATTGATTTTGTAGTACTAGATATGGAGGAGGATAGTCAAATCCCCATCATCTTGGGTAGACCTTTCTTATGTACTGCTGGTGCTGTTATTGATGTCAAGTCCGGTTCTCTTACTTTGAGTGTTGGTGATGATACTGTGACTTTTAAGCTTACTAATGCTATAAAGTCTCCTATGCTTGAGAACACTTGTTGCAGGATTGATGTCATAGAAGAGATTGCTGGAGATGATGTTCCTCGTGCCTTGTTAGATGATCCGCTGGAGAGTGTTCTTGCTTTTGGAGCCTCAAAAGGAGAAGGTGATGATGAGATAGATTCTTTGCTCCCTGATATGGATGGCCTTGATGCTGTTGAGGCCAAAGGTTTTGAGATTCCTATTCACCCCGAAGACCAGGAGAAGACGACGTTCACATGTCCCTATGACACTTTTGCTTACCGCCGAATGCCATTTGGTTTGTGTAACGCCCCTGCCACATTTCAAAGATGTATGATGGCCATATTTTCTGATTTCATTGAGAATATCATGGAGGTATTTATGGATGACTTTAGTGTTTATGGTTCTGACTTTGACATGTGTTTGCATAATCTTTCTAAAGTACTTAAGCGTTGTACTGATGTTAATTTGGTTTTGAATTGGGAAAAGTGCCACTTCATGGTCAATGAAGGAGTGGTACTTGGTCATCTTGTTTCTGAACGTGGCATCCAAGTTGACAGAGCAAAAATTGAGGTGATTGAGAAACTTCCTCCTCTCGTGAATGTCAATGGAGTGAGGAGTTTTCTTGGTCATGCGGGTTTCTATCATCGTTTCATAAAAGATTTTTCTAAAATCACGAAACCGCTAACTCAATTATTGCTTAAGGATGCCACATTTGATTTCACTGATGCTTGTTTGGAGTCATTTGACAGGATTAAGAAAGCATTGATAACTGCTCCAATCATACAACCTCCGAATTGGGATTTGCCGTTTGAGATTATGTGTGATGCTAGTGATCATGCTGTGGGAGCAGTGCTTGGTCAAAGGAAGAACAAGGTGTTGCATGCCATCTACTATGCAAGCAAAACCTTGGATGGAGCTCAAATGAACTATGCTACTACTTAGAAGGAGCTCCTTGCGATTGTTTATGCCCTTGATAAGTTTCGAACCTATCTCATTGGTTCGAAAGTCATTGTTCACACTGATCATGCCGCACTCAAGTATTTGTTGGCCAAGAAAGAGGCGAAGACGAGGCTCATTCGATGGATTCTTCATCTTCAAGAGTTTGATTTGGAGATACGAGATAAGAAGGGTGCTGAGAACGTGGTTGCAGACCATCTCTCTCGTTTGAGGTTTGAGTCGAGCTCGGATGGCCCTATAAATGATTCTTTTACAGATTATCATCTCTTTGCTGTTTCTACCCAGTCCCTTTGGTATGCAGACTTTGCAAATTACCGCGTTAGTGGTTCTCATCCTCCTGATTTGACCTATCAACGTAAGAGGTTCTATCATAATGCTAAACAATTCTTTTGGGATGACCCTTTCTTGTATCGCAAGTGTGTCGATGGGCTCTTTCGTAAATGTGTTGTTGATTGGGAGACTCATGGTGTTTTGAAACACTGTCATAGCATGCCATCTAGTGTACACCTCGGTCCTAATGCGACTGCCCATAGAGTTCTTCAAAGTTGTTTCTATTGGCCCTCTATATTCAAAGATGCTCATGCCTTTTGCAAAACATGTGATGAATGTCAAAGAACGGGCAATATTTCGAAGCGGCAACAGATGCCACAAACTGGGATTCTTGAGATTGAGCCCTTTGATGCTTGGGGCATTGATTTTATGGGACCATTCCCTTCATCTTGTGGGAATAGGTATATATTGGTCGCCGTTGATTATGTAACTAAGTGGGTCGAAGTTATTGCATCGCCAACTAATGACTCTAAAGTTGTTATGAAGCTTTTCAAGAAGATCATCTTCCCACGCTTCGGAGTCCCAAGAGCTGTGATGATTTGGATAATTCTTGTAATGGGAGTTGATGAATGGCGGCTTTTGATCGATGAATTTATGTTCGTAGATGCTTCTCTTGTTCCTTATAATCATATTAAGTGAAGTAGCTTCCATGAGGATCGCGGCATATCTTTCGATAGTGAATTTGAGTTGAAAACGAAGAAATGCGCTAGTTCCGAAGTGATAAAAACCGACATATGTTCACTCTTTTGATCATAACTCGAGTTCTAAAAATCGGATTAAAGTGATTCAAGTTGCGTTGGAAACTAGACTTGAAGATCTTCGCAACGATAGGTCACACGCCCATAGATAATACCCAGAACTCGAGATACAGCCTTCGAAAGTTGATATTGCGAATCTGCCCGTGAACCAGCGCCCAACGGGTTGCTTCTTCTCTTGTGACTGCATTGCTGCCTAGCCCGCTGGCCAGCCAGCGCCCAATGGTCGGGCCTCGACTCGCCTAAGTGGTAGACGCGAGCTCGTGGTCGTCGTGGCTACTATCATCCAATCATCAAACTTCTTTTATTAGTTTACTTTCTTATTTTCTTTCCTTGGATTGATTTAGAGAGGAGAGGAGAGGAAAATATAAAAGGGGAGATTTATTTTATTTCTCTCTCATGCTTTTATTCCTAAAAACTCTAGTATTACGTTTTCTCTTCATCTCTTTCCTTGGAACTCTAGTTTTTGCTTCTCTTCCGTTAATTCAAGTTCTAGAGGTATTCTTCCATTGTTTTTTTCTTCATTAATATTTGCTATTATCTTCCTCTTTATTATTGTTGTTTGTTATTATTATTTTCATTATTTCTCATTCATGAATTCTAGGTTAATTATTGATTTTGCTTTAGTTATTTCAATTATGAGTGAGTAGTCTCTTTTCTAGGGCAAATGGAGGGAAGCCATGTTTATACCATGATATTTATACTTTGAAATTGTTTGATTCATGAATTAGGGTTTTGAGTAATTCCAATTGATAAGTTTAAATAGTTTGATTCTTGTAATTGGCCAATATCAGAGTTAATTAATTTGCTAATAGGAATTAGAATTGAAAGATCATATTCTTAGAGGCTTCATTACAATTGGCAATTCTGAATATGTTAGCGATCGTACTGCATAGGTTGAATTGAAAGTGTTAATGCCCGACCGAAGGATTAACCATTTCATTAATTACTCACCCTCTAGTTTATTTGTCATTGAATTGATTTGTATTCTTAGATTGGTATAAGCATGGTGTATAAGCATGGTGGACCGAACGTATGCCCTAGACTTTTAATTTATTGATTAAACCAACTTTTTGATATTACTTGCTTCTAGTTTAGTTATTATTCAAATCAAACATTTGTTTTTCTGAGATAGTTTATTATAATTAAGCGGAAATCGATAGAAATCCTCTCCCTGTGGAATCGACCCGTATTTGCTAAGTCTCTGCTAACAACAGACACCGTGCACTTGCAGTATTACTTTTTAAACTCATCAACGGACAACTTAAATTTCTTTTGAACTTGCCGCCTACATGTATTTTGTAGAAAAAATATATTTAAAGACAAGATAATATTTCTCTTTTTAAGACAATTAGGTACAAATGTATATATTAATACTCATTAATCTAATGCTAATAATAGTCTGTCCTACTTTTCAGTACTTTTATATTATCAAAAAGAACTCTTAAAATTTTTATAATCTCCCTAATTAACACCACTACATTATTTAATTGCATCCGGTTATATTCTTACATATTAGCCTAAATTTCAAAAACAAGATTGTATTATAGTCTTTGTAATTAATTATATATTTATATGTATGTACTCTCTTAAAGTCGATGGTTATATTGATCAATAATTCATATTATAATTTACTATGTAGAAAATTTAAAAGGAACTGGAAGATTATTTCACGAGCACAATCCAATGCCTATTAATTTTTTTTTCACTTCTCTCAAGTATTTGATGTAACACTTGAAATTCACATTGGTAAATGATATGGGACATAGCCCGGGTCAACAACTAGTTTTATGGACAAAACCCCTTCTTTTGTTTTCATTCCTCTTTTACTTTTTTTAAGCCTCATTCCTCTCCTGCTTTAATTATAATCATCATTAATTACTAGCCTATTTTTTTGGCACGATGTAGAAATTTATTTTATTTATGCTTGTATTATTTTTGCATATCATATTTCTGGTCACCTCCCTCTATATTATGCGACCTAAAATATGACATCATGCTTACTTGGATAACTTTTTTGGATCCTACTTATATGATGTTATAATTCAATTGAGATCATCATTAGGGTAGATCTTGTGTGCTAATAAAATGATTTTAGAATATTTGTATATATTAGAATAATAAGTTTGAACTCTTATTGTAACACGTAATTTTAGGAGATAAGTTGTTAAGTAATTAACTATCAACTGTACTTTTTTAAAAAATAAGATGTGTTGTTAGAGCATCCTCCCTAGGATGGGGATGGACCCAGCACCTGACCTAGCTAGGCGCGGTTCGTTCCGTTTATAGGCCCGTTCGACTTTCGAGACTAGCTTCTGAAATCTATTGGGTCCAGGTCAGATGTGGGTCTAAGTGTTTAAAAATGGGGTTAGGTCTCGTATGTTGAGACCTAGAGTCGCTTCAAACCCAAGCCATAAACCTATACAAATTTCGGAGTTTTAACCAAGTACCTTTCAGTATTTTTATTTTCATAAAAATACACTCCAACATCTCAAAAATCATTATATCTACATACCTTGATTTCTTAAAAAAAACCATATGCCATTAATGAATAATGACCGTTAGTTTTTTTGATCATTAATCCCTAATTTTGTTATTAAATCCTAATTAACCTCTACTTAATTCATTGACCCTAATAGACCATCATTAATACACCACCTTTGGCCAAAAAAAGAGGAAATAGAGTTATGGAGGAAAAAGGGCTATAGAAGGTAATTAATGGTTGTCAATCAGGGTAATTGAGTCCAATAGGAGTTAATTAGGATTTAGTAATAAAAATAGGGATCAATGACTCAAAAAAACTAATAGTCGTTAATCATTAAGGGCATATGATAAAATTTAAAGAAATTGAGCGGAATATATTAAATTTTAAAAGGTTGGAGGATATTTAGTGAAAAAACTTACTCGAGGATATTTGTCAATGAATTTAAATATTAGGCTACTATTTTTATCTATTATCAATTCTTTTTGGAGAATGTATTATAATTTAATGATAATTAATAAAAGAAGGCGTAAAAAACGCTAGAAAAAAACAATGAAAACTAATAATAAGCTTAAGACTCAATTTGGACATGAGACTCGGAAGATCCATTAGATCTGGGTAAGGGTCTAGATATTTCAGGCTTTGTGGTTTAGGGCGGGCATAAGTCCAACATGAGATTTACGTGCATGGGCTCACTGGACCCGCCACAAAACCCGATCAGTGCCTATTCTTAATTCCTACCCAAGTTATTTTTTATCATGAATATATATCATACATTGTGATAAATAAAAATAGGCTTGCATTGGCATTTTTTGGAGTCATTAGTTTAGGACTTTGGGGTCAAACTCAAAATTTAAATTGTTATAATTAATAACATACTAAAACACTCTATATTTATTATACTCAGTGCAAAAAACCCCTATTTCCCCAGGTTTCCTCTCAAAATCCCTTGTTATAAGTTAGATGATCAATTAGGAATATACTACTCCTAACTTTGGGTCATGGGATGACAAAATAGCTATTAAGAGGAAGGAAAGTAGATCTGTAGATAGACTCGTAAGTTTGGGTTATGACATGACAACCTTTTGAAATCTATTAATTGACACCCTTTTTGCTATATTTTGATACACTTTTTAAATTTAATTATTTTAAAGTATATAACATAGAATTAATAGTAAACAAACTTATTCAACTAGTTAATTATTTAATTATTTTAATCTTGTGTGCTAAAATAATAATTCAATATCCTTTAAAAAATATTTACAATAATAATTAATCATGAGTGAGAAAATGAGATGTATGTGATGTATTCATATAGGAGAGAAAAATGTGGAGTAATAGAGTATAGTGAAAAAGTAAGAGAGATAGAGAGAGAGTAATGATGAGATAGTTTCTTAGTCATGAGTGAGAATGTGAGATGCATGTGGCAAATTAGTCAAGACCCATGAGATCATGACCAACTTTTGAAGGATAAGTGTAAAAGTTGATGACAGAGAATGATGACGCATTCTTTCTGATATGATGTTAAGTCTTTAAAAAAGCAACTTTAAAAGGCGATATCTAACACGTACGAAAATTCTATAATTAGAAAATAAAGCAAAATAACCTTTTTAAGGGATCAAACCATTCCCTTGACTTTATGGGTTTTGTTTCAAGTGTGCGACTCAATTCTTCAGTAATACGGAGTAAAATATTATAAAATTCATTTCTAATAGAGAATATTATTAAAAAATTCGATACCACAGTTCCAATTATTCCTCTGGTTGCATCCTTGGCTAAAGCGAAATTTTACAGGTAAAACAAGCACCTAATTTCACCCTTTTCTTGATACCAAACAAAAGTGTTAGACGCTACACCTGCGTCTAACAAATAGACGCGGTTAGTTTCTCCTTTCTCATTAACAATAAATACTTCCCCTAAAAAAAAATTAACAATAAATACTACCTCTATTTTTTATTAGATATAACAATTGCTCTTTTTACACAAATATTAAGAAAAGAAGAGAGAGAATAAATTAGACCCAATTACTAAGGATAGGTGAAGTGAGGTAAAATGTTCAATTTATCCCAAAACCTTTATAAAAAAAGGAATGTTACATCTAAAAAACTACCTAAACAAAAAAAATTGTTGCATTCGATAAAAAACAGAGCAAGTATTTGCTGTTAGACATTTTCTTTCTTTAGGGTGTGCAATGGCGTCAAACTAACTGCTAGCGCCTAGCAGCCTAGCACTATTCATTATTCAACTAATCATCTTCATCTTCATCTTCATCTTCATCTTCATCTTCATCTTCACCCAAAAATAGTTACTAGGGTTCTAAATTCTAGTACTATAAATCATTTTCATCTGGAAGACAGAGAGAGAAAATAGAATCTATATGGGAAAACTATAAAAATGGGACCAACTTAATCTTTTCTGTATGTATTGTGGGGGTGTTTACTTAACTTTCGGTCAGCCGACTTTGTACTTAGTCGGCATTTTTCATCATCTTTCTCTTTTGACCCCCACCATTAATATACTACGTGCAGATCTGTCGTCACCAATTTCCGTTTCTTTAATACTTTCTCTCTCCTCTTTACCCTTTTGAAACTTTCTCATTACTCAAGAACAGCAACTTTTTCCCCCCCTTGATTTGAACTCAAGCTGTTTGATGATTTGCCTCTGAGAGAACAGATAAAATGCTTTATGGGTTTTCTTTTTCTCCTCTGAATATGTAAGATTTTGTTGCAATTTTTATGTTTGAGTTTTATTTTTTTTACAGTTTATGGTAAGATCTTATGGGTTTTGTAATTTCGTTTGGTGGTTTTTTTGGGTTTTCATGTTAATTATGATGATGATGATGTTAGGAAATTTTATTTGTACTATCATGTCTTTTCTAATGTTTGGAAATTTGTGTTGATCATAATTGAGCAACTTTTACAGCTTTCTGGTTTTGATCCTACATAAAATTTTGTGCTTTTTCAGCTGCTGATTATTATATAATATGATTGTTGTGTCTTTATCAACTTTATATCTCTTAGGTAGTACTGATTTACTGTTTTATTGACAATTATCTTGCATGAAGGATGATATTTAGTGACTTGTATCTCAGTTTAGAACCAATTGTATCTAGATAAACGGGGATGTATCTCAGTTCTTGTTTGGGATTTGAATTTAGTGCTGTATATATATATATATATTTTGTTTAATTTGCTATTGCTGTCTTGGCTCATAGATCGTGTGCTTCAGCTTTCCACCATTATCGCTGAATTCGACTTGGGTGCATTAGCGCTTGACCTGTGTTTGCCTTCTATCCAGTGTTCTGCATATGATTTACTAGTAATCTGTTGGGAAATGGGTGGAAGGTTTCTGTTGTCGTCGGAATCACAAAAACGCCAGAGGTCCTACACCACGGCGTTGGCTTCGGCTCTTCTTGAATGGATACTCATTGTATTGTTGCTTGTATATGGATTATTCGGATATCTCATCACAAAATTTGCTCGTTATTGTGAATTGCCTCTACCTTGTTTGCTATGCTCTAGGATTGATCGTATTTTGGGAAGTGAAAAAGTTGGGTTTTACCGAGATATGATGTGTAGAAATCACAAGTTGGAGATCTCATCCTTGGTCTATTGCCATTTCCATGAGAAGCTTGTTGATGTTCGTGGGATGTGTGAAACTTGCCTCTTTTCTTTTGCCACAAAAGATAGATCCAATGCTGAAACATACAGGTTGTTGGTTGGTAAGTTGGGAGGAGATGATCTTGGTGGCTTCGATGATGACCTAGCAATTAATAATCATAAGACCAATGGGTTGGATGTGAAGCACTGCTGTTGCTGCAATGAGTTGTGGACTTCAAGCCATCATCCCCAAACATTGCTTCAGACTAAGTCGAGTGTGTTTGATGACACTGATCTTAACTTGCCTTTGAGCCGGGAAATCAGCCAAGATCTCATCGATGTTAAGAAAGAAGTAAACTCATCGCGTCCTTTGACTGATATTAAAAGAAAGTCTGAGGATTCTTTGGTTCAATTTGGATACACAGAGCTGAAAGTAACCTCTGATACTGAATCAGATATACAAATGTCTGATGCTGAAGACACAAGATCATTGATTTGTGACGATCCTCTTAGAGATCTGATATTAGATTCTAGACCAATGAAGCCCTTTATTGCTACATCTGAAGATGAAGCTGCCTGTGACAAGCCAATTGATGTGGATGCTTCATCACGTGAACCCTCAGAAACATTACATCTGGTGCAATTTGATATCATTGATTCTCATGATGGTCAATCAGTAGCACCTGCTTCTTCTATTGGCCATGGTTTGGAAGAACTTGATTGGCAGGACATTGACATTAATCTTGATCCATCTGCATCAACGCATCCGGTAACTTTCGATTGTGTGGTGGAGTCACCAAATGATGGGAATGTCTCTGTCAGTTCTGCAATAGATAGATGTAAGTGCTGAATTTTCTCCATTGCTTTTCCACTACTCCCTCTATTTTTTAAATGATCGAACACTTCCACCTTTGGTTGTTTCAAAATAAATGAAAAACTTCCTTTAATGTCTCTAGGACTCCTAAGTATCTCCTCATCTATGAAGCTAATATTCTTTTCTCTTTCTCTCTATCCTCTTCCTAATTAAGAGTGCCAAAAGCAAGTGTTCTATTTGTTTTGAAATGGAGAGAGTAATTACCTATTTTCTTCTCGTTGTTGCAAGAAACGATTTCAGCAATGCTATTTTGATATTATTGCTATTTTTTTTTTTGAGAAATTTCATTTAGTAACCCTCACAGATTGACATTTCTTTTTGCTACCACCTCAATATTTTGAATTTGACATGGTAGCCTTGAGTTACATTCATTTCTATTTGGTAAGAACTATAGTCTCTCCCACCACTGTAACCAGTGTAACCACCTGCCAACTACCATCCCTTGATCCCCATCACCACTATCGACACTAACCAGACCCACTAGGCATCTTTTTTTCAACCCTTGGACCTATTATACTATTGCTGTCAACTACTTTAAAATGATTGATAGGTCAAAAGGCTGCAAAAAGGTGGTGCGATGAGTGTGCTTTATGGAAACTTGCAATAGTGGGGTTGGGGACGGCGGTAAGGACTAAGGTAGATCGCTGGTAAATAGGGTGGTGGGAGGGAGTATTATTGTTTGAGATAGGTCTCATATAGGGATGTCAATAACTGATAGGTACCATTTGAGTTTCAAATATTTGAGGTAGTAACAAGTAGATATGCCAAATTCTGAGAGGTATTTACTTGTCTATTTACAAGGGAGAAATAATTAGCAAGAGTAGAAGAGAAGAGAAAAACCTCTTTGTGGCTCTAGTATCATATCATTGTGACCATGCTCAAATCATATTGCTTTCATAAAACTTCACTTGGTTTGATTTTTAAGGTTTGAGGCTTTTGTCCTGATTTATTTCCCCTTCCGCTTAAGTAAATTATTTTGAACATGCTGATGCAATTGTAACTATGAGATGATAACAAACATGAGTATCTTGTAATGGAGAGAGCATATCATTTTGTATGATTCTTGACTTAGGCTTGTAAATATCACCTTCCAACTGTTTCTGACATGGTTTTGAATCTTGCGATTTATGTCTCTTGCAGCAAATACTGAAGAAGCTGGAAATGTGCTGGAGAAAGTGGATGTCAAAGACTCAAAGGACCTGGATGTTAAAAAAGTTGGAGTTGCGCAAACACTGGTGCATGCAAATGACAAAATTGAGGAGATGGACAGCATACAAACTACTACAGATCTCAACAGTTCTAACACAAGGTCTGACCATAAAGATGGTGGTTTTCAAATGCCAAATCATTTGGATCTTGGTGATGCTTATAGGCTAGCTATTAGCAGCAGGGGAAAGCAATTGTCTGGTAAGCTGGCTGAGCAGCTGGCTGGAAAAGAATCACCAAGTATTAGTGCAGATCTAAAGCTTTTGCTCTCGCAAATGTCTCGAGGATCTGAGTTTCTCTCGAATGATATTTTGAGCCCCAGGGTGTCTAAGAATCTTGATGAGCTCAAGGCTAATGATTCATCTATCTCTATCGGAATGAAGTTTCTTCAAAAGAGGCTCTCACTTGAGAGGAATGATTCTAAGACTTCTCTTGATAGGAACGACTCTGGAATCGAATCTTTTGACTTCAGTACTGTCAGTGAAATTGAAGGAGAAAGTGAACTTGGTCGGTTGAGACGACAGCTTGAGCATGATAGAAAGTTTTTGATTGCATTGCTCAAGGAGTTGGAGGAGGAAAGAAATGCGTCCGCTATTGCAATAAATGAAGCAATGGCAATGATCACAAGACTGCAGGAAGAGAAAGCTGCTTTTCAAATGGAAGCCTCACAGGACCTTAGGATGATGGAAGAGCAAGCTGAATATGACATGGAAGCCCTAGATAAGTTAAATGACCTTATGATGGAGAAGGAGAAAGAGATTCAAGATTTAGAAGCAGAGCTTGAATATTACCGGACCAAGTATTCAAATGAGTCAATGGGTAATGTCGGGGAGTCAGCTTCAAATGCATGTCTAAGTGACAGTGAGAAACATCTAGGGGCTGTTAACAATCTTAATATCTTACCTGACAATACCAAGAGTAATTCGCAGGATCCTTTGTTAGAATTCGAAAAGGAAAGGACATATATTTCGGAGTGTCTAAATAATTTGGAGAAGAAGCTTAGTGCTTTTTGCTGCAATAGAGTATGCCAAGACTTGACGAATGATGATCAATCAGAAGAGCAAGGGAAAGATTCACGTGATGTGACATTGCCTGAAGAGGGTCGAAAAGTGAAGAGTAAGACTGATGAGAACGGTGTCGTGTCAGAGAAAGTTGGTTTCATCCCGACAGGAAGCCATCAAACTCTATTGAGACATGTTCGCTCTTTTAAAAAGTCCAACTCTGCTGGAGCTGAACAAGGAGAAATGATCCGTAAGGAAGCTGATATTCTAGCTCTTATTAATGAGGTATCCACTTTAAGTGAAAGATTACAAGCACTTGAAGCTGATCATTCTTTTATTGAGCGATCTATCAACACACTTAAGAATGGGGAGGAGGGTCTAATACAGGAGATCGCATCTCACCTCCGAGAATTACGGAATATTGGTATCAGAAGATATGATAAGGCCACCCACTAGAAAGGTCAGTGCTTTATTGTCATTCTATTTTTTATGATAATTGTCCTATGTTGGGGGTAGCTAGTAAAGAAATTAAACTTTTTGGACCTATCTTTGTGTGGATGGCGAGTTCAGTATACTCCGTGTCTGTTCTTCGCAATAGCTTCTAAGACAGAGTGGATAGTAAGGGAGGAATAGCTGCAGATGTGCGCTCCTATAGCTAGGTATCTAGGTGACAAACTGACAATTCACTGATATTATACGCTACTTTTCTTCTGTATCTAGTTGACCCCTTGTTCTGTTTAGAGAATACTGAGGTCAGAAAGATGGTCTCTTTACTGTATTTGCTTTACCTGTTCAGATCTCAAAGGAAACGGTATTAAGATCAAATTCTAAATCCATCCTTTCAGAGCTGACAAACTTATTCCCTTGTTAGCCATGGCTGTTGTTAAAGATAAGACTACAACTTTTATTAGTCTGATTTATTTGGTGGACCTTCAAACAGTGAAATAACTCCAACATGCTCAACTTGTTAGCCTTGCGGAATGAAGTTCAAGCCGTGGGCGGATCCAGTCTTTCACTCAATTATATCCCTTTCAAAATAAAAATTGACTTGAATATTTGTTCAATGAAAATGATCTCCATGACTCCATCAGATTTAAAAATCCTTGTGTACCGTTGTACTGGTTAAAACTGAGATCGAAGAAGCTTATTACTCCTAGAATTGATTGTTCCCTTTCTTCCTTTGTAATAACTTGTCAATTTATAATTCTATTGTGCATACTACTATCTCCTACTGGCCTTCGTGGAAGTCTTGCCATGTACTGGAAGTCTAAACTATAGCAACTCTTATTTATGCAAGGAGCTGTGACTTTACAAGAAATGTTACATGGCTTATAACAATAAACGTTTCCTAACTATTGCAACCTTTGATTAGACCTCTTTGTTTCTTCTTTTCCTTTTCCCCATTCTCCATCTCGAAATAGTTCTCACATTGTGTCAACCCCTTATTAATATCTTTACACATTTTACATAAAGAGCTTTACAATAATTGTCTTTTTTATGTTCTTCCTATCATCAATTTTATGTGGCACTGTGGCAGTGAAACTCCTATAGATCTGTTACTATTTTAACAGAGGTGAAATTTTTTGGGTGTCCTAACTTTGCATATATATAGTGCGACTACTATTCCGAGACAGGAGTTAAATTTGGGGTCGGGTTTATATTGTTCCTAGATCAACAACAATTAGTTGAAAATTGAAAATTTTGTTGAAATGGGTTCCTAAATATTGTCTTGTTTTTCAGGCAATCATGGCAGAGGTTTACCATGCTCTTCTGATTAATATTGACAGTGCAGCACAAGATTAAGCCAGTCTTTTCATGGTTGAAAATTGAAAATTTGGTTGACATAGCTTTTGGTCGTATTATATCCTTTGTTTGAAGATTTCCGTCTTGCCACTAATTTAATTGTGAATAGTTTTATATTGCATTTTTGTTCTTTTGTCACTATGATAATACTACTATGACAGTATGATCCATATTATTTGTTACTAGCTTTTAGAGTTGAAGAGGAGATAGTGGACCGGTTATATACATGTATTTTTAAATTTGTGGGTGTAAACTGTAAAGTAAACAGGATATGTAAAAGTTGACAGCTTGCCAACCTTGTATATCAACTTTGAAATATACAAAAAGCTATAGAATTCAAGGTGGTGTATATCGTTACGATTTTTGGATGTTCTAAAGAAAAAAATATTAGTACTTGTTAAATTAATACATTCGGCTTCATATTTTAGATATTGTTTTATTAGCTCTTAGTAGTATAATTTTAGAAATAGGGGAAGATTTTAGTCGGGGCTGGTAGGGACCTGGCCCCCGGTAATTTCTTTTTTGCATATTTAGATATAATACATGAGTTGTATTAAATATATATATATATATAAATCTTTTGTTTAGAAGGTAATGCTAGAGTGGCATTTCCACTCCTCGTTCCTCCTTATCTTTCTTGACCTGTTTGTTTTGTTTTAGTGTGTTTCTTGCTTTTCTTTTGTTTGGAATTGTTTTTACTTTTCGCATAATTAAAAAGAAAATTACGAGAGTTAATTATAGCATAAGTTAGGCTACATTTCTTCAAAACAGCTCAAAAAAATAGAAAATGTATTGTATAAGATTTGACCCTGTGATCACAAACATATATACTAAAGACTTAACCACTAAACCAAGTGATACTTGATGTTATCATTTTTAAATAATATATTAATAAATAAAAGATATAATTACTCGGGGTGTAGTCCAGATCTAAAAACTAGTTACAAAGGAAAAGGTGTTTCATTATTGTATTAAACTGAGTCTTGATCACTTACACCCAGACCTAAAAGCTAGTTACAAAGGAAAATGTGTTTCATTATTGTATTAAGCTGAGTCTTGATCACTTACAAATTTTTAACCAAGTTTGTACTGGTTACTACCACTGTACCACATATGTACCATTATGTTCAACCTCCACCTGGCTTTCATCATGTCCATGTGGGACACACTACAATTAGTATCACTTTACAATACAAATCGATGGAGCTTGGAAAAAGAATTTTATAAAAAAGCAGGCACAGGGTGGTTTGTGAATTCTCCAGTCTCTTATTAAAAGGGGGGTGGGGGCAACTAGTCTTGAGCATGCATCTAGGAGAAAGACTATTTCCAGTCTTCAAGCAATGCAATGGACGAGTTCTCAGAGAATACCTTAGGGAACTATTTACACATATTCCATAACTATGATCAATTATCTCCAACAACCACAAAATACCACTATAGATGTTCATTGGGTCCAACAAAATATTAGTTTCAATCACTCTATCATATTGCTCATTTTATACCCTCTATCATATTGATCATGATGTTTATATTAAAAGTACGAGCTAATGATTAAAATTTGTATGAATAAGTAACCTAAATTTCGATAGCAAAAATCGACCGATATTTTATCTTTCTTGTAGTGATTCATCGTATACTCTGGTGTACCATGAGCCACAGCAGACCTAAAACTATTTTTTTACTCATGTGAAATTTTGTGGAGTTCTTGATCACTCTATCATATTGCTCATTTTATACCCTCCAAGGCTTCTATATAATCAATGAATACAAATATACATTTAGTGTACCACTAGCTTTGTCCCGAGCTTAGCTCATTCTAATTGATTAAATCTGAGTATTTTGAATTAAATTTTCAATAGAAGATTACTTAAGTTCCCGTTTAAAAAGTAGTATTTTTATATAGAAAATTTTGTTTCCCATAGTATCTTATAAATGATTTAGACGATCGAGAAATTTTTTTAATGAGACAGTAACATGTGTCATCTCTACTTTATGCTTTAATTATTGTACTTCATCCGTTCTAAAATAAATGAAACGTAAGGGAGACATGGGAATTAAGGAGAGAAGATAGATAGAGGAAAATAAAAGAGGAAACTGTGTGATGAAGAGAGAGTTAGAGAAAAGTAAAGGTCAAATAAAATAATATTTCATTTGGTTTAGTTTGAAACAGCTTAAAATAAATAATAATTGATTTATTTATTTTGGCCTTGTAAAATACTTTGGGGATATTTAGGACCGGGGCAAATTAATATCATTGACTAATCTCAATTCTCAAAGATATACTTTTATTAACCGGTGCTTCTTCAACTAAACTCCGTCATTATGATTAGCATGTTAGAGCTTTTCTCCTAGCTCTTCCCTCTATCCAGAATTAGTCTCACACCTCATAATGTGCAAATTGTCATGGACTTGGTGTCAAATAATTAGAAAATTCTCTTTAAACCTGTCGACATTACCACCTAGATTAAAGCCGAATCACAAAGGCCCTTTAGTGTGCAAATGTTTCTGGTGTTGACAATTAAAAGTTTGCATAACACTGTAAGACCTTCTTCTCTTTAATTATTTAAAAAGTAGTTCATGGTACACCAGAGTTTACGATGAATCACTACAAGAAAGATAAAATATCGGTCGATTTTTGCTATCGAAATTTAGGTTACTTATTCATACAAATTTCAATCATTAGCTCGTACTTTTAATAAACATATGAAAACAAATTTAGGCTACGTAATCAATACAGTTCTGTTCAGCTTATTTTAACTTATTTCAAAAAATAAAAAGTTCAAATAAGATAAGATAAGTTCATATAAGATAAAATAAGTTCAGATAAGATAAGTTTAGATAAAAGAAGCTCAGATAAGATAAGATCAGATATGTCTAATAATATAAACATCATGATCAAGTTTAATAAGTTCAGATAAGATAAGTTAAATTCAATAAGTTCAGATAATATAATATAAGTTCAGATAATATAAGATAAATTCAGATAAGATAAAATAAGTTCAGATAAGTCAATAATAAGTTGAATAGAACGAACATTAAAAGTTAATAGTAGCAAATGCCTATTTTTTTTTTAATATTTTGACATCGCGAAAATTTGCATTAATTAAAAAAAAAAACGAAATTACAACCTAATGATATTACATCTAAACATGAAACAGAAAGCAAACGAACACTAAGGTGAGCTTCACTTGCTCTTACATACCCTACGAAGAAAAACCAACTTGTTGCTGTTCCAGTCCAAACGAACCTTATCTTGGGCGATTTTTGGTGGATTTGGGTTGTATATCTTGGAGAAAGACCTGATATAATGAGAGGGAGTCTGTTGACATGCTAAACCCAATCGATCTTCAAAGATAGATTGCTGCATTTCATCTTGTAGAACCCTATGTTCACAAGATGATAAATCCCATGGTCCTTGAGCAGAAATTTTTTCCTGGGATTCTCTGATTGAATTACAAAGAAGTCACATCCTTTGGTGACTTCTGACCCTGCTGCGAGGGTGTCCAGAGTTTTGCTTCGCAATTAGACTGAAACTCAAAATGCGTGGAGGTCGAAACTTGCCCCAAAACAAATTGGAGGGCCTCCCACAAGATGCATTTTTGAAGTGTGATGACTCCTGAGAAGTCATCACATGAACTTGGGCCGATTTATATTGATTCAATTCACCCAACATTCGGATCTGAAGATCTAACCTTGCAATGCCGAAACTAGAATATCGAACCACAACAGACATAATTTCTAACCTAAATTGACAACCTCCTCTCATCTTACCCAACACTCGGACTCCTAAAGTTGCATGTAACAAACAATAGCAAACTCCAGGAGTAACTTCTCTATTGACCGAATTCCCTATATAGGTCATCCCTTGTCATAGGAAACCAAAATCCTTCTATTGCCCACCTAACACTACTAAATAGTAAATACCACCCTAGCACAACCATAAACAAAATAGCAAGGATAATTGCATTTGGATAAAACTAAACTAAGGCTAAAATAGAAAACATAACCTAAACAAACTGAAGAACTGACCACCATAACCAAAAGACGGCTTTTGACGACGACTCTTCACTTAACGAACAAATGAAGTTTGAAGAGCCTTCCAAGTAGGAACCCACTAGTCGACGAGCCCTTGGACAGCGGCAGCGCTAGCGCTCTATTGGCGGTGAAGCGTGAGGACAGATGTTGTCATAGCAGTGGGACAGTGGGCTCACCACCACTGTTTCCCATGAGGACTACTTCACGGCGCTTCGATGGCGAACCTAACCTAAGCCACGAAAACAAAAGCGAAAAGGGGAACGGGGAAGGGGCCGACGACCAATGTGAGGAGCGCCGAGTCGGCTCAGGCGAGCCCCCTAGGGTTTCGTTTGGTCGCTGAGGGTTTACTCTCGTAGTCTCGTATTGTGGCCGGGAAGTGAGTTTTGTAAGTTAAAAGCAAATGCCCAATTAATGGAGAGACATGCAACTGATACAAGGTTTGTTATATCAATTCCAATAAGTATTTATCAGTTTCAATCACTAAAATCAATTTCAGTCCATTTTAATTTAGTTGAACCAAGGTTAAAGTTAAAAAAAATTCAATCTAACGGCTTGTAAGATAAATTACACAAATTGGACCAAGCCATTGATTTAAGTTCATTATATTAGAAACTGACGAGAGAAATGTGAAGACTTGATTTAGAAGAGGGTTAACTCTAGCAATATAGGAGAGTTTGAATAACTTTTAAGGAGGCGTAGGAATTTGATCCAAACAAGGTTATAATAATAAATTCAGGAACTTTCAAACTTTGGAAAAAGTCCTTTTAGAACAATGAAAAGAATTGGTACTTCATTAACACACAAAAGACTCACATCTTCTATAAATCTGTCCACTTCCACTGCCCTTTTCTTTCTCTCTTTTTCTGTCATAAATACTAATTCTTTGATATAGAGATAATAGAAAACACAACAATGGGGTATGTAGTGGTGATTTCTCTGCCATTATTGATAATCATATGCGTACTAGTGGGAGTTTGTTGCTACTACGTGGCAAAGAAAAAGGGAAGACAAGAAGCTCATTCACAGATCACCGGAACCCCGGCACCGCCTCTCGTGGCTGCTCCTCCTCCTGTCTCCAAGCCAACTGACTCTTATGTTTGAATGTACACCATTTCTTGTGTTTCTTTCATTATTGAATATTGCAGGGTTTGCATTGATCTTGTATTTTTTTTAGGAAAAAAATTCAAAAAACTACATTTTATAATCAACTTTTTTCAAAAAAATACCTTTTAAAAACATTCTTTCAAAAAACTACCTTATATAACAAATTTCTTTTAATATATTACCATTTAACCATTAATGAGGTTTAACCACCAATCATGGGGTCAGCACAAAGTGCTTTTCTCTCCTCCTCTCTCGTTTCCCTCGTCTTTCCTCGCTACCCCATCAGTAGCAACTCTTAAGGCGACAATCATTTAATGATTAATATTAACCTATAAACATATAATGGTACCATATTGAAAGAAATTTGTTATAAGGTAGTTTTTTGAAAAAAATAATCTAAAAGGTAGTTTTTTGAAATAAGTTGGTTATATAAGGTATTTTTTTTGAAAAATTTCCTTTTTTTTTATTCCTGTAGTGTGTGATAAATGTTGTGAGTTTTTTCATGCTATATTACGATGGAGAAATTGTAATTTGCAGGTTTGTCAACGTGCAATTTCGTGCATTATTATTGATATTAGTATAATTGTATATCTGTAAAAAAGAAAAACAAGTTGATAGCGTGAAAATATATATTAAGATAAATCTGTTGATATGACGATATTTTTAAGTTGAATATTTAAATAGTGTCAAACGCAAAAGAGTAGTTGTAAAGAAAACAGAGGAAGTATGAATTATAAAGTATAAACGTCTTTTTTTTGTTGTTGGGGGTGGTTCTATATAAATCATAGACATGTTATATGACATTGATCAAATTTTTTTTTATTTTGCGTTTTTGATGGAATTAAAATATAAAGTTGATTGATTGTTGTATGATGAAGATGAAATAAACGTGGATTTCAATTTGACAGAGGTACAATTTTTTTTGTTTCCATATTTGTTTTTTGTTACAAAATCAAGTTCTTTATTGTTGTGGTGGATAACTTTATGTAACAAATACAATATGAACTCGTAAAATTAGTTCTAATTAGTACAAATCAAAACAATTTTAATATGTATATGTCAGTTTCGATAAAAAAACGGTTTTTTCACCAAATACCCCTGACAAATAAATTTATTCACCAAATACCCCCACTTTTTTCAAAATTCACCAAATACCCCTGACCTTTAAAAAAATTCACCAGATACCCCTGACATTTCAAACAATACCAAAAATACCCTTTTTGGCTAACGAACGTTAGTTCTCCTTTAATTAATTAACTAATTAACCTAAAAAACCCTAATTAAACTTAAGAACCCTAAAACTCTAACTAACCCTAAACCCACCCCCAAGCCCACCACCCTCCCACCCCTTTGACCCACCACCCCCCCCCCCACAACTCCAACCCCACCGGCACCACTCCCCCCCCCCTCCCGGGCCACCCCGCCCGCCGCGTCTCCCCTCCCAGGCCACCCCGGCCGCATCCCTCCCCTTGCCCCAAGAAGTCGGTTGCACCACCCTCCCCTCCCCCCCGCGAACTCGGTCGCTCCCCCTCCCCTCTCCCGCCGCTACCCCGACCACCGCGCCTCCCCCTCGACCACCCCGACCTACATTCCCTCCCCCTTCCGACCCGGTGAAATAACATTAACTCTACGGTGGGGCAACTTATTTCGCCGGGGGGGGGAAGGGGAGGGGATGCAGTGGGGTGGTCGGGAGGGGGAGGCGCGGTGGGTCGGGGTGGCGGCGGGAGAGAGGAGTGGGAGCGAGCGAGTTTGCGGGGGAAGGGAGGGGGTGGTGCAACCGAATTCTTGGGGCAAGGGGAGGGGGATGCGGACTGGGGTGGTCGGGAGTGGAGGCGCGGCGGGCCGGGGGTGGTCGGGAGGGGGAGGTACGGCGGCGGGGGAGGGGGAGGTGGAGGGGGCTGGTGGGGTTGGAGTTGTGGGGGGTGGGGGTGGTGGGGGTGGGGGTGGGGTGGGAGGGTGGTGGGCTTGGGGGTGGGTTTAGGGTTAGTTAGGGTTTTAGGGTTAGTTAGAGTTTTAGGGTTTTTAGGTTTAATTAGGGTTTAATTAGGATTTTTAGGTTAATTAGTTAATTAATTAACGGAGCACTAACGTTCGTTAGCCAAAAAGGGCATTTTTGGTATTTTTTGAAATGTCAGGGGTATCTGGTGAATTTTTTTAAAGGTCAGGGGTATTTGGTGAATTTTGAAAAAAGTGGGGGTATTTGGTGAATAAATTTATTTGTCAGGGGTATTTGGTGAAATAACCGATAAAAAAATGTATAGTTTTTTTGGCAACCAAGAGGAAAATTAGGGAACCTAACACGTCCTTGGGGACAAGAAAAAAATATGTATAGTAAAATTCAAACTTTAATCTAGGAGATCGTGAAAATTAGATAAAAGGGACCCGGCGGGGTGTCTTACTTTCATCAAAGGACCTTCAAAGCTTTATTGAAGAAGTATGGTTTCACTCAGTGCATGTACAATGGGGTTTTCCAACTAGCTCTTCAAGGAGAGGGAAAATGTAGAACTATCTTTTACCCAACAATATACAATGGTACATGGCTCTCCAACTATCTCTCCACTCTCTCTCATCTATTATCTCTCTTCAAGCTACTCTCGAGAACTATATTTAAAAACACCCAACAACAATAAAACTCTTTAAAGAGCTTTCCATTCAACTTTTCATTGTTTGGTGGTCCCCATATCAATAAATGAACCTCATTTCATATTATGATCAAAGTTATATAAATAAAGTTATTCATGTAAATTAAATATAATATAAAAAAATTTAATCTTTTTCATAATTTATGTAATGTGGATTTTTTTAAAAAAATATATTAATTTTGAATGCTAATATTTAATTTCATAAATTAAAAAAAGATAGTAGATTTTGTGTATGAATTATATCCAATATTAGGCTCATTTTGTAAATAAAGAAAAATTACATTTGTTGAGATAGTAATTATTACCATTTTTTTTTTAATTTTTATAAAAGGATCACTAAATGGTTGCAAGAAGAAAATAAAACTTTAGTAATTGCATTGGATGTTTTGGTTTTGTGGGCCCCACATTGGAGAGCCATCTCTCCAATAACCCAAAGGGTATCTCCTCCAAGAGACACTTTGCAAAGTGTCTCCATGGAGATACACCCAAGACACACACAAGAGCCCCATTGTTGGGTAAGAGGTAGCTCTCCATTTTCTCTCTCCTTGGAGAGCTAGTTGGAGAGCCCTATTGTACATACTCTGGGGTTCTTTGCTGTATCTTAAGTGTATCTCCAGACTCCATGGAGACACTTTGCAAAGTGTCTCTTGGAGGAGATACCATTTGAGGTAAAAGAGAAATGGCTCTCCAATATGTGGGACCAAAAAACCAAAGCATTAATTTCAACGTGAAATATGGAAATGGACCTTCAAAAATTTATCATTTTTTCCAACCAATCATATGATGACACATGGTACATACTAATGCAATTTCTAAAGTTCTATTTTCTTCTTGCAACAATTTAATGATCTCTTTTTAAAATAAAAAAAAATCTGATAATAATTTAGTTCTGAACAGCTATAATTTTTCTTTATCTATAATATGAGCCCAATATTTTATTAATCATACACAATCTACTATCATTTTCATATCCCAATCTTTACAATTTTTTAAGTGTTTAGGAAAAAGAATGAATACAAACTCAAATCCAATTTTTTTAATGTTTTTCATATCCCATTAATTTTTCATTTCATGCCATTTTTATCAATTAAATATTATCATTCAAAAATAATATTTTTTTTAAAAATAATTTCTACATTACATAAATTATGAAAAAGATTAAAATTTTGGTAATTATATCTGATTTACATGAATAACTTTACTTATATAGCTTTGATCATAATATGAGATGAGTTTCATATATTGACATGGGGACTACCAAATAGTGAAAAGTTGAATGGAGAGCTCTATAAAGAGCTTTATTGTTGTTGGGTGTTTTTAAATAGACTTCTTGAGAGTAGCTTGAAGAGAGAGAAGAGTGGAGAGCTAGTTGGAGAGCCATGTACCACTGTACAGGCTCTGAGGTTGGTTTGACTTATCATCCTCAAACTATTGGACAAATTGAAGTTTCCAGTCGTCAGATCAAGCGCATCCTAGAGAAGGTGGTTAATAAGTCAAGGAAGGATTGATCACTAAAGTTGGATCACACTTTGTAGGCACTGCAAAGTGCCTATAAGACACCTTTAGGAGCAACTCCGTATCGGTTGGTGTAGGCGTGTATTTTTCATTCCTTTAATGCCTACACGCGGTGTGAGCGCGTTTATTTGACTACCCCATTGTTAAGGTTTTATTGAAAATTGTTTTGAAGTCGCCAACAAATTTTTAGAGGAAAACTTATAAACCTAATTGGATATTGAACTGTAGACATCTTAGGAACTTATCCAATGTAGATTTCCCCGTCCTGACTCCATAGATGGTCAAAATGAACCAAAGATTGAGTTCGGGGGTGAGGGTACAACACAGTCCGGAACCATGTTGCCCATTGCTGGCCTCTACTAAATATCGATTCATTTTAGATTTTATGCAAAAGAATAATCATATAATATTTTAAAGCACCCTAAATATATTTAGTCTAAGTTGGTTCAAGAAACACATAAAAGACTAATTTTTAGTGGTAAGTTATTAGACAATCAATATTAATGGGTTCCTAGCAGGTTGTTCATGTTATCTGAATTAGTTAGAACATTTATTTAGGTCTTGATTAACAATAAATACAACGTGATAAATATTGCAATCAGGCATGAAAAATAATATGTTCATAAAAATAAATAAAAATATGAATATAAAAAACTGCAGGGAGTTAGTATAATATGTACAATACTTACAGTCGCAGGAATATATTAAAAACCTACATCATGAATAGAATGTTAGCAATTTCAAGAAAATAATAAAAAATAAATAAAGAAAGCAAAAGGTAATTAATTTAGTTGACCCTCAGAATTTATACCACCGTCCGGAGTCGTTAATTTGTACGGATCTAGAAAAATTGAATTGTACGAGTATTAAAAAAGATTTGTGTTTTGTTTTGTATTGTATTAGGCGTTGACTTTCGTTTTGAAAAGAAAAGTTTGCGGTTTGGTTATGTATGATGATGATGAATGATGATGAATTAGGTGGGTTAGAGTAATTAATCAGGTGACGTGGCGCAAGGTTTTTGTAGATTGATGATGAGATTGGTGTGCGATGAATTGTTGTTGGGTGTATGGCGTGGTATGAAGATTGATGGCTGTAGGTAATAGGTGTAGCGAGGGATGATGTGGCGAGGGAGGATGGAGTTTTGAGAGTTATGTGTTGGCCGTGTAAATTGTTGCTGTGTATTGTTTGTGACGAGTGTCGAAGGATTTTTTTGAGTTGGCCGTGAATTGGTTGAGAGAAATTAGAGGTGAGTCGGTGTTGCGAGTGATTTTGTGAGTCGTGAGAATTATCAGAGGATGTTCGGAGATTATCAGAGTGAGCCGTGTGATCTGAGTTGTTATATGGTGAGGAGATGAGTTATATAGGTTTAGGTAGCTGGGTTGCAATAGGTTTTTTTGAAAGATAGAAGGTTTCTAAAAGATTTTTATGAAAAAAGATTTTAGAAAAGAGTTAGATAAAACATATTTAAAAACACTTTTGGGAAAATACTATTTTTGTAAAAGATATTTTTATCGGTTATTTCACCAAATACCCCTGACAAATCAAAAAATTCACCATATACCCTCAATGTTCCAAAAATTCACCATATACCCCTGAGTTTTCAAAACAGTGCACTAGATGCCCTTTTTCTAACTGCAGTTAACTCACCGTTAGCTTTATTTATGATTTTGCCATTATTAACCCTAAACCCTAATTCTAATCTAACCCTAATCCTAATATAACCCTTACCCTTTTCCTAATCCTAAACCTAAACCCTTACCCTTACCCCCAAACCCTAACCCACCCAGCCCACCACCTCTCCACCCCCCGGGCCCAACCGCCCACCCCTTCCCCATCCCCTCCACCCCACCCCCCCCCCTCCCCCTCCCCTCCCTTCCACCGCCGCATCCCCCCCCCCCCCCTCCCTCCTCCCCTCCGCCGCAACCCCTACCCCCTCCCTCCCGCAGCCCCGCAACCCCGTAGCCCGAAAATTCGAAAGCCCCCCCCACCCTTCCCCCCCCTCGTCGCACCCCCCCTCCCTCGTAGCCTAGAAATTCGAAAGCGCCCCCACCCTTCCCCCTTCGATGTCGGAAAAATGCGGACCAAACACACGAAATAGCATACCAAACACACGAAATTGCGGACAAAAAAAAAACCGAGGGGGGGAGGGCGTCTAATCGAGCCGGATGCGCGGCGAGGGAGAAACCGTGGAGTAGATCGAATAGAGAGGAGAGCGAAGGAGGAGAGAGAAGCATGGCGCTGCGACGCGGGGCCGGGTCGGTGGTGGTGTGATGCGGCGTGGGGGTGCTTTGGAAATCGTGAGGGAGTGGGTGGGGGTGTGGGGCGAGGGAGGGGGGGGGGTGGGTGGGGGCAACGGAGGAGGGGAGGGGGATGGGGGCTGGGGGGCAGGGGAGAGGGGTGGGGGATGCGGTGGAGGGGAGGGGGGGGGGGGGGGGGTGGGGTCTTGGTGGAGGGAGGGGAGGGGGTGGGTTAGGGTTTAGATTAGGACTTAGATTAGGGTTTAAGGTTAATAATGGAAAAATGGTAAATAAAGCTAACGGTGAGTTAGCGGAAGTTAGAAAAAGGGCATTTGGTGAACGTTTTTGAAAACTCAAGGGTATATGGTGAATTTTTGGAACATTGAGGGTATATGGTGAATTTTTTAATTTGTCGGGGGTATTTGTTGAAATAACCGTATTTTTATTAATAAAACTAATCAATATAATTAATTAATTCTATTAATTAAATTGGGCTAGAAAAGGGGTTTTATAAAATTGGGCTTTCATAAAAACTATTTATTAAAAGGTTTTCAAATATGGGCCTTAAAAGGCCTTAAAATGAGTTAATAAAAATAGTTAGGAAATGGTTTTGGGCTTAAAACATTTTATTTTAGACTCGTTCTTTATTCTTTCCTCGATCAGGACCAATTGGAGCAGGGTATTGGTCATCATAGGGTACTAAATGGGGAGACACGATTATGTGTCTACAGAAGCCCCCACTTCGACTGAGGTTTGGAAAACCAAAAGTCAAAGTATACGTGTCGGGACGGAGAATGATTCTAGATGCTCTGCAATCCAAATCACTCTTTTACGCTAGTACCTGCAAAACAAGCAAAAGTTTCAGGAACAGGCATGTGTAAAACATATTTGCAAAAATAATTGTAAATTTGCAAAAATGAAATGATATGTGTAAAAAGGAATCATGAGCTATTATGGTCCCGCTCCAAGGTGTTAATGATGTGTAGAGCTATTCTGGTTCGGCTCACGTCGGGGTAGAGCTATTATGGTCCCGCTCCAGGGTATTGATAATGTGTAGAGCTATTATGGTCCGGTTCACGACGGGATAGAGCTATTATGGTCCCGCTCCAGGGTAATGTGTAGAGCTATTATGGTCCGGCTCACGACGGGATAGAGCTATTATGGTCCGGCTCACGAAGGGATAGAGCTATTATGGTCCCGCTCCAGGGTAATGTGTAGAGCAATTATGGTCCGGCTCACGACGGGATAGAGCTATTATGGTCCCGCTCCAGGGTAATGTGTAGAGCAATTATGGTCCGGCTCACGACGGGATAGAGCTATTATGGTCCGGCTCACGACGGGATAGAGCTATTATGGTCCCGCTCTAGGGTAATGTGTAGAGCTATTATGGTCTGGCTCACGACGGGATAGAGCTATTATGGTCCCGCTCCAGGGTAATGTGTAGAGCTATTATGGTCCGGCTCACGACAGGATAGAGCTATTATGGTCCGGCTCACGACGGGATAGAGCTATTATGGTCCCGCTCCAGGGTAATGATGATGGTCCACAGACCTAACGGTGTGTTTTCCGCTGTTAATATTCCTGAGTACTTGTTGTCTCTCGAGCAATATTTGTGTGGAGTATAGCATGTTGGAAGAATGGCAAAATTGTATTTTTGTTGCGGATTTGAAAATCTGTTAGTTTGTCACACGCGATGTCGTAACGAACATTTGAATTCATTTGGAATTGAGCGTGTAGGTTGCACTTGGCTAAGAAGCCCCCAAGCGTGCTGTACAGGATGACCCAAGATGTCATGTATGGACTCGTAATGAAGTCCCTATATCAATAGGCTTGGACTTGGAGCCTATGATTTTCTGGGTGGACCAGTGATGAAGCCCCCAGTAAGATGGACTTTATTAAGTACTCAACTTGATTGCTTGATTGTGAAGATATCTCGTCACGCTTAGTGGAAGTAGTTCCTAAGGTGAAAAAGACAAGAAAGGTCAAAGAAAGAAACACTCAAAGATGAAGCGCGGTCATAGCGCAGAGTGTTGAAAGGTTATGCTAAGGTTGGCTTAGAAGCGATAATGTAGCTTAGAAAAAGGAAGTGATTAGAATAAGAAAAGGCAGATTCATAATGAACCGACTCACACAATGAGGTAGGCTGATGATGCAGGTTCAAATCCCAGTCTAGTTCTAAGGCTAGGGGATGAGCATTGAAAACTCATGATTTGGGAGATCACGCTTCTCTCATGGGCCTAGGCGAGCCTTAAAAAATATGTTTTGAATTAAAATGGCCTAGCCTCAAAAGAGGTTGCCTACGTATCCATGATGGAATCAGGCCAGTCGTAGCTCTTAGCATTTTAATTAGTGGCCGAGCATTTTGCTTTGGAGCCATTTGCAATGAATTAGGCATTGATTTGGGAGAGGTCTTTGGCAAGGGTGGATAATGATGTTGGTTTGGTTTGAAGCGGTCGGACCTCAGGGTGAGGTTTCCTACGTATCTTTAGCAGAATCAGACCATTTGTAGTTCAAGCTAGTGAATGAGAAGGTGCCTTGACTTTTGCCTAAGTCGCCCTTAAGGGTTTTCGACCTAGCGGGCTTTGGTTTGTCTTTTGTGGCTTATTGGAATACAATATGCATGGTGGTCAGTTGCTTATGAGAAGGTTTATCAGAGGTATGATTTGACTTGTAATGATTTTTGGCTATGGAGGTCAAGGCTTATTGGTTAACGTCGGAGTTGGGGGTTAAAGGTTTTGAAGGAAATACCTTTGACAAAGCTATTGATGGGCTTATTTGCAACACTCCTCTTTTTTTTATATTGCACTTTCTGTATCATTTTTTTTGCTTTTGCTTTTTCTTATTGCTCCTTTTTTTTTACCCTTTATATTTAATTGATGTCAAATATACTTCCTACGAGGTAGGTTAAAGGGAGAGGGGTATTATGTATGGAGGAATGGTTGTAGTGAAGGGAGGAATGCCTCTTTTATGCCAATTGTTCATTGCCTTTATTAGAATAGTCATGAGAATTAGAAATTCATTTTTCTAAGGCGATAATCGTGATTTCCATTGATGCTCATTAGTGCAAGGTTAGAAAAGAAATACTCATTTATTAAAAATCCTATATTAGACTGGGCAAAATGAGAGAGATGCAATGAAACAGAAAATGAAATCCTAAGTCTGGACTCCTACGTTGCACGTGACAAGCGACCTTAAATCTGGGGCATTTTTGTAGTAGGAGAGATTGGAATCCTCCCATCATCGATCATGTCTTGTATGAGGTTCTTGAGGACCCAACATTCAGACGTTAAATGTCCTTTACCTTGATGATACTTGCAATACGAATTTGGATTCCACTTTTTGGACTTCTTCTGAAAAGGTGGTTCTGGTGTCTTGTAATTTGCACTACGATTCTCTTGAGTAATAGGGTAGTGTGCCTCTAGTCTAGCGACACGTGCTACAAGATCTACTAGTATACTCGTCAACTCATCAATCTGCTCTTGAAGTGTTCTTGACATGTTGCGTATTTCCTACAATGGATCATCCAGCAGGAGATTAGAGATGGAGTGATGATGGAGAGAAAGGAATGGAATGGGAGAATGTATGTTTGTTTTAAAAAGTTGAGCTTCTAGGAACAAATCTGAATATCCTAAATGAATGAATTTTTTTGGATTTTTTTTGATGCACCTAGACCTAATGCATGTATGTATGACTCTTTTGGATGCACCTAGACCTAATACATGTATGAATGACTCAATCTATGCGTTCGATCCTGTAAAGGCTGCCTACATATCCCAAAAGAGGGAATCAGATCACTTGTAGTTCGGGAATACTGAATACGGAATGCAGGAAATGAAATGAAGAGTATGGATGCAATGAGACTCTTAAATGCCTACTAACTCTAGTTATGCATGAAGTGTATGAACGATGGACTATACAATGCAGAGGGACTCTTGTATGAATGCAATTCTAGTTGACACGAAACTCTAATGACTTCATAATCCTAGACGTGATAGACTTCTAATGACGTTAGAATTCTAGATTTTGACGGACTTTCAAGGATGCTAGCTAGACTCCTAATGTGCATGAAACTCCAGTGGACCTAGACTCCTAAAATGGATGGAATTCAGATGACTTTAGACTCCTAATATGGGCGGAACTCTAATGGTTTTAGACTCCTATTATGTATGGATAAAACTAATCAATATAATTAATTAAATTGGGCTAGAAAAGGGGTTTTATAAAATTGGACTTTCATAAAAACTATTTTTTAAAAGGTTTTCAAATACGGGCCTTTAATAGGTTATTTATAAAAAGGGTTTCGGAAATGAGTTAATAAAAATATTTAGGAAATGGTTTTGGGCTTAAAATATTTTATTTTAAACTCGTTCTTTATTCTTTCCTCGATCCGGACCAATTGGAGCGGGGTGTTGGTCATCATAGGGTACTAAATGGGGAGACACGATTATGTGTCTACAGTTGGTGTATGGCAAAGCTTGCCATTTACCAGTAGAAATGGAATACCTCTCAACTCGAGCAGTTAAAGAAATCAATATGAATTTAGAGGCTGCAGGTGAGGCGAGACTTCTTCAATTAAATGAGTTGGATGAGCTTCGACTAGAAGCTTAGGAGAATCACAAGCTTTACAAGAAACAAACGAAGAAGTTTCATGACAAGATAATTGAGAAGCGTGAATTTCATGTTGGTGACAAGGTCTTATTGTACAATTCTAGACTAAGGCTTTTCCATGGAAAGCTTAAGTCAAGGCGGTCTTGGCCTTTTGAAGTCACCGATGTGAAGGCACATGGAGCCCGTTGAAGTGGCTAATGGAGAGGGGACAAAGTTCAAATTGAATGATCAGCGTCTGAAGCAGGCCGTATTTGGGCCTGGGTGAGAGAGGCATGTGCCCAGGGCCCCAAAATTTATAACCCAAGTAAGTAAAGGCAAAAGAGAAAAAAAAGGAAAGAGCACTATACATGAGCCGAGAATTGCGCCATACTCCTTCAAGTTCCAACATGTAGTCTGTAACTTTTTCAATCAACTTCAGTTTCTTATGCAATTCTCCCACTTGTTTTCCAATTCAATTCCAAATTCCAACTTATTTTCCAGTTTCTTCTCCAATTCCAAATAAAATTCAGTTGCAATTCGTTTAGCGCAAATCTACAAACCAGTTAAAGATGATTTTCGGCCTTATGAACGATCTTCTAAGACGTTCAATTATCAATGGGTTTACCTTATAATACTCCTTCAATTGCTCTTCATTCTTCAAATAATCATCAATTTTCCTTCTTTCTTATGTTATTTTTTTTATCCTTTACATTGGTATTTTGGTTCGAGAATTGTGTTTTCACTGGTTTGATACTTCAAGAACTCAACTGTTAAAGGAGATTATGAAATTAGCTTCCAATAACACAAAAGTTTTTGGGTAATTTCACTTTGTTCTCTGCAAATTTTGTTCTTTATTTGGATTTTTTTGGATTTGCAAATTCTGAAATTTTATTATTTGGTTTTTTGACCAAGTATTATTCTAATTATTTGAGAATTTGAATAACATTGTACTTATTTATAATTGGGAAATCTGACTTTTTATTATGTTTGCAATTAGGAAACCATGTTGGTTATGTTGTCTTTAATATTGTTTTTAGTTTTTCAATTTTGTTATTCTCATTGAATTTTTGTTTGAATAATAATTGTAGATTTGTAGGTATTGTGGTTGTTGTGTTGCTAATTTGTGTTCAAAAGTGAGGCACATCTTAGTATTCTTTGACAACAAACTACAAACTAAGCTATATTAGTGCTATTGTTATATATCTTTTGCTCATTTTGTATCTTGGGATGTTGTTGCGAAAATATACACGTGGTTTTAGAAAAAAGGAAAAGAGACAACGAACACAAGAAATGTAAAAATTTAATTTTTTTATATTACTTATTAGCTGGGGCCCCATTTTATAGTTCGCCTATGGGCCACCAATAACTCAAAAACGGCCCTAGTCTGAAGCTATACCACGGGGCGCTTTTACAGGTCAAGTGGAGTTTATCTACATCCAAACTATTCCCCAGTTTGAAGTCTAAGGTATCATGGTCGTGCGGGACCTTTCTAACACATGAGAGTCGTTAGTTGGGAAGGGACATATGGTGGGATCGGAGAGCAATCGGGCATATCTTTTGCCTGCCACAAAAATGGGAGGAGTGTCTTCTTGGTGAGCACCATCTTAGTATCTGCATAACATGCGTAGTGGCCTTGCTTGAATTTTTTTCTCGTCGATTGGTTGTTGGGTTGATATGATTGATTGATGATGATGCATGCCTTCTTGATCAATTTTGAGTCCACTAATACTTTTGAACTGAATTTTCTATTTCTATGGGGTGAAACAATTTCATGTTCTAACTCATTTGCATTGGTTTTCCTAAGGAACAAGAAAAAGGTTAGCTTGCGGGATTTTGATGTGTCTATTATATATATAGTTTTTAGCCATGTTCTCTTAGCAATTGAGTATTGTTTTGAGCTCTTATTTGTGCGACTTGATATGGTTGGACTTGGTTTTATTCTGTTATTTTTTATTGTGTAGATTATGCATTTGTTGCCTAAATCTATCCACGGAAGAGAAGTCAAATGATCGCCTTTGGCCCATAGCAGATCCGAAAAGTACGATAAGGGACCTGGAAGAAGAATTGAAGTCAGAAACTTGAGAAAAGTACTTGCTCGGTTGGTCGGATGGTCTGGGCCGACCGGACGAGGGTTGCCTGGCCAGGCGCAATTACCCTACTGATCGGGCTAAAGGTGCTATTAAGTCTGAAGAAATATGCTTGCGCCTCCGACCGGGCGGATGCTCATCTAAAAGCGTTAAAGAAATCTGTGCCGCCCGGCCGGGAGGAATCGCCCTGTTGACCGGGCAGAATATAATGTTAGGATGCCTAATTTCATTGTTTTTTCGTAGTTTTTTCAATCACTGTATGTAGGTTTTTAGTAATTCCTAATAGACTATTTTTTATTCATCGTTTATTAGGTTAACCACTTTAGTTAATTCTCTCTAGCTTTTTATGCACTTTTGACATTGAAGATTATTAAAGATCATTGATTTTGCTTTTTTTTTTTTTGCTAATTAAGTAATATTTTCATTGCTCAAATCAAGTTACACCTAAGCCAACCAAAGAGAAAACGAACCAACTAGGTTGGACCCTTTAACTCAGAGGAGGCAAACTAATCCAAAAGGATTACAAAATCTATACTAGCTAACATTACATAGTTTCAAACCAACTCTGATCACTTCTACTAACTTTTTGTGGCATGACAGTTCTAATTCTCATCTTCACAACAACTTGAATTTGCTTGACTGTCTGATGTACACTTGGGAGTTGGGACACAATTCTTCCAATAGCATGAATTCCTTGCCTGCCATATAAAATACACAGTTGCAACAACCCATGCATTCATCACTTGTTTAACAAACTTAGATTTCTTACCGCATGCTATCCATCGAATTATCTGCATCAATGTACTCCTGCTTGTTGTAATCTCCAGCCAACTTTTAATTTGCACCCATCACTGCTCACTATATGGACATTGAAAAAATAGATGGATATGAGTTTCAGCAGCTCCAGCACATATCAGACATGCATCAGTAGAACTAATGCCAATTTGAGCCATTTTAGCTGTAGTTTGCAGTCTGGATTGCACAGCTAACCAATTGATAAATCTATGTTTTGGAACACACAACCTGTTCCAAACCATTTTATCCCAGTGCACCTTCTCTCTTCCACCTTTTATCTTTCCATACACCTCCTGAATGTTGTATTTATTCATGCTGCACAATTCAGACTCAGTATAGTATCTCTTCATGTCTTCTTTAACTTTGCAAATCCTTTTCCAATACCAACTTGCTCCTTGTTTAGGAATGTAACTCCACCAATTTGTATCTTGCAAGTAGACTGAATTAACCCACTTGATCCAAACATTATCCTGTTTGGAGGCAATAGCCCACACATATTTCCCTAAGCAAGCAATGTTCCAAACTAGAACATCTCTATATCCTAATCCTCCACAATCCTTCCCCCAACAAAGTTGATCCCAACACTACAAGAAAAGTGCCAATTAACGACGGCTTTTAGCCGTCGTTGGTAGCCTAAAAAGCCGTCGCTGAATAATTAACGACGGCTAACCGTCGTTAAATGGCCGTCGGTAAAAAGATGGTCGGTGATACAAGAATCAACGACCGTCAAGCCGTCGGTGATATATTCAACGACGGTTTAAGGACAATCAGCGACGGTTTATAAAAGCCGACGTTGATACCCAGTCAACGACTGTTTAAAGCAGACGGCAGGTCAGCGACGGTTTATAACAGTCGCTGGATCACCGACCGTTTTAAACCGTCGTTGTTCCAGCGACTGTTCTAAACCGTCGTTGTTCCAGCGACTGTTATAAACCGTCGTTGATTTCGAATAATCAACGTCTGTTTATAACGGTCGCTAAGATGTTAAAGCAGTCGTTGATTTCGTTTCAATGGGTGCATAGAGAACCTTACAGCGACTGCCTAGCCGTCGTTGATTTATTGTTTAACCGTCATTTGTTCTTACAAAATAATATGATTTAAAATTCTATTGTTCTTAATAATAATTAAACCCGTACACCGCACATTTGCACCTAAATATACCACGCTAAAGCTGTTTCTCCATCGCATTAAATTTTTTCAATTACAAAATTATGCAATTTTGATATATATTAAAATTTACATAGATACTTGTATAATTACATGAAATAGATTACATTTATGTACACAAAATAGATCCCGATGTCGGGAAATAAAGTAGATGTCGGTGTTTACAAAAAATATATATCGACAAAGCTAGAAAATAATAAGCTAGATGCCGATAAATATAGACACTAAATGTCTATAGTTAGACAAACTACCTAGATTAAATATATGTACGCAAAATAGATCCCGGTGTCGGGAAATAGAGTAGAAGTCGGGTTGAAAAAAAAATAACCCGACACATCAAGAAACGAAGCGAGATGCCGATAAGTATTTACACTACAAGAAAATAGTTAGACTAACTATATCCAACTATAAGTTAGTTACCTAGTTGCCAAAACCAAAAAAAACTACACTGTCAAGGGTGGCTCTGTAGCACTACCGCCACCACCAAACCCTGGGTCATCTTCTGGTCTGCGTTGTGGAGTGGGGCCTGGGTTGCAACCTGAGAACATGTGGCCGAAACTAGACATGTTCCTCATCATTTCCTCGATGAGGGCCCGACGTGACTCTTCCACCCGTGCTGCGACCATTGCCTCCACCTCTCCCATCTGTGCAGCGACCTTTGCCTCCACTTGCGCCTCAATCTGAGAAAAAATGGACGGCTCATATGGTTGTGAAGAGCCACCATCTCCTCGCCCTGATGCAGAGTTGTAGTACAAATGATCTCCCTGACCATAATCCAGTAGGGCTTAAAACCTTTCTTGGTGCACGGTTCGAACCTTCACCTTCCTCCGTATGAATGTTCGGAGTCTCCGGTACGTGGCTACCAATGTCACGTGTCTGTGAATCATCTCCCTGTGTCTCTACTACAGGGTTCTGGCTTCCTTCTACTTCTGGTGACTGAAAAAGCTGCATCGGAATCAAAGTCCCACGACCTTGGCTTCCACCTAAGCCACCTCGACCTCCGCGGCCCTTAGGATTAGACATGATTACCTAAAATGCAAGAAATTAAAACTGCGCAAGATTAAACAAATTACATTAAAGTATGAATAATCCAATAACATTATGTCAAATAAATTAGAACGTTGGAACTTAAGTGGTTATCAACAAGCTCTTCCCAAATATGTAAGCTTAAATTCATAAGTTAATGAAGGTAGAGTTAGGATCAATTTTATATGTCCAATTTCTTTATGGAAGACAAAAATCAAGTTGGTAAGTGTGGGTGTTATAGAAGATTATTTGAGAAGTTGATCAAGAAGATCAGAAGAAGTGCGCATCTGTTTGAAAACTAGAATATGCATATTCACTTGAAACAAAAATCAAGACGAAAATTGCCACTAATCACTAGCCCACACCCCCCCTCCCTGACCCCCCCGCACCCCCCCCCCCCGACACCCCCTGCGGCCCCCCCCTCCCGACCCCCCCTGCAGCCCCTCCCCCCTCCACGACCCCCTGCAGCCCCTCCCCGACCCCCCCTGCGGCCCTCCCCCCCTCCCCGACCCCCCCCTTGCACAGCCCCCCCCCTCCCCGACCCCCCCACGCTGCCCACCCCCCCTCCCGACCCCCTGCCCCCCCCCTCCCGACCCCCCCCTCGCACGCCCCCCACCCTCCACGACCCCCCGCACTGCCCCAAACTAAATAAAGGAATGTGCAATAAATAAATTATTGTGATAATTATATAGTTTATAACTTTTATAACCTTTAATAAACGAACCACTATAAAAACTATTGTGATAATTATATAGTAACTTAAACTTATACAATTAAAGTAACTTAATCTTCAAAGTAATATAAACTAAAAAATTATATAGTTTTTAACATTCTCTAAACAAAAGTTTTTTTAATACATTATATTTCATGATGAAAAACTTATACAAAAATTAAAATATAGAATTTACATGAACAAAAACAATATAAATTGAAGACAAAATATGGTAAACAATTGCTACTAACCTTACAATTAAGCCAAAGAGAAACACCAAAGTGCTACGTAAACCTACATCATGTAGAAAATCAATTATTAAACGGCACCTTTAAGCATTTAGCAAAATTTATACTAAAATTAAGCAATTAACCATATAAAATACCCATTCTACCAGATGCGGAATCATCAGTCCATGAGAAACATCATAACCAACCTCTATATTAACCCAATTTCCTAGCAAAAACTCTAACAACCTAACAAAATGAAACTCTCCTTAAGAACATAAAGCATACCCAATTCCTGCAAGTACATCAGGAACGAATTCACCAACGGAACCAATCAACTTATATTGTTCCTCTAACATTCTACAAACAACATTCAAACAAACCGTATTCGCCTTCTCACTCATAGACGGTACAAAACAAATAGCACCAACAAGAAGAACACCTTCACTAAATACTCACCCAAACACCCCTCACATGAATCGACTAAAATTTTGTGCGTAAACGAAATGTAGCAAGTGAAAAGACCGAAAGCGGTGACTTTCGAAAGCAAAGCTAAGCACATCATTAGCTAGATATAGCAACAAGTAAGCATCACTCGCAATCAAAAACCATTAAATTCACCATCATCTTAGAAATCATCAATCATCAGAAAATTAACACAATAGAATAACAAGTAATTACCCATTTAGCACAAAATTAGTTGGAGAAATGAAACTCAAATCAAGAAATGAATAAAAGGCGGATCCAAAAACATATATGAAGAGAGAAAAGTAAGGAATGTACCGTCGGCAGGGCTCCGGCACAGGAGGACGACAGTCGGGTGTTTAGGGTTTGGCCACCTACATTGACAAAGCCGAATGACGTTAAGGGTTTGGTTTCATTAACAAAAAAAAAAAATGACGCAGTGCTAACCGGCGGCAAAGACACGGTCCGGCAGGTGGAGAGAAAATGAGGGTATCGCCGTTCGTTGGTTGGAGGTCGGCGAATAACCGGCGGCAAATACTCTAATGCGCCGATGAAACACGATTGACACACGGAGGAGAGAGAAAGTCACCGATGAACGGAGATTGGGGTGAAACACGACTGCAACACGGAGGAGAGAGAAATTAAGGCGGGGTTTTGGTGGGAGTGAGGAGAGAGAAAGTGGAAGAGGAGCGACGGGAAATTGGAAAAAGAGGAGTGAAAGGGGCTTTACTTAAAAAAATAACCGACCGCTAAAGACCGTCGCTAAACTTAAAAAAATAATAGTCTGCTTTTAAAGAAATCAACGACGACTTTAAACCGTCGTAGTATTTCAACGACTGCTAAACCGTCGTTAATTTCTTAAAAAGCAGTCGGTATTCACCGACGGCTTGGAGCCGTAGCTATTTTACAATTAGCGACCGTTTTTTAAACCGTCGCTGGTATGCAGTCGTTGTTTTAGCGTTTTCTTGTAGTGCAAACCACTGCACTTGGCCTACTAGTGAATGCATTGCCACTCCATAGGAAAGCTTGACAAATTTGATTCACCTATTTCAAAACGCTCTTAGGAAGAATAAAAACTTGAGCCCAATATTTGTGCAAACTCATCAAAACTGAGTTAATAAGCAATGATCTGGCAGAGTATGACAGATTCCTAGAACTCCAAATCCTGATTCTAGCTGTCATCTTGTCCACAATAGCATCACATTGTGCTTTTGTAATCTTTTTAGCACAAATGGGTACACCCAAATATCTGAATGGCAGGCTACATCTCATAAAACCAGACACATTCTCTATTCTATTCACATCCCCTTCAGTCATGCCACATCCATAAAAAGCAGATTTATGCACATTAGCTTTCAAACCAAAAGTGATGGAAAATAGCTTGAAAGCACTCAGTAGCATGTATACAGAAGTAAAATCACCCTTGCTACACGTGATAAGATCATCAGCAAAGCACATGTGTGTCAATTTCATCTCTCTACACCTTGGATGAAACTTGAATTCAGGACTAGCACTCATCTTGTGAAGTATTCTGAACAAATATTCCATACAAATCACAAATAAAAGAGGAGACATGGGATCACCCTGTCTCAATCCTCTATTGGATTTGAAGAATCCTTCCATATTGCCATTAATCATCAGAGAAAACATTGGAGTTTTTACACATGTCATCACTAATTCCATGAACCTCCTAGGAAATCCTAAATGACTCAACATTTCTTCCAAGAATTCCCAATTTACAGTATCATATGCTTTTTGTAAATCTGATCTATTTTCAACATGCAACTAGGACTCACCTGTTTTCTATTATAATATTTTACCATGTCCTGTATGACCATGATATTGTGAACTATAAACCTACCATGTACAAACCCTCCCTGGTTCTCACTGATAATATCAGGCAACACTTGCCTTAATCTCCCACATAAAACCTTTGTAACACATTTATACAATGCATTACAACATGATATAGGTCTATATTCACTCACATTTTTTGGACATCTAGTTTTAGGTATTAAAATTATAACTGTATTGTTAAGCTCTTTCAATACCTGACCAGATTGTAGAACATCCAAAACTGCTGCCACAATATCATCTCCAACAATATTCCAGCTGTCTCTGTAAAACAAAGTTCCAAAGCCATCAGACCCTGGAGCTTTGTTACCAGGAATGGAGAATAAAGCTCTTTTCACTTCTTCTTGTGTATAGGGTGCCTCCAAGATTGCTCTATGATCTTCTGTAATTGTAGGGCCTGCCTGGATCACTTCTGCTAACACTTTGTGTCTGTGATGTTCATTACTCCCCAGTAAGCTTTTGTAATAATTCACAAAAGCTGTTGTGACTTCTTATGCATCCTCATGCCACACACCATATTCATCATGTATACTATATACACGGTTTTGCACATGCCTAACTTTAATACTCTGATGAAACAGATGAGTATCTTCATCACCATCTCTCACCCAATCAAGCTTTGCTTTCTGTCCCAGAAATTCCATGTAAGCTTTGTGTTTAAGCTTATTATCCTGCACATCCACTAATTCCTCTGCTGCTAAACTCTAATGACCAGCAGCAGCATGCATTTGATGCATTTGTTGATGTCTCTCCATCATCCTACTGTAAGCTTTAAGCTCAGCTGCTTGCAAATCTGAAAAGCCTTGTTTATTGAGTTCTTTCAGTGCATTTTTCACCAGTTTCAACTTCCTCAAAACCACATACATTTTTGTCCCCCTGAATGACAGTATCCCAAGCTGCTCTAACACATAGCGAAGTATTTAAATGGTCTTTTTCCTTCTTTCCCACCTTGATGAACTGTAAGAAGTGCTGGTGAGTGATCAAAGTCACCCTCACACTGGAAATAAACTTCTGCTGTAGGATAAGTGTAGGCGTGTTTTTATTTCGCCTACGCGGTGTGAGCGCGTATTAGATTTGACTACCCCCTGTTATGGTTTTATTGAAAATTGTTTTGTATTAAAAGAAGTCGCCAACAATTCTTTTTAGGAAGAATCATAAACCTAATTGGATATAGGAAAATCATAGGGACAAATTATCCAATGTAGATTTCCCCGTCATGACTCCATATATGGTCAAAGTGAACCAAAGATTGAGTTCGGGGGTGAGAGTATGAATATAGTCATAATGAACCACATTCGCCCAAAGTTGGCCTCTACTAAATATCGATTCATAACAAATTTTATGCCAAAAAAATAATCATATTATATTTTTATACACCCTAAAAATAATTAGTCTAAGTAGGTTCAAGAAACACAAAAGACTAATTTTTATTGACAAGTTATTATGCAATCAATATTACAAGGAACATTACAAGGAACCTAGCAGGTTGTCCGAATTATCTGAATTGATTAGAACAGTTCTTTAGGTCTTGTTTAGCAATAATAACATGTGGGTGATAAAAATCATGCAGGACAATCATATAACATGCATAGAATAATCAGGCAAGCATATAATAATATATGAAAATAAATAAAAATAAGAAAAGAAAATATTATAGGGAGTTAGCATAATATACAATACTTACAATCGCATGAATTTGTTAACAATCTACATCATGAATAGAATGTTAGTAACTTCAAGAAATAATAAAAATAAATAAAGAAACAAAATAAAGTTTGTTAATTTAGTTGACCCTCAGAAATTATACCACCGTCCGGGGTCGTTGATTTGTACGGATCTTGAAAAATTGAATGTCGAACAAGTCTTTAAAAACGATTTGTGTCTTGCGTTTGTAACAATATGCGTATGGCGATTGATGCAAAGGTGTGATTTTGTTGTGAGGATTTGTTATTTGCGGCACTAGTTTATAGTAATATCGGTTTGGTGGTATAGGAGTATTAGGATAGGTAGTATTAGAGTAGGATAAAGGCTGCAGGAGGAAGATGATGTGGCGTTGACCTTAGTTTTAGAATTAATAGGTTGCTGTTAACTCCTTTTGGCTTGACGATGTGGCGAGGGATCAGGTGAGGATGAGTGATGATGATGAATGACGTGGGCGTAGGTGTATGAGGTGCAAGATTGATGATGAGAATTTGTGAGTATCAGGGCCGTGAATTGTGTGTGTCGAGGTATTTGTATGAGGTTTTGTGTTTTGTGCCGTGAAAATATGAGAGAGGGGTCGGGGGATTATATAGTGTAGGTAGGTAGTTGAGATGCAATAGGTTTCCGAAAGTTAATAGGTCTCTAAAAGATTTTTATTAAATAGTTAGATAAAGATTTTAAAAAAGAGTTAGTAAGAGATATTTAAAATCACTTTGGAAAAAGATTATTTTTATTGAAAAAGATTTTAGAAAATAGTTAGACAAAAGATATTTAAAAACAATTTGGTAAAAGATTATTTTTATAAAAGATACTTTTATTAATAAAACTAATCAATGTAATTAATTAATTCTATTAAATTGGGCTAGAAAAGGGGTTTCATAAATTTGGGCTTTCATAAAACTATTTTTAAAAGGTTTTCGAATATGGGCTTTTATAAAACTATTTTAAAACATTTTAGAAAGTGGGTTTAGTAAAACTAGTTACAAAAAAAGGTTTTCGAAAATGAGTTAATAAAGAGAGTTAGAAAATGGATTTGGCTTAAAACTTTTTATTTTAGACTCGTTCTTTATCCTTTCCTCGATCCGGACCAATTGGAGTAAGGTATTGGTCATCATAGGGTACTAAATAGGGAGACACGATTATGTGTCTACAGAAGCCCCCACTTTGACTGAGGTTCAGGAAACCGATAGTCAAAGTATACGGTGTCGGGACGGAGAACGATTCTAAACGCTCTGCAGTTTAGAACTGATCTATAACCGCCGGTCTCTGCAAAACAAACTTAGTATGCAGGACAATAATCACAAGCAATCTGATTACCTGCAGAAAAAGATGTTAGCAGATAAATGCAAACAACTCACATAAGCACATAGTGATGCAATAATGCAAACTTAGACTCTCTAAGGATGCATGAGACGCAATGCAAGGATTAAGGTTATGCAAAGCTAAAGGGTGACATGTCATGCAAGGTCAGGGTTATGCAAGACTAGAATGTATGAAATGCAATGCAAGGTCAGGGTTTTGCAAGGCTACAATGCAAGGTCAGGATTTTACAAGGATAGAAGATGTATAGAATGATAAAATGATAGACCGATTAGAAATGCATAGAATGATTTTCGAAAATCGTTTTTAGTAAATAATCGGGGTTTGTAAACGAGGTCCACGGATTACAACTCTTCGGGAGTTTGATTTGAATTGGAGGAACCACCACACATAGGAAGCCCCCACTTTGGGTGAGCTTGCCTTGAATTAGGCATTATGAGCCTTGATTGAAATGTACTTGATCTGATATTGCAATGTAGTTACTACGTCTTGAATATTGAAAGTTGTCACTGGGGATTGTACTAGGGATTCTTCTTTGGGAAGTTAATATAGGCAAAGTCAAATATCGCCAGAAATCATGGAATTGTCGGAGAGTCCTTCAGGGACAAGGAGAGCTTGGATTGAAAATAAAAAGGTTTAAATTTGTGACTCAAATGAATGTAGGTGGGAAAAGGCATTAACGAGGCTATGTGCAGACTCGAGTCTATGTCGTGATCTAGAAAGAGATTATGCTCCTAAATTCTAGAAAGTCAAATCATTAAACCATGACTATTTTTTTTTATTTATTGAAGTGGTCGGACCTCGAGATGAGGATTCCTACGTATCCTTGTGGAATCAGACCATTCGTAGTTCTGGATCTGATTTTTTTATTTATCATTTTTTTTGTGCCCTAACTTTTTGCCTAGTCCACCCTTTCGGGTTTTCAACCTAGCGAGCTTGGACATACCTTGAAAAAGGAGTTATAGAAGGGTTGATGGAAGGTTGAAAGGTTGTAAGGTTTAAGGCTTGAGGTTTAGATGAAGGTTTAATTGGTTTGAGGAATGAAGAGTCATGGATTTGGATTAAAGGTTAAGGGTTTTGATGGATTGAAGGATTTGACTAAAGGGGTAGAACTTGTGTTCAAGCCCCCTAGCTTGACTTTTATTTCTTTTTGCCTTTGGCTCTTTCTTTTTGCCTTGTGTGTTTTCTTTTGCTTTTTTCATTTTTTTCGCACTTTGATATTTTATTCACTTTTTATTTTTGCCTGGCATTAACTTTTTTTTTTCTTTATGTAGTGAGGCTTGCACACAAGCTATTGGTTTAGGGTATTGGAAGGTTTGAAGGATATTTTTGGAGCTTTGATTTTGGAAGGGTATTTGGCTAATGACGGTTTATGGATAATGGAGGGAGAGGGGAATAACTCCTGATCCAAAGTATGTCTCTTTTTTATTTTTCTTCTTTTTTTATTTCAGATCTCTTTTTTTTTATTAGTCAAGTTCATTAGGTGATTTGAGTTTCATCATTGAATTAGAAGCATAAATAAAATGATGTATGGAAGGCCAATGAAAATGAAAAGAAAATGCGATTATTTTATTAATTGAAAATGAATGAAACAAGGCTTATTAGAAAAAAAAAAAATCTAAATGACATAGACTCGACTGGAAATGAAATGAAGGAGCTAGGGGAGGGACTCTCCTACTCAACCTAGAAAACTAGCGTTAAATGACTAAGCCTCCTACACTGTTGAGATTATTCCCAAGGGGTTGCTGTTGTTATTGACTTTTGCTGCCGGCGGGATCGGAAGTCTGCCACTTTCAACCATGTCTTGCAGAGTATTCCTTAAGGCCCAACACGCAGATGTTGGGTGTCCATTCCCTCGGTGGAACTTACAATAGGCATTAGGGTTCCACTTCTTGTGCCTATTTTCAGGTGCAGGGTCTGGAGTGGGACCGATAGGCTGTATTGCTCCTTTTGCATGAAGCCTAGTGAAGGCTTCTTCTAAAGTCATGCCCAATGGAGTGAATGTTCGTTGAGGCTTTTGATAACCTCCCTTTTCAGTAGTTAGGGCATTGACATTAGAGCTAGAAGGGTTGTTACTACTCTTCTTGAAAGAGTTATTGTTGTTAGAACCCTTGTTCTTGTTGGCCTGTACCTCTTCTTCAATCAGCAGGCCTACCTTATAGAGCTTCGTGAAAGACTCTATGGGCTGGAATTTGATATGATCCCCATACTTAGGCTGCAAGTTACGGATCACCAGTCGAACCAGATCCTCCTGAGATGGCCTATTGGTCATTTGCGCAGCCTTTTCCCTCCATCGGTTAAGGAAGGTGACGAAATCTTCGTTGGCATTCTGTTTAGTCAATTCCAACTCACGAAGGCCAATGAGAAGCTGAGTATTGTATATATATTGTTTGTGGAACTCTTCTCTGATGTAGTCCCAGTCATTCAGCTTAGTTTTGTTCAGTGATCTGAACCACTTGGATGGATGTGTATCCAAGGTCAAGGGAAAGACATAAGCAAACAGGTCCTTGCTCATGCCTTTGAGAGCCATAGAGATGGAAAACGCTCTCAAGTGGTCATCTGGGTCTTCGACCCCCTTGAATTTTGGGAGGTCACCCAATGCTACCTTTTCAGGGAGTTTCTCCCTTAGTTCAGGATCAATGATGTCATGGCCATGAGCCTGACTCTCGAGCGTAGGAATTGACTGGATCAATTGCTCGAGTTTTTCAAACCTCAGTTCTGTGTTGGTTTTTATCGGTGGTGGAGTGTCGCCTTGCTCGTCTTCTTCAGTTAGCTTCTCCCTTAGTGCCTTGATCTCTTTGTCTTGTTCCTCAAGACGAGAGTTCATCAGTGTGAGTTGAGCAATAATGGCACTGAGTTGTTCATTAGTGTCCCCCATTTCAGATGACGATTCGGAAGAGTCGGAGGATTCGTCTGAAAAAGTGAGGATGCGCTTGACGAGTCTGGGAGTAGGTCGACCTTGTTGCCTCTCTGTTGGACGTTCCCAAGTTATAATCTCACGACCTGTCCTGAACAGAAATCGGATGGACCTCGTAAATTTTAAGAAATAATGTTTTCGAAATGATGAATGGAGATGAGAAATGGGAAATGAGAGATGAGGAATGAAAATGGAAATGGGGAATGAAAATGGAAATGGGGAATGAAAATGGAAAATGAAAACGGAAACTAATTATGGTATATGCAGATGCAAACTGGACTGGACTATGCAAACAGACAGAATGATTGCCTATGCTAGTTTCACTAGACTTAGGGGATGAACTTTTATAGTCCGAAGATTGACTTTTATAGTCCGTAGACTGACTAGAGTTTACATATAATGCGAACTAGACCTAGGGAAATTTTATAGTCCTAAGACTGAGCTTTTATAGTCCGTAGACTCACTTTATAGTCCGTAGACTGAGCTTTTATAGTCCGTAGACTGACTTTATAGTCCTAAGACTGAGCTTTTATAGTCCGTAGACTGACTAGGGTTTACATACAATGCAAACTAGACCTAGGGAAACTTTATAGTCCTAAGACTGAGCTTTTATAGTCCGTAGACTGACTTTATAGTCCTAAGACTGAGCTTTTATAGTCCGTAGACTAACTTTATAGTCCTAAGACTGAGCTTTTATAATCCGAACACTGACTTTATAGTCCGTAGACTGACTTTTATAGTCCAAAGACTGACTTTATAGTCCTAGGACTGAGCTTTTATAGTCCGTAGACTTACTAGGGAATGAATTGGGCCTAAATGGCCCTAAGATTTGGATTGGACTAGACTTAGACTTAGATTGGAATTGATTAGGAATAGACTTGGACTAGACTTCACATAAAGATGCAGATGGGCCTAGATTTTGAAATGAACTAGACTTATATAGGCCTAAGATCGACTCTAATGCTAGTGAATGTATGGATTGAAATGCACATGGGCCTAAAATGAATGCGAAATGGACTTCTAATGCATATGGGCCTAAAATGAATGCAAGTGAATTGGATTGAATTGGATTGGAGGTGTTTAGACTGGGCTTAGAATTTTCGAAATTCATTTCTGAAAGAAACCCCTTGTTTTATCTTTTGTTAGGAAAATATGATGGATTAATTTTGAAATTTTTTTTTTTGAAATGTCGTGGTATTATGATGATTAGTAAATGTTTTCGAACAAGGTAGAATAGAATATGGTGTAAGTTTTTGAAATTGATTGAATATGGTAAGATAGGATTGATAGGGATAGCAGGGATGAAATGGAGAGTATGGATGCAATGAAACGCCTAAGAACTCTAGTGATGCATGAAGTGTATGAACGATGGACTATGCAATGTAGAGGGACTCCAGTTATGAATACTGTCCTAATTGATATGCAATTCTAATGACTTCGGAATCCTAGACTTGATAGACTTGTAATGACGTTAGAAGTCTAGATTCGACGAACTTTCTAGACTCCTAATATGGGCAGAACTCTAATAGATTCGAGACTCCTAAGATGAACAGAATTCTGACGGATTTAGACTCCTAAGATGACAAGAATTCTAATGACCCTAGACTTGTTAAATGGGTGAACCTACACAGGGTTAAGACTCCTAACATGGATAGAGTTAGATGAGGTGAAGAACTCTAAATGGAGTAAAACTGGATGAATATATACATTTGGGTCAGACGGACTTCTAGTGCATTTAGAATTCCTAGGTGGACGAGACTTTTACAACAAGATGGACACTAAAAAAAATCCTAAATGATGTGCACATGAAAAGATGGATAATATACATGAAAGGATGAATTTTTGAAACAAGATATGTGATAGGAAAAGAAAAAAAAAGATGGAGATTTTTTTTTTTTGAAATAAAAAGTGGAGATAGAATTTTTGAAGTAGATAGGAGATTGAAGATGGGATGAAAATTTTGAAAAAGATATGTGATCATTTTTAGATGGGAGATATTTGGTAAAAGATATGGATAGCATTTTTTTTAAAAAAAAAATATGGGAGATATTTTTTTCGAAAAAGAATAAGGGATATAGCTTGGTAAAATGTGGGGATGATAGGAAGTCGGCAACGAAATGAAATTAAGATTCAGCGCGCAACAAAGGGCTAGATGCACTAAACGCATACATCAAGACGCAGGGATCAAATTTGGGCTATGCGGACGACGATAGAGAATGCGCTTAACGCAAGAAATCGCGCCTCACGCATTGTGGAAGCGCAGAACGCAAAATGGAAATAAAGGAAGAGACGCTGATTGCGCCCGGCGCTGGCAAGCTGTGCCAAGCGCATAGATGATGCGTGGCGTACAAGAAGCTCAACATCTCATCTTTTGCTGTCACGTAACTTCGATTGACGATCTATTTTGAAAATTACGCGACACATAGCAATTAGAGGAACGCACCACACAAATATGCACAAATAAGATAATAATATGCAAAGTTGTCACCCTAAAGTCCTGTTCTATGTTCAACTATTGGTCAGGTTTAGGTTAAGGCTGAAAGGGTCCATGACTAAGAGATTGATCCCACGCTTCGTACCTTTGCTAAAAAAGGTGGCCACGTGTAAGACGCACTCCAGTCTCAAGTCAGGAACAAGAGAACAATGCCATGGTTAGGTAGGTTTGCTTATGACTAAGATCCAACACTATCGCTCAGGAAGCTTTTTGGAAGGACAAAGCGCAAACCCCCCAGGGGTGACCTCACACATAGAACATGTGTTAATAAGGCAAGGTAGATTGTCCTTATGGTGGCTGAACAATAGCCATGCACATGCAAAATAATATATTATTCTAAGGCATAAAATAAGAATGAATCGTATTTTTCAAGTTTCACCCACTCAATTAAAAAAATACTTTTTAAAAATCCTCCCCAGTGGAGTCGCCAAATTGTAGGCGTGTTTTTATTTCGCCTACGCGGTGTGAGCGCGTATTAGATTTGACTACCCCACTGTTATGGTTTTATTGAAAATTGTTTTGTATTGACAGAAGTCGCCAACAATTCTTTTTAGGAAGAATCATAAACCTAATTGGATATAGGAAAATCATAGGGACAAATTATCCAATGTAGATTTCCCCGTCATGACTCCATATATGGTCAAAGTGAACCAAAGATTGAGTTCGGGGGTGAGAGTACGAATATAGTCATAATGAACCACATTCGCCCAAAGTTGGCCTCTACTAAATATCGATTCATAACAAATTTTATGCCAAAAAAATAATCATATAATATTTTTATACACCCTCAAAATAATTAGTCTAAGTAGGTTCAGGAAACACATAAAAGACTAATTTTTAGTGACAAGTTATTATGCAATCAATATTACAAGGAACCTAGCAGGTTGTCCGAATTATCTGAATTAATTAGAACAGTTCTTTAGGTCTTGTTAAGCAATAATAACATGTGGGTGATAAAAATCATGCAGGACAATCATATAACATGCATAGAATAATCAGGCAAGCATATAATAATGTATGGAAATAAATAAAAATAAGAAAAAAAATATTGCAGGGAGTTAGTATAATATACAATACTTACAATCGCATGAATTTGTTAACAATCTACATCATGAATAGAATGTTAGTAACTTCAAGAAAATAATAAAAATAAATAAAGAAACAAAATAAAGTTTGTTAATTTAGTTGACCCTCAGAAATTATACCACCGTCCGGGGTCGTTGATTTGTACGGATCTTGAAAAATTGAATGTCGAACAAGTCTTTAAAAACGATTTGTGTCTTGCGTTTGTAACAATATGCGTATGGCGATTGATGCAAAGGTGTGATTTTGTTGTGAAGATTTGTTATTTGCGGCACTAGTTTATAGTAATATCGGTTTGGTGGTATAGGAGTATTAGGATAGGTAGTATTAGAGTAGGATAAAGGCTGCAGGAGGAAGATGATGTGGTGTTGACCTTAGTTTTAGAATTAATAGGTTGCTGTTAACTCCTTTTGGCTTGACGATGTGGCGAGGGATCAGGTGAGGATGAGTGATGATGATGAATGGCGTGGGCGTAGGTGTATGAGGTGCAAGATTGATGATGAGAATTTGTGAGTATCAGGGCCGTGAATTGTGTGTGTCGAGGTATTTGTATGAGGTTTTGTGTTTTGTGCCGTGAAAATATGAGAGAGGGGTCGGGGGATTATATAGTGTAGGTAGGTAGTTGAGATGCAATAGGTTTCCGAAAGTTAATAGGTCTCTAAAAGATTTTTATTAAATAGTTAGATAAAGATTTTAAAAAAGAGTTAGTAAGAGATATTTAAAATCACTTTGGAAAAAGATTATTTTTATTGAAAAAGATTTTAGAAAATAGTTAGACAAAAGATATTTAAAAACAATTTGGTAAAAGATTATTTTTATAAAAGATTATTTTATTAATAAAACTAATCAATGTAATTAATTAATTCTATTAAATTGGGCTAGAAAAGGGGTTTCATAAAATTGGGCTTTCATAAAACTATTTTTAAAAGGTTTTCGAATATGGGTTTTTATAAAACTATTTTAAAACGTTTTAGAAAGTGGGTTTAGTAAAACTAGTTATAAAAAAGGTTTTCGAAAATGAGTTAATAAAGAGAGTTAGAAAATGGATTTGGCTTAAAACATTTTATTTTAGACTCGTTCTTTATTCTTTCCTCGATCCTGACCAATTGGAGCAGGGTATTGGTCATCATAGGGTACTAAATAGGGAGACACGATTATGTGTCAACAATAAGCATCTTGCCAAGTATTGTTTGCAAGCATTCTATCCAGTTTAGAAAATACTCAAGCTGTCCCCTCCATGTAAAGAAGTTACCAATACTTTTTATATCTGCAACACCACATTCACTCATACATGACCTGATATCAACCATTTCACTATTTCTTACCAAATTACCAAGTCTCTCATCAACATTCATGACACAATTAAAATCCCCACAGATTAACCATGGTTCATGAGTTTTCACCATGTTCAAATCTTGCCATAATTCCTTTCTTCTCTGTCTTTCATCAAATGCATAGACAAATGTACAAAAAAATCCCATCATACTACTCTTAGGTTGTACATAACAATGTATCATATGACTTGTCCCTTTGATGATATTAACATAAAAACTCCCTGGTTTCCAAGCAAGAACCACTCTCCCTCCATCATGGTACCTTGCATTAGAAGTGAAGCACCATCCTCCAAAGACCCTTTGATAAAGACTACCTAGATTGATAGCCTTTATCTTTGTTTCCAAGAGACTAATAATACCAATTGAAAATCTGTGAATGTAAGCTTTCACATCTTTTTGTTTTTGGCAATTATTAATCCCCCGGACATTCCAGCATGCCAACCTATCCATTGCCCAAGGTAGAGTCCCCCCTACCTGCTATATCATCAATTCTCTTGTTCTGTAACTTCCTGTCCTAATGACTGAAATGAATTTCCAGTATGCATAGGATTCACATTAGAAGTTCTAACTCTTATAAGCCTCAATGCTCTTTGAAAACCTTCCTGATCCACCTTAGTTGATGTCTGTAATTCAACATTCCTTGTTGCCACAACAGTCTCCTTAAATATAGGCTCTGTCACTATAGCTTGCTGCTTAGGCCTCCAAACTTTATGCACCTTTCTCATTCTACATTCCATAGCAACATGTCCCAATTTAGAACAATTAGTACATTTTCAAGGCTTCCATTCATAGAAAAGTGGTACAACAATCTTCTCTTCATATTCATTAATAAAATACAGATGCTCAGGGAACTGTTGATCAACTTTCATATCCACCAGAATTCTTGCATACTGTATTTTATCTCTATTCCTTGTGGCATCATCACATCTGATAGAGTCACCTAACTGAGACACAATCCTGTGCAACGTTTTTTCACCCTAATATAAAATCCCTATCTTCAATCGAACCCATAATGGCAGTGTTTTAAGATCTTCCTTCTCAAAATCCATATCTGGATTCCAAGATTTTAGGATTAATGGCTTCTTGTCAAAGAAATAATGACCAGCAAGAACAATATCTCGTGAGTCCATAGCATTGAATCTCATTAAAAATATTCCTCTCTTCACCATTGCAACTTTATCTATCTTGAAATTTTTCCATATCCTCCTCAAAAAACCCTGCATAACTTGTATTGGTGGATTAGATCCAACCACATAACAAATTACAGACGAATTCCAAAAATTAACCTCCTCTTCTATGTCTTCAAATGAAATTTTCACAGGTTCTAAAATCATTGTTTCATTCAATTCCTTCTATATCTCAGTATGATTCATAGTATTATTCACATTACTATGTTCAACATTATTAACCAATTCCATCTCAACCTCAGTATGCAGTTCATTATCAAAATCCAATTCCATCTCATTTTCATGAAGAATTGGAACAGGGGACATACCATTTGTCGACTGATTCTTCTGCTTCTCTGCACTCCGATGAATCGATTGCAACCAATCATTGAAGGTTGATCGCACTGCCGATTGTTGATGCAGCTGCTGAACAGAAGATTTTGGAGTAAGAACCTCACCAATCCCTAAACCAAAATCTAAAGCTTCCACACCTAAGATTTCATCCATTGATTTTGTTCTTAATGCCTGAGAATTAGACATTGGACCACGCTCTTTTCCTTTCTTATTGTTCGAAGAATTATTGTGAGTTTTCTCCTTCATTTTTCTTGCCATGGCGGCGGAACACTAACGTGCACCGAGAGAAATTAGAGAGAGAAAATCATATTCACATATCTTTATCTCATTGATTTCGCTTTCCATTGTTCTTTGATTACTTGGTATTATTTCCCTACTTAGTTTATTTCCATGAATTCCTTTACTTTAATTATGATTTTGTTCTTTATAAGTGAGTAGTCTAATGCTTTTGGAAGTGAGGGAAGCCATGTTTATACATCTTTAATAATGATTTGAAGTTCTTCAATATATGAGTTAAGACTAAAGTAATTCCAATTGATTTTATTATTATTGTTTACTTCATGTAATTGCACAATATCATGAATTATCATTTAGCTAAAAAGAGTTAGAATTGAAAGATCGTACTCATTTGAGGCTTATTACGATTGGTAGGTCTGATTATGTTAGCAACTATACTGCATATGTTGATCTAAGAGTGTTAAGACCGGATCTTAGGATTAGCAAAAGACTCTAATTACTCATCCCTTAATCCAAGTATTGTTGAATTATATTGTATTAATTGTTGGATTGGTATAAGCATGGTGGACCGAACGAATGCCCTAGGCTTTAATCATTTGATTTACATCCATTTGATTTAGTTTATTTTAGCATTAGTTATCATTCATTCAACAATCTTTTTCCTGAAATAGTTAACTAACTGAATGTCATTCTATAGAAATCATCTCCCTGTGGATCGACCTGTATTTGCTAAGTCTCTGCTAACAACAGACAACGTGCACTTGCGGTATTACTTTTTGAACTTATCACTACTCTTATCTCTCACTAATACTACTAAGAAAGTGTGAACATTTAATGTTTATACGTGAAAACTATTCAAGGATTGGAATAGGAAATAAGGGGGAAAATGAGTGAGAAAAGGAAAAAAAGATATAAGGGAAAATAAAAAAAGAATTAAATTTTTTTTTTGAAAAAAAAGAATTAAATTTTTTTTTTGAAAAAAAAGCAATTGTACAATACAAATGTCCGAAAATGAAGTTGGCCAAAATAAAGATTCATATTGGTTAACAGAGGTTTGTTAAATACCCATACGTTGCTCGAGTTTTCTTCAATACCCATATGGTAATCGAATATCTTTTAGAATTCTCATGTGTGACGCTATATTTTCTTTAAGTATACTTCCTATATTTCTAGTGCAATACTTTGACTTTTGCACTAATCACACACATCACTTTGACCATATTTGTTAACTAATGTATAAAAACCAAAATGATCACATAAAATGTTCTTGGATTTGCTTCAATGAATATTTTCGTAATATCAACTTACGATACTTTTTACAAATACATAATTAGTGATATTAATGATTAATGTTATGCATTGACAAACGTTAAAATCAAATTTTTACTTAGAGTTTTTTGTCAGAAACAACCTTTTAAAACCACTTTTTTGCGAAAAACAACCTTTTAAAAGTTTTTTTGCAACTTACAACCTAAAACCAAAATTTTTTGCGAAATGAAACCTAAAACTAATTTTTTTTTGCGAAATGAAACCTTTTTCGGATTTCCGTAATTGACCGTTAAGTATTTGCGTTTGACCGTCAGTTTTTTTCCTTTAACACTTGACCCTTAATTTTCTCTCTCCTCTTCTTCTTAAACCATACCCATTCTCTCTCCCTTCTTCCTCCTCTTCTCTTCTCTTCTTCTTTCTCTCTCCTCAAACCCACCACCATCCTCACCCCTGCCGCCACCCCCACCTCCACCGACCCAACGAACACATCCATCAACCTCGAATAAAAAGAAGCATGAAAATATGAGACACACTCCAGCACAAAGGGAAACTAGATCAAAGGTTCCATTTCAAATACCACCACCGCCACCTCCACCACCTCCACGGAAACCAACCTCCAAACACCAGAATTTCCAACCTCCAAACACATCAATTCACCGTTCAAAGTCCACACTAGAATTTCCATCATCCTCTCCTCCACCACCTCCACCGCCACCTCCTCTTCCTCCACCACCACCTTCCATGTTCCATAACATTTTCTCCAAAAAAGGAAAGAGTAAAAAGAAAATCCATTCCTTTTCCAATTCAGCCCCTCCACCTCCACCACCCCCTGCTAGACCACCACCCCCCCTAAGACTAAAATCCCTCCAAGAGCTACCAGCTTTAGCAGCATAGATGAAAACATTGGTAATTGCAGTGAGTCGTCACTGATCCCAATACCACCACCACCACCTCCACCATCATTTAAAATGTCACCATGGAAGTTTGTCATTCAAGAGAGAAAAGGAGAGGAGAGAGAAAGAATTTTAAGAAATGGAGGGAAAGGGAGGGAAATGAATCAATGAAAAGGAAGAGAAATGGAGGGAAATGAAAGTTGGACGGTCAAATGCAAATACTTAACGGTCAATGACGGAAATCCGAAAAAGGTTTCATTTCGCAAAAAAAATTAGTTTTAGGTTTCATTTCGCAAAAAAATTTGGTTTTAGGCTGTAAGTTGCAAAAAAACTTTTAAAAGATTGTTTTTCGCAAAAAAATGGTTTTAAAAGGTTGTTTCTGACAAAAAACTCTTTTACTTATTTATTAACAGAAGATGTATATCCATCTGATTAGAGGGTGGATTATTAAATACTCATCTAGCAATCTCTCCGGACTCCGATGTATATATAAGAATCTTTGGGTAAGTATAATTATAGTCTCTATAATAGGGCAATAAAAATTACTTTTGCCACGGAACATGTGGAAGACCACCATAACAAACTAAAGACTAGCTGATCTTTCAATCTTTTAAAGAAGCAAAATATATTTCATATAGTTTGTTAATAAGCATGCTATGCAATTAAGAAGTTTTAAAGACCATGATCATTACCATTATTTATTTCCAGTGCCAAAACTTGATTAGTACATGACTTAGCTATTTCACAATAGCTAAAGCATCTAAAACTACACAAACTTTTTTATTCAGATTGCACAAACCTAAGAGCCAAGTTACACTAGCTACCTTAGAACAACCTAGAGGAAAACCTTGATCCTAACAAGAACACTTCAACTCCAATCTAAGCAGCAGCCCTAATCCCCTTAGTGGTAGACCTAGGGCTTAAAATTGTCATCTCACGCCTATTATACTTTAACCTCCTAGCATCCTGCCTTGAGATCATGTACATGTTCATGATCACCTCTTCTGGTAGCGCCGTCATCACTGCAGCACGGCCTGAGAGCGAGCTGGAGACTGCATTCTCGGATGTCATGAAGGTGATCCACTCGAAGCCCTCCTCACCCGCCATTGCTAAGGAAGCGAAGTTCTGAGGAATTACAAGGAGTTGTCCTTCCTTGAACTCACCATCAAACAATGGCCTGCTGTTGTGGGAACTGCTGCCAACTACTTGGACTCTGGCTCTCCCTCGAATACAGTAGATTATTTCATGGGAGTTCATGTTCCATTGTGGAGCTATCATTGCATTCTGTGACAAGAAATACATGATTCGTTCATATTTAATTTTCTTGAAGTTTTGTTTTGTATAATCTATCTAACTCAAAGGATGATATAAGTCATATAATGTGACAGGTAATTTTTCTAAATCAGAACTCTCAACTGAAGCCAATTCAATGAAAACAAATAGGTTGATAAGCATTATTCTACAATGGATGGTTAGCTTTTTTGTGTCATATATATAAAACGAGAGTTAGGGCTTATAATAATACTTATCCTGATAAATTTTTGGGCACATAATAATAATAACACTTACCCTATAAAGATAGCCTCGCTTGGCACTGAGCTTAATATGCTGCAAAATTGGAAGATCAAAGCTTGTAATTGTACTAATACGCCCACCTACAGCAGTATAAACGTCAGCTCTTTCAGGATCTTCTATGTTTTCTCTGATCCTCATGCTGCAAAAAGTCTCCTCTAATCCATTTTCCATCATCTCGTTATCATCAGTAGACATTGTAGAGTTGTTGACAATCCACCTTCCTCGTATAGTTCTGGGTGGCCTTACTACTCCAAGCCCTTCATAGACGCGAACAATGCTGCCTCTTTGATCATTCTCGCACTGCAGCTGCCTTGCCGTGTCTAAGCTTACCCCAAACGACTCCGCCAAAAGCTCAACATCAAATCCCTTGAATATGTTACTACCTATACTATGGGCTAAACGCCGTTCTCGTACTGAAATTGTGTGTTGGGCTTGTGCTCCTGGGTTCCCTGCAAGGTAGAATTTCTGCGTACAAAGCACACAAATGAAACAGAGTAATTTAACCCGAATATTTTTTCTGCATAGTATGTACACAAGTATTACACAATCATTATGATATTGTTTTTTAAACAAATTCTTTTACAAGAATACTACAATTGGATTATTTTACATTCAAACTGTAAATTATTTATTTGTAAATTTGGTGTAACATGGTTAGCTGGGAATTGGGATTATGTAATCCACATGAGTAATTATACGTAAAAAATTTCTTGCCAATAATATTATCCAAGTTGCTTTGAAACAAGATACTAGTGTACTAGTATAAATTGAGGAGGTACCCTGAGGTGTTGATCAAGCTGGTTGAGATGGCTACCAATGTCATGCATGACAACCATGACAATGTTGGCATCTCCGTCGTTGTACCACCAATGAGCAACGCCGGCAGGCAAAGCCAAGATATCGCCTTGACGGAAGAAATGGAGCTTCTGGTGTTGATCATCCATGGGTTGCCCTCTTTCTGTTCTTCCCCTTCTGCCTAATATTCTTCTTCCTTCTTGTTGGAAAGACTCGTACGTTTCCGGGCACCCTGGCATTATTGTTCCTAGTATTCCCTCCCCTGCACACCACGACATGCATTTTCGAGTTCAGAAATTGAAGTGATCAAGTATCTAGCTAGTATGTCCGATCCCTTTTTTACCCCCTTTTTACTCCTATTGGATTTTTAAAAAATGGGATGTCTTAGTGATACAACCAGAATTTTGACCTTTACTTATTTGCGAAAATGGGAGTATATGTAAGGATAAATATATTCTGTAAAATTTTGTTATACCAAGGGCATTGTTTGGTTGATATCAGAAAACATTAGAAATAGAACTTTGTTCGAAGTGAAACACGGTGGAGTTGTTTGGTTGACATAAACACTGGAGGTGGGCTTTCTATAAAATGAAGTAGTTAACTTACCTAGCTCCCCTAGGTAAGTAGAAATCCCATAGAAAGTACGGAACTTCTCATTCTCAACCAAAATTTTTTATATCCTTCTCATGAAATAACAATTCATTGGAAATTTGGAATGAAACTTTATACTTTCTCCATCGAACAAAACGACCACCAACTTTTCATAATTTTTTCAATTACTTCATGAAGTATATGGTTTTGATATATGCAATTGAGTTAACAATAAGTATTATACATTTTCTAAAATTATTATATACTTCTCATGAAATAACAATTCATTGGAATGAAACTTCATAGGAAGTTATACTTCCTCCATTGAACAAAATGACCACCAACTTTTCATAAATGTTTCAATTGCTTCATGATACATATGGTTTTAATATATGCCGTCCGAGTTAACAATAAGTATTAAATATATTTTCTAAAATGGTATCTCATGACAAAATCACGTGTTATTAATGCTTAGTTATTACTTAATATTTCAATTTTTAACTTCTTATATACGAGATGGATCTGCATGTATCATTTTCCTTTTAAAAGAAAATTAATGGTTGAAATGTGTATTGCAAACTAGAGAAAAAAAAGGACTCTATGAGAACAAATGGGAACAAGCTCATATAAACAACTACAGTATAATAATTGGTGAGGGTATAAGAAAACTAGTCATATCATATGTACCTTGAACAATGTAAGCAAGCATAGGTGCATTGTGGAAGTTAGGCAAATAAAGGCCATTAGGCTCAATTATATGACGAGCAGCAGCAACATTTGCACACTGCATCTGCTCGTTTTCCTGCTCCCACATCTCAGTCACACCAGCCTCGTGCTGAACCCGGTGGTTCGGTTCGCGCGCGTTCAGGCTACATATCTCGCACCTTTCTCTCCCCTCCACCGTCTGTATCGACCGCTCCGACCTCGGTCTTAGCCTGAACCCCTCTGATATCTGGCTTATTGCTAAGAAGCATAGCCCAAAACTGAGCAAAAGAAGGGAGCAATTTCTATACTTAGCCATATTTTCTTTTGAGTTAGTGGGGGTTAGAGCATTAAAGTTCGTGAGAAATTATGTGATCATATGAATAGCTTCTATTTGATTTATAGGGAATTTGATAAAAGGTGCATGGAAGAGAAGAGAACATCTGTGTGGTAGGTTGCAGTTGTCTGAATTTTGTCAAGTTTTGCATGCAATTCTAGTAAGCATGATCGCCGCGTAGGAGAATCATAGTAAAGAAAAAGATGTGAAGGTTGTTAGTTATCTTGTTGTTTGTGCACATTTTGTGGGGTACCAATACCATACATATGTTTCTTTCTTGGCATCTTGAGAGTATATTATTTTTTGTTTCTAAAGGGATTAATTAAATATTTGTTGGTCTTGTTTTTGTGATTTAGATTTTGTCTCCAACTCAAACACAAATTAAGTCAAATGTTTTTGACTTATATGTGTGAATTGTCCAGACACGACTCATTTATTAATTAAGAAGGTTATTCTATGGAGATATATTTAGACAAGTATTTGTTTTCCTTAACTACTCTTATAAGTAATACTTTCCTAAATATATCTTCACATAACCCTTTGATGAAATATTCGACTATGCAATATTTAATTTGGTTAGATTGGACATGATATAGATTGAGATTTTTCACACATTACCTTTTAGTTTGATTGGAAAAGATTCTAGAGATGCATTTGCTAGGAACTAAGTCAGTATTTCCTCTCGTAGGAATCTGCATTAAAGTGTACCTATAATTTCGCCCCTAGTCGTATGATTGTCTTAGGGCCTGTTCTCTTCAGCATAAAACAACTGAACTGAACTGAACTGAACTGAACTGAATTGAACTGAACTGAACTAAACTGAACTGAATTGAACTGAACTGAAATAAATTATAACTAATTAATAGTAATGATTATCATTTAGGAACTGAACTGAACTGAACTGAATTGAACTGAACTGAAAATAAGCTGGGGAGAACAGACCCTAGTAGTTGCCTTTTACGTGCAAATTCGTAGGTTTATTATTCACGAGTTACTAAATTAAACCCCGCCCTAGTTATTTCTTACTATCGCCCTAAATACATAATGGCCCACGCTTTATGTATTTTTCCATTCCTTTCTATTCCCTCCCATTCCTCCCTTTACCTCCTTCATCCTTCCTATTTCCTCCCTTCCTTTCACCATCCAACCACAAGACCTCCTCAATCCATCGGAATTAGCACCATCCCCACCACAAGACGAACATCACTATCACCAAAACCAGATAAATGAAAATCATCACCTACCTTCCCTCGTAGGTCGCTTGAGAAGAGATACTTGTCAGAAAAAGGTATTTTTTTCAAAATCTCTCAAGCGTTTGTGATGGACGGCCGAATCATAGGTTAGGCACCTATTGTAGACGCCCTACCATAGGCTCAGACGTCCATGATAGGCGTTTGCACCCAGTGGCGGATCCAGAAATAATAAACAGTGGGGTCACTATATAAAATATCCTATGCTCAAAATTTTGACATTGTAAAAACCAAACTAAAATTTCTAATATTTTTCTCTAAATACAGGACAAAATATATATTGACATACGAACATTTTCAAACCCTTTTTTTGAGAGGGTCAAACCTCATAATCTAAACTTATAGAAAGTGAAAAATGTTACAAAAGTAAGACTTAATACCATTTTGAAGGAGAGACGTGAGAGAAAAGGAGATTATGGGGTCACTTTTTGCTGTTAACCGGGGTCAAATTTAATCAACAAAATTATATTGTATCAATTTCACTACACAAAAAAATAAAACAAAAGAAAAATTTATTCACCAAGTGGGGTCACATGACCCCACTTATGCACACTTCCATCCGCCACTGTTTGCACCAATGGTGAGGCGACTATTATAGACTCCCCACCATAGGTGTAGGCACCTATCATGGACACTTGACCCTATGGTGGGGCGTCTACAACAGGCGCCTATCGTTTTGGTGTATGGAGGAGAGAAAAGATACGGTGGAGGCTAGAAAAGAGTACGTACTATAGACGCCCCATCAAAGGCTCGGGCGTCCATGATAGGCGTTTGCACCAATGAGGAGGCGCCTATTATAGACGCCCCACCACAGGTGTAGGTGTAACAGCCCGCACTTCTGAGCTGCTAGCTAATCACACTTAAGATCCACTAATCACAATTAATCATTAAGTAAATCTCTTATTACATTTCCATGCGGCAAAACTTGACTCATATCTCCAACCTAGACCTGTGGTTCAAGGCCCACAATGCAAAAACTCAATATATATATATATATATATATATATATATATATATATATATATATATATATATATATATATATATATATATATACACTGAATGGATCTATACAATAATTATCATTAGTAGCTATTCTCAATATCACACACACTATCTGATTAAACTTTACCAAGATAATGCCTTCCTTGTAAATTAAACCCATAGACAAATTTTATAATTCATTCACTCAATTCCCATACCCTCTCTATTCACAATAAGTTTAACAATACCACAATTACTCTTTATATATAAGTCCTCTTACCCAATTATTTGACAATCTTTCTCAGCTTACTTGAAATCTCCAATATCTCTCTTCTTTCCTCATATATTCTAAACTTAATTTCTTTGCAACCCATAAATATAATTTCAAACCAGATTCAATTATTAGAATTAATAACATAACTAATTTGTACAGCTTGTAAACGAAATACAAGTTTTTGATTTATGATTTTTTATAAAATCCTTCAAATCAAAGTAGAGAACAATTGTGGAAGCATGATACAGAGATTCACAAACTGATTTTACTATAATCTCAAACCATATTTCGAATTTCAATTCTTGAAAACTACAGAAACAAATTCAGAATTTTGATTATACCTCCATAAAGAGCTAAAGAACAATGTCACCAACAGACTAACAAAAACTTAAGAGAGTTGAAGAGTAGCAGCAGCGACGGTGAACATGGAGGAGTGGTAGGGGCGGCGAACAGCTCCGCCAGAACGCCCGCACAACAGCGGCGACACCAACATGCACAACCGAACTAGCAGGGACGATAGGTTGTCGACGAAGAGTACCACAAACAGTAGCAGCACCGGTATAAAAACCGCTGACGAAGAATGGCGGCAAGGCTGACCTTCACAACAACAAAACCGAAGATGAAAAGGGTGGAGCGAGAGAAAAAAAAAAACACAAGAGTGAGATGAATTTGAGGGTTTTTGGGTTCCTTCACAATTTGAGATCTTCAAAGTATTTATAAGAGAATAATGGGAAATTCAAGATTTCTCTAGAGTTTCCCACAAGAGGCACGAGAGAAGAAGAGAGAGAGAAATGGGTTTTTACTTTTTTTTTTTTTTTTTTTATTCATAAGGGCATTTTCGTAATATCAAATCATGGATAAAAAATCTTACTTTACTCCAAAATATAGCTAAACTTAAAAGTATATTTGTAAATTTTCAACAGCTAATTTAAAATAATAATTACAATTATCTTTTAATGAAAGCTGCTTAAAAACTGGGCTATTACAATCTACCACCCTTAAAAGAAGTTTCGTCCTCGAAACTATTGGAAACATAAAACTTTTGAACATCTCAAAACAAATAAGTTCACATAACACATTTTTTTTTTAACAAATCAAATCACATCACTTCTTAACTTAACTCCAATACCTCGAAAGATTTGCTTCCCAAACAAATAATCAATATTCTCGAATCCAAATTCTCCACAATCTCAATCAATATAATTCAATCTTTCTCCAATAGCCACTCAAAGCTAAACCCCAATAGACTTTTTCACTTTTGCAAATTTCACAACACTCAACCTTCAATTTCTCAATTTCTATTCCTCAATTCTTCACCGCTAATAACCAAATCAATTTCAAACAATTCCAAAAATCTTTCTTAAACTCATATGCCATTATATGAAGATCACGACAACTCTAAACAACCATGCTCTGATACCACTTGTAATAGCCCGCCCTTTCGAGCTGCTAGCTAATCACACTCACTACAAGAAAATGTCAAATCAACGACCGCTATGCAGCGACGGCCAGCAAAACTGTTGTTAAACATGTAATTAGCGACGGTTTAACGTCGTCGGTGCCACCGACGACTTTTGTAGATATCAGCGACGGTGTGAACGCACGCTGATGGCAACGACCGTTTAGAGCCGTCGGTGCTGTTATTTTTTAAATTTTAGAATTTGTAGATCCTGGGCGTCGGCTTAGAACCGTCGCTGATTTTAATGAAAGTCGTCGCTATTATTTTACGACTTAAAACAACTCTCTTTCAAAATCCCACTAAATTTAGTCGTTTCCTCCCACTCTTAAACAAACTCCCACGCATTCAAAAAACTCCCACACACTCAAAGAAATTCGTCGGCGAAACTGCCCTTGAAGGCCAATCCGGCGACCGGCGACTGGAGACCGGCGACGCAAACCACCTTGCCGGCGGTAATTTGCACAGCTCTCTATTTATTTTATTTTTAATTTTTGTTACCCTAAAAATTGAGTTTTTGGGATTGAAGGCCAATGCGCCACCGCGGCGTAATTGAGTCCGTCCTTCCGCCGCTGCCGCGTAATTTTGGAAAACATTATTATATTATTTAATATAATTAATAAAAACAACGACGGCTAAACTTGAACCAACGACGGCTAACCAGTCGTTGTACAAGAGATCAATGCTGCCAAGGAAGTTTAAGGTAACGACGGCTTTCAACAATCAGCGACGGTTTACAGTCGTCGGTGAAACAACGACAGCTTCACAAAGTCGTTGACTTAACGTCGGTGTCAAACCGTCGTTGAATAACCGACGGCTAAAAACCGTTGGTGTTATATATTTAACGACGGCCAGCGTAGCCGACGGTGTTGCGTGAAGAAAACCGTCGTTGAGGGGCCACCGACGGCCAGACGGTCGTTGATTTCTAATTCAGCGACCAAAACTGCAACGTCGGTCGTTTAACGACCGTTGGCCGTCGGTGTTGTTTTTTGCGACGGCTTGTTTAACATCAGCGACGGCTTCAAACCGTCGGTGCCTGGGCTTTTTCTTGTAGTGACTTAAGATCCACTAATCACAATTAATCATTAAGTAAATCTCTTATTACATTTCCATGCGGCAAAACTTGACTCATATCTCCATCCTAGACCTGTGGTTCAAGGCCCACAATGCAAAAACTCAATATATATATATATATATATATATATATATATATATATATATATATATATATATATAGACTGAATGGATCTATACAATAATTATCATTAGTAGCTATTCTCAATATCACACACACTATCTGATTAAACTTTACCAAGATAATGCCTTCCTTGTAAACTAAACCCATAGACAAATTTTATAATTCATTCACTCAATTCCCATACCCTCTCTATTCACAATAAGTTTAACAATACCACAATTACTCTTTATATACAAGTCCTCTTACCCAATTATTTGACAATCTTTCTCAGCTTACTTGAAATCTCCAATATCTCTCTTCTTTCCTCATATATTCTAAACTTAATTTCTTTGCAACCCATAAATATAATTTTAAACCAGATTCAATTATTAGAATTAATAACATAACTAATTTGTACAGCTTGTAAACGAAATACAAGTTTCTGATTTATGATTTTTTATAAAATCCTTCAAATCAAAGTAGAGAACAATTGTGGAAGCATGATACAGAGATTCACAAACTGATTTTACTATAATCTCAAACCATATTTCGAATTTCAATTCTTGAAAACTACAGAAACAAATTCAGAATTTTGATTATACCTCCATAAAGAGCTAAAGAACAATGGCACCAACAGACTAACAAAAACTTAAGAAAGTTGAAGAGTAGCAGCAGCGACGATGAACAGGGAGGAGTGGTAGGGGCGGCGAACAACTCCGCCAGAACGCCCGCACTACAGCGGCAGCACCAACATGCACAACCGAACTAGCAGGGACGATAGGTTGTCGACGAAGAGTACCACAAACAGTAGCAGCACCGGTATAAATACCGCTGACGAAGAATGGCAGCAAGGCTGACCTTCACAACAACAAAACCGAAGATGAAAAGGGTGGAGCGAGAGAAAAAAAACACAAGAGTGAGATGAATTTGAGGGTTTTTGGGTTCCTTCACAATTTGAGATCTTCAAAGTATTTATAAGAGAATAATGGGAAATTCAAGATTTCTCTAGAGTTTCCCACAAGAGGCACGAGAGAAGAAGAGAGAGGAATGGGTTTTTACTTTTTTTTAAAAAAATTCATAAGGGCATTTTCGTAATATCAAATCATGGATAAAAAATCTTACTTTACTCCAAAAAATAGCTAAACTTAAAAGTATATTTGTAAATTTTCAACAGCTAATTTAAAATAATAATTACAATTATCTTTTAATGAAAGCTGCTTAAAAACAGGGCTATTACAGTAGGAGCCTATCATGGACGCTTGACCCCATGTGGGGCATCTACAACAGGCGCTGATTGTTTTGGTGTATGGAGGAGAGAGAAGATGTGGCGGCGGCTGGAGAAGAGTACGCGAGCCGGTATGTGGCGGTTCCGGTGTCTATCATGTTTGGTGTTTTGGTTTGATCTGATCTAATGTTCTCTCATTTCCTTTTCTTCTTTCTTTTTGGTTTATGTTGTGAAAATTTGTGTTATGGCGGTTCCAGTGTGTGATGGCGGCTATGGTGGCAGAGGTACAGTGTTGTGGATGGGGGTGGGAAGAATGGAGTAAAGAAAGGGAAATGAAAAGGGGGATGGAGGAAAGAGATATTGTATAAATGTATAAAATATAGGACGATAGTAAGAAAATATAGGGCAACATTTAGTAAACTCTATTACTATCCTTCCCTAATAATCACAAACCACATCACATGTTATCGTGTTGACAGATTTTATTGTCCGAATTGAGATCTAGTATATATGTCCCTCTACCCCTCTACAAGTTGTCCAAAAATTTGCAATTTTCAATTATGTTTAAGCATTCGATTTACTTCTGTTTAAGGTTGCGCAAATGGAGAGGAACAAGCAATGTCAACCACAAAAAACCCACATATATCTTATGAACTTTGCAAAACTTACTTTACGTGAGTTTCAATAACACCCCAGTGAAGAGAAAAAGGATTTCTTCAAAGGTTTGGTGATACTAGCTATGCCAACTAGGTGGACATATATGTTTGGGAACTCTTTTTTCACACAACAAAGATGAAATATATTCTCATACGCTCAAATCTATAACTAAGCATGTTTGAATAGAATAGCCTTGAACTCGAAAATGCATGAGTGTGGATAAAATGCGTTAGTACAATATGCATTTCCTTTTGGGGCCAAACGTCTATCCTGAAATCAACATTAGAAAACAACTTACAACCCATGAAAATTGTGGATATAACAATAAGTGTCAGAGCAATTGGCTAAAGAAAGCACATGTTAGTCATCTAGTCAAGAGGACACAATCACACAAAAGTTAATAAGTCACCATGATCCTTAATGAGTGGTGTATGTGACATCCAAGTAAAAAGGAACATATTTTGTTTAATAAGTTTGATTGTACAATTAAAGGAGGTTCCATCTTAAAACAAATTAGCAAAGAGGAGGAGTAACTTATCTTCAAGATTATTAAATTTTTTATTCCTCTGCTCATGTTTAATGTGGGACAACACTTACACTCACATGTGGATTGTTCATGGGATCTCAATAATAATATAAACTGCATTTAAGCATGACGATATAATACACTACCATGATATGTTTTATTTATAGGGCCAATGGTTATTTCTAGAAGCAACATCTAATAATAATCTACCGTCCAACTCGAGTCGAGTTTTGATCGAACGTTGACTGCGAATGAGTTCGCATTGACCGCGAATGAGTTCGAGTTGTCCGCGAGCTGCTCAACTCGATTAGCATCCCTAAAACTGAGTTGACACTCTATAAAAAAAACGAACTAAGAAGGCAAGCTAAATTAGGTGAGATTTATAATTTATACTTTGATTCCATATCAAATGCATTGTTGTGGTTCATTGCCGGGGAAGGAACATGCACTGCCTAGTATACGAAATCTAATTTTTCCTAATGTTGTTTCACTCAATCTCGTAACCCACATTAACAATTAATATGAAACGGGTTACAACTTACAAGTCTGATATGAATAAAACCCTAAAAAATCGGGAGAGTGGCAAATTCAGTGGGGGAAGCAATAATCTATAGTAAAATGGTACTTGAAGTTAAAGTCTTGAGCAAGAAATGTACTAATCGCACACAAAAAATGTCTTATTCAGAATGGAAAATTAACTTTTGTTATGATTTGTCTTAAAATGAAAATTTTATTATACCTCAAGAGCACCTTGTGAATTCCAATATTGGCAAACGTGCGTATCCAGTTTCTGGTAAAGATTCCTACTTTTTAATTGAAGATTGCCTCACTTTTCTCCTTCATGTACAATTGACTCTTCAGCTTTTCGATAAAGATCATACCAGAACAACAATACATCATCAAAAGCATCAGACCTTAGGTTTTCTAGGGAATTTGGACATGATGAACTATACTTCAAGCAAGGTTGATGACTCCATTGATACACCCAAGTTATTAGATATTTTTCCCACTGAATCTTGGGAAATCATTGATTGATAAGTTATTTCTAGACCTACATTTGATAATTGAATTGAACTTTCACTTGAACTTGAAGAGGCCTGCTGAACTTGTTTAACCTTCTTCTTCAGATTGATGTTCCAAAAGTTTTTTATCTCATTATCTGTACGACCAGGTAATCTAGTTGCTGTTAGAACATTTATAGTTAAATGTGTTCGTTGTTAATATGTGATGTTTGCGTTTCGATGTTGTGGCGTAATGAAACGTAGTTAGTTAGAAGGAAATAACGAAAAGGCATTGAAGAGCGCTCGCTCTGTGGGAGCGACCGCACAAAGTAGGCAGGAACTTGTAGAAAATGTTCCAGCAGGCTAGGAGCGCCCGCTCCTCCTTGGAGCGCCCGCTCCACAGAGGAGCGCCCGCTCCCAACAGGAGCGCCGGCTCCTCTTCGTCAGTTTTCTGACGAATCAATTCGTTTTGCGAATTGGTGCTTGTCTTTTCGTCTGAATGGTTGCATGCTTTCAGGCTTTTCTTCTGTAAATCTTCCAAGGTATATAAAGGAAGATATCACATATTGGGATGGCAAGAATCATTCACCAACTTGCTTTAGGAGATTCATTTCTAGATTTCTCTCCTTGTTCAAAGTGAAACACATCCTTCAAACACATTGTAGTGAATGTAGTTTGTCATCAACCAAACTTCATTGAATCTTCTTCGTATCTCACAGGAGTTTACCGTGAACCTTGTTGATCATAGTGGGTCGGTAAAATTCTTGTAGGAAAGCGTATATTTACGTGCTTGGAAGTACCATCCGGTTTCCCACAAGTTCCTCATCCATTATAAACATATAACAATCTACAAGAATTTTAACTTTAGTGATGGCTTCCTTGAAAGAGATGACTACGAATTTCCAGAAATTGGAAAAGTTTGAAGGCATTGGATATCGCCGTTGGCAAAAGAAGATGCATTTTCTGTTGACCACATTGAATGTGGTGTATGTTCTTAGCACCCCCATGCCACCATTGCCGGAAGAAGGCAAAACCGAAACCCCGGAGCAAACTCGTGCAAGAACTAAGTGGGAGAATGATGATTACATTTGCCGGGGCCATATCTTGAACGCGATGTCGGACACCTTGTTCGATCTTTACCAATATGTTGAGAGCGCCAAGGAACTTTTGGATGCTCTTGAGGCAAAGTACATCACGGAGGACGCATCAAGTAAGAAATTTTTAGTTAGCAATTTTAATTCTTACAAGATGATTGATGGCCGTTCCGTTATGGAACAATTTCATGAGGTTCAACATATGTTGAACCAAATTAGACAACAAGGAATGGTGATGGATGAATCATTCTCGGTTGCATCCATCATTGACAAATTACCCCCATCTTGGAAGGACACTAGGAATTCTTTGAAACATAAGAAGGAGACTATGTCCTTGGTAGATTTGGGTGCCCATCTCCGCATTGAGGAGGGCATCCGGTCTCAAGATGTCTCTAAGGACCCAAAAAGTGGTCCGGTTTCTTCTATCAATATGATGGAAGAAGGGCAATCAAGTGGGACTAAAAAGTCCAAGAAACGCCCATGGAAGTCCAACAAAAATCACCCCGGGAATGACAAGAAAAAAGGCAAGGCTATGTCTTGTTGGGGGTGTGGTGGTTCTCACATGAAGAGGAATTGTCCCTCTATGGCTAAGAAGAACAAGGATCAACCTAAGGTTGATCCCATCAAGGTCAGTTTGCACATGATGTTTCTTTAAATGAAGAAATGAATTTTATTGCAATGATTTCTGAAATCAATGTGGTGCAGGATGATGATTCTTGGTGGGTGGACTCCGGGGCATCAAGACATGTGTGTAAAGACCGTCATTTTTTCAAAACTTATCAAGCTTTGGATGATGGACCGGTCTTGTACATGGGAAATGACTCTACGGTAAAGGCAAAAGGAATAGGCCAAGTGGAGTTGCTCCTCACTTCCGGGAAGACTTTGACTTTGAGAGAAGTTGTGTATGTACCCGAAGTTAGAAAAAACTTGATGTCCGGAGGTTTACTAAATAAGTACGGCTTCAAAATGGTGTTTGAGGCCGATAAGTTTATTTTAAGTAAGGGTGGTGTATTTGTAGGACAAGGATACTTTTGTAATAATATGTTTAAACTTTCAATTGATTATAAAAGTGTGAATTCTATTTACATGGTGGATGTTTCTTCTCTATGGCACAATCGTTTATGTCATGTTAATTATCGTAGATTATATGATATGTTTAAAGATGGTTTGATTCCTAAATTTGACATGAATGTAGAGAAGTGTAAAACATGCATGTTAAACAAAATTACAAGAAATCCTTTTCCTAGTGTTCAAAGGCAATCAAACAAGCTAGAATTGGTGCATAGTGATTTGTGTGATTTTCATAGCACACCATCTTTGGGAAATAAGAAGTATTTAATAACCTTCATTGATGATTTTTCTCGATATTGTTATGTGTACTTGTTGTTTTCTAAAGATGAGGCACTTGATAAGTTTAAGATTTATAAGACCGAAGTTGAATTACAATCTAATTTGTTGCTTAAGCGATTTCGGACTGATAAGGGTGGGGAATATTATGATCCGACTTATTTTTCATCTATTGGAGTCATTCATGAAACAACCGCTCCGTACTCTCCACAACAAAATGGGATTGCGGAACGGAAAAATAGGACCTTAAAGGAAATGGTTAATTCCATGTTATCTAACTCGGGTTTGAGTAACGGGTTTTGGGGTGAAGCCATGCTAACGGCTTGCTATATTTTGAATAGGGTTCCAAATAAAAGGAACAAGGTTACCCCATATGAACTTTGGTTTGGTAGGAGGCCTAATCTCAATTACCTTCGGGTTTGGGGTTGTAGGGCTATTGTAAGGTTACCGGAACCAAAAAGGAAAGCCTTGGGTGAGAAGGGAATTGATTGCATATTCATAGGCTATGCGGAGCATAGTAAATCCTATAAGTTTTATGTCTTAGAGCATAATGATTTTGTCTCAATACACTCGGTGATTGAGTCAAGGGATGCAATCTTTGATGAGAATCGTTTTTCATCATTTCCTAGACCAAGGGACTTACCAAGCTCTAATTCAACCGTTGATATTGATTTTCCTAGTACATCAAATCCTATTATTTCAAATGAAGTTGTTGATACTAGTGAAGATCATGAAGCTCCTTCTATTCCTGAAATTAGGAAAAGTAAGAGAGCAAGGAAAGAGAAAGATTTTGGCCCGGATTTCCAACTTTATTTAGTGGAAGGATCAAGGGAATCTCTTTGTTCTCAAACACTTTATTGTTTTAGTGTTGAGGAGGATCCTAGGACGTTTAGTGAGGCTATGAAGTCTCATGATTCGGCTTTTTGGAAAGAGGCCGTGAATGATGAAATGGACTCAATAATGGGGAATAATACATGGGTTTTGGCTAATTTACCGCCCGGTTGCACACCACTCGGTTGTAAGTGGATTTTCAAAAGGAAAATGAGAATCGATGGAACCGTTGAAAAGTATAAGGCAAGACTTGTAGTCCAAGGCTTTAAACAAACTTACGGTGTCGATTACTTTGATACATATGCTCCGGTGGCAAGAATTACCACCATTAGGTTGTTAATGGCCTTAGCGGCCATTCATAATCTAGTAATTCACCAAATGGATGTCAAAACAGCATTCCTTAATGGTGAATTGGAGGAGGAAGTGTATATGAAACAACCGGAAGGCTTTGTTGTCCAAGGACAAGTAAAGAAGGTGTGTAAGCTTATTAAATCTTTGTATGGACTTAAACAGGCACCAAAACAATGGCATCAAAAGTTTGATGATGTTGTCTTGGCTAACGGTTTTAAAATAAATCAATCCGATAAGTGTGTGTATAGCAAATTTGATAATAATGGTAAAGGTGTTATGATTTGTCTATATGTGGATGACATGCTTATCTTTGGGACTGATTTGGAGCAAGTCATTAAAACTAAGGAATTTCTCTCAAAAAGTTTTTCCATGAAAGATATGGGAGAAGCGGATGTTATTCTTGGTATTAGAATAAGGAGAGAGAATGGCTCAATTTCTTTGTCACAATCTCATTATCTTGAGAAGGTGATTGAGAGGTTTAATGGATCAAAGAGTGCTCCATGTGCTACTCCGATGGAACCAAACACCAAGTTGGTTCGGAATAGTGGTAATCCAGTCTCTCAATTGGATTATGCTAGTTTAATTGGATGCTTGATGTATGCTATGACTAGTACTCGGCCGGATATAGCATTCGCGATTGGCAAGCTAAGTAGGTATACTAGTAATCCGAGTATGGAACATTGGCAAGCCTTAAGGCGAGTATTGAGATACTTGAATAAAACTATTCATTTTAGTTTGACATTCAAGGGAGATCCTTCGGTGTTAGAAGGTTACTCGGATGCTAGTTGGATAACCAACAAGGAAGACTACTCGTCTACTAGTGGTTGGGTGTTTCTTCTTGGAGGAGGTGCCATATCTTGGGCATCTAAGAAGCAAACATGTATTACCGATTCAACTATGGCATCGGAATTCATAGCATTAGCCTCGGCTTGTAAGGAGGCGGAATGGCTAAGGAATTTGATGAGTGAGGTGGACCTATGGCCTAAACCCATGTCTCCTATTGCAATTCATTGTGATAGTGCTTCCACCATTTCAAAGGCTTATAGCCAAGTGTATAACGGCAAATCTCGACACATTGGTGTGAGGCACAGTTATGTGCGTGAGATGATCCATGATGGAGTCGTTACTATTGATTTTGTACGGTCTAATGTGAACCTAGCGGATCCGTTCACTAAACCATTGCCAAGGGAAATGGTGTACAAAACGTCAAAAGAGATGGGAATGAAGCCCATGCATAAGTCACAAGTGAAGAAAACTCAATTCACGTCTTGTACAACGCAAGATCTTGAATTCAATGAGGATCAAACTTGATTTGTGGCTTGTAGCACTCAAAGAGTCACATCCCAAGGTGGGTGCTTGTTTCTACAATGTTTAAGGATGATTTTAATATCTTAATAAACCTTTGACTAGTTGCTCATGTTGTAGGAGCATGTTCATTAAGGTTTACCTATGTGAGTAAGAAGTTTGGCCGCTTCACCAAGTTCGGGGCTTGACTTGGAACACTCATGAATCGGATATGAACTCAAGGCCTTCAAAGGAGTTGTTATTTACATGTGTGTTTGTGTAAGCTTATGTGTGTAGCTTCTTCAATATTTCGTATGATTGGGTGATTCAATGCTTAGTCAATCACTTCAATTGAAAGCTTGTAAAGAATGTTATACTAAGTGGAAATTCAATCTTAAAGATATTTTCATTTATGCATAAGTTTAGTTGTTCTATCTTGTTTGCAAGTGAACGGACTTTCAAAGCATTTATACTATAAATGGAGGAGGATTGTTAGAACATTTATAGTTAAATGTGTTCGTTGTTAATATGTGATGTTTGCGTTTCGATGTTGTGGCGTAATGAAACGTAGTTAGTTAGAAGGAAATAACGAAAAGGCATTGAAGAGCGCTCGCTCTGTGGGAGCGACCGCACAAAGTAGGCAGGAACTTGTAGAAAATGTTCCAGCAGGCTAGGAGCGCCCGCTCCTCCTTGGAGCGCCCGCTCCACAGAGGAGCGCCCGCTCCCAACAGGAGCGCCGGCTCCTCTTCGTCAGTTTTCTGACGAATCAATTCGTTTTGCGAATTGGTGCTTGTCTTTTCGTCTGAATGGTTGCATGCTTTCAGGCTTTTCTTCTGTAAATCTTCCAAGGTATATAAAGGAAGATATCACATATTGGGATGGCAAGAATCATTCACCAACTTGCTTTAGGAGATTCATTTCTAGATTTCTCTTCTTGTTCAAAGTGAAACACATCCTTCAAACACATTGTAGTGAATGTAGTTTGTCATCAACCAAACTTCATTGAATCTTCTTCGTATCTCACAGGAGTTTACCGTGAACCTTGTTGATCATAGTGGGTCGGTAAAATTCTTGTAGGAAAGCGTATATTTACGTGCTTGGAAGTACCATCCGGTTTCCCACAAGTTCCTCATCCATTATAAACATATAACAGTTGCAATAGTAGACCACCTACAATCCGGAAATCAAATTAAAAAAAAATTATTTCTATTAAGGATAAAGGGATACTTGTGATATTAGTAATCCATATACACGAGTAAGACTTTGAGCAAAAAGGCAAATGGGTTGTTTGCCTATTTCCAACAATTTGATGCATTTTGATGATGATTCCTTCTTCTTCTAGGCTGAATTTTCCTCGCTTGATATCTGGTCTCAAGTAGTTTGTCCATCGAAGTCTGCAACTTTTTCCACATCTCAATAAACCTAGAAACACATCACCATTTGTAATGTCAACCTCATGATGATCGGCAGTGGCGGAGCCAGGATCTTCAATCAGGGGTAGCATAAGATACCTAACCAAATAACGGTTCATAATACTAGAACATAATTCACGTTAAACTACATTTATAACCCTTTTAGAAATACGACACTACATTATTATTATTGTATGGTTCATAATACTATATTATGTATACTTACATTATGAGAGAGTTCATCCCATAAAAACTCTACGTACCCTACTACTCTATCGTATCCAACCGTTTTAAAGCCGAAGAATTTTCTATCCCTTATAATGTAAGTCTGAAGAACTAAAAATAAGAAACTAATGAAAAACATAACGTTGATTTAATAGAGGGGTACAATATAGAATAATTAAAAAAAATCAAAGCTAAATTTTGAAAAGAAAAAAATATTCAGAATATAGTGTAGAAAATGGAAAAATACATGGATACTTTATCAAAAAAAATCCAAGAAGATTCTCTTTATAATATGTGATGTATAAAAGGTTGAACCTTTTTTATTCGAAATTAGGGGAGTGTGATGTATTTATAATATAATGAAAGGCAACTATAATTAGAATAAAGTTTGTTGTAATATGAAGTATATATTATTTAAATTTACAAGTGTAATTGTGGAAGATGGAAAAGATTAGAGCATAGAAGAAATTAAAGAAAAAGGAAAAAAAGAAAAAAAGAAAAAGGAAAAAAGAAATAAGAGAGTGAACAAAAAGTAACAAACAGCAAAATGTTACACAGGTAGTCGAACAGGACACTTCCGTGTCTTCAGAAACTGAGAAAAGCGAGCCTACCACTACGCCAAGCAGATTTCTTCATTAACATATTGCTAGATTTTGTATATAGTCTGTTTCTTATTCTTTTTTCTTCCAACCAGTTTTTTTTTTAAATTTTTTAAGGGGTAGCATATGCTACCCCTTGTTACTTAGTAGATCCGCCCCCTGATGATCGGTATATAATCCGCGGTCGTCATAAAAATTTGTGCTAATTATAAATTTGAGTCCTAAATATAAATACATTATGCATAAATTATAAAATTATAAATAATGTATTCTACAAAATATATCATTGTTAAATTATTTTTGACAAAATAAAGTTCGAATTTGAACTATATTAATTTGAGACTTTTAGGCCCTCTAAAGAGTGGGGTTATGTGTTGTTGGTCTCTTTGCACGCCCTATTAGAAGGCCCTGATATAATCCCACTAATCTCGATAACCTCAAGGTTCAATAATATAAGTTGATATATCGATGTTCCTACTCGGAATCTTATCACTATCTAGAATTACATAGAATCTTCTAAAAATTTTCCAATATATAAGAAAAACATAGTCATGGTGGTCTGATTTTATACATCTCCAAAGAATACATTAATAATATCAAACTTTATGATTTTTTTTACTAATACATAATTACATATATTAATAGTCAAATATGTGCATTGACAACTATGACAAGTGTGTAAGTCACACTAAGAACATCGATAAGGTACAGAGGGAGTACTACATTAGATAGATCTTTTATAATCTGCACACTTTGAAGTTTTGCACTATTTATATAATTCACTTTGCCTTAGTTTGTATACTTAACAAAAGAATATATATAGTCATTAGACGTTTGTTAGATTTGTCTCAATTAGTGTTATTAAAATCTTGAATGAAAAAAAAGGATAGGACTGATTTCGATCCTACATAAAATCTTAATTTTATAGGATCTTCCAATTCTACTCAAATACAAAGATTAAAATGGTAGGATTTAATACGATTCTAAGATCCAATCGTTTATGAGATATTATAAATTCTCCTATTTGATTTCTGTTATATGATACTGAAATATTAGAGTATATATTGAACTACTATCATCATTTGCAAATGAAAAAATCATTATTAGTGTGTTTAAATTTTTAGCGTTCATCCTTTTCCATATTATATTGTAGCATAATAATCACTCTTGTACCCCAATTTTATAGGATCTTACGATCAAGTCCTACCAACTTGATTCTATATCTACCTCTAAGAATCAAAGCAGAATCCTGATCCAACATTGGTCTTAATATACATATTCAAAATATTAACTATTAACAATTTTTGCTTATTGTTAGTTGTAAAAAAATTTGTCAAAAACTGTCTTATAAAAATATTTTTTTGTGAAAAACTACTAGCTTATAAAAAAAAGTTGTAAAAAACAATATTTTAATATAAAATTGTTGTATTGAAGTTATATTTGACCGGATTCTGGTTGTTGATCGTCTTTTCCGGTGTTGACCTTTTCTCTTTTGTGTTTTTTTCCTTCCTTTTTCGTCCATTTTCACCCAAAATTTTATTCTCCTTCGAAAATAGTATTAAATTGTGGTTTGGCAAATTTCGGTGAAAATGAAAGAGAAAAGAGGCACAAAAAGAAAAGGTCAATGCCGAAAAAGGTAGTCAACGGCCAAAATCCGGTCAAAGGTAGCTTGTTACAACATTTTTGTTTTAAAAGTTAGTTTTTTACAACTTTTTTTTATAAAGTACTTCCTCCGTAACAAAATAGATATTACACTTTGAAAATTGCACTATTCACCTACTACATTTGACCATGCACTTTTTGTTTTAGATAAAATCAACCATTACTATATGATATGTTGTTTGATTCGTCTCAATGTATACTTTCATAATGTTAACTTCTTATATTTTTGGGATATTATCTCAGATAACCCTGACTTATAGGCCTTTTTCCAATATAACCCTGACTTTGGCAGGCCTGTCTCCGATAACCCTGAACTTGATTTTTGTCATTAAACTGGACGGAATTTGTTACGCCGTTAACTAGACCCTAACTGGGTTTGACTTTTGCTGAATTCATCTCTTTCTCTCTCTTGTTCTTCATCTCTTCTCTCTCTTGTTCTTCATCTCTTCTAGATCAATCAATTCTTCTGAATTCTTGGCTTCTAAATGAATCAAACTCGATGAAGTAAACAGTGAGGTTTAAATTGCCTCAAAATTTCAATCAAAATTTCCGAATTCAAGTCTTGCGTTGTGATCTCCAAAAGGGGTTTTTTCCTTGTAAATTTGAACTTGGGTTTTTCTTGTAAAATTGTTGAATTACAGCAGCAGCAGCAGCAGGAGGAGAGAGGGAAAGAAGTGGAAATTCAATGGCGACACTACCAAATTCAATGGAAAATAAAGCAAGTCCACCTCCAAGATTTCCTCCGGCACTAATTGTGCAGCAGCAGCAGCAGATGGGTGGTGGTTCATCGCCTTCAAGTGGCGGTGGTGCAACGCCGAATTCGAATTCGAATTCTCCACAAATGGTGGTGCAACAAACTAGATCTTGTCGTCCTTGTTGTAGATAGTAGTATTGGTCAAGCTGCTTTCAATCAAGTTCAAGCTTTTAAGGAAAATATTGCTGTTGGGGGAGTAATTGTTGGTAGAATGCATGGTCACGCGCAAGAAGGCGCTGCTCTTAGTGCTGTAATTGAGGAAAGAATATCATACGAGAGACGGAGAGAAGGGTACGAAAGAAAAAAATCCATAGCTGCTAGCTTGCTTGTTCATCAATGGCAACACAGGAAGAAAATACTAGAATGATTGAAGAGAGAGAAGAGCTCATGATTCCATCAAATGGTGGTAAAATTCCAGAACTAAAAATGGCTCATTTCCTTAAATCAACTTTAGACCCCAGAAATCAAATTCTTCCCAAACACCCATTTCAGTCTCTCTCCTCAAAACTCAACATCAAACACTTCAAAAAGAGGGTTGCTTTCAAAGGAAGGCCAATACCCCAAGAAAATTGGCACTTATGGGTTGGTAATTTACAGTAAATCCATGAATCTACTTGGAAAAAAGTTGGGATTTTTGATGCAATTAAAGCCTCAACTTACTGTTTAATGAGGGATAATGAGTTAATTATGGGGTTAGCTGAAAAATGGCGGACTGAAACTAACACATTTGTGTTTACATGGGGTGAATGTACCATTACTTTGGAAGATGTGATGATCTAGAAGAGATGAAGAACAAGAGAGAGAAGAGATGAAGAACAAGAGAGAGAAAGAGATGAATTCAGCAAAAGTCAAACCCAGTTAGGGTCTAGTTAACGGCGTGACAAATTCCGTCCAGTTTAATGACAAAAATCAAGTTCAGGGTTATCGGAGACAGGCCTGCCAAAGTCGGGGTTATATTGGAAAAAGGCCTATAAGCCAGGGTTATCTGAGATAATATCCCTATATTTTTTACTAATACACAATTAAAGTTATTAATGGTCAAAGTACTGCATCGACAAGCGTGAAAGTCAAAGTGTAACATCTATTTTGTTACGGAAGAAGTAGTTTTTGGCGAATACATGTTTTTATAAGGTAATTTCTGACAAATTTTCCTTAATTATATTAAAGATACTTATGGTCAAATTTTGCATTAAAAAATGTAAATTCAAACTATGTATATACGAAAAAAGTGTAAAAGTAGTCTTATAGATTACTCCGAATGGAGTCTTAGGTTTAGCCAACTTTCTCATGTCAATAGTGGGTATGACTCATCCATAAAAGATTAATAGCCCACAACACATCGAAGTCATACCCGTTCCCCCTCTAACTAGGCGAATGCGGGGCATAATTCATCAAATCTTACCCACCTGGTTCAATAGAAGTGCATCCAAATTTTATGTCATAACATTTTTATGTATGTTTTAGTTTGTTTGGTGAATAACTTAAAATATATATTCAGGGCCTGGCCCTAGTTGGTCCTAGTGGAAGATTAGGCTCCGTGACAAATATTAGCAGACTAGTTATTCATAGATGGAGTAGTCAGTAGAGGCTAATCATAACAAGACTTTCAGAAAGTAGGTGTTATATCTTAACTTAGAGGTGGCCACGGTCCGGTCCGGGCCGGTTCAGGGCCGGTTCAGAGGCCGGGCCGGTTCATGCAACCATGAACCTGAACTGGACCGGTTAGTTGACCGGTCCGGTCCGGTTCAGGTTCAGGGTTAGCATTTGTCAACCCTGAACCGGTTACAAAGCGGTTCAATGCACGGGCCGGTCCGGTCCGGTTCAGGGCCAGACCACCGGTTCAATGCTTCCCCTTCTCTCTCTCCCTCTCTCCTTAGGAAAACAGGCGGTTTTTTGGCGGTTCAAAGGGCGGTTCAATGGCGGGCGGTTCAAACCGCGGTTCAAGGGCGGTCCGGTCCGGTTCACTTCCTCCACAACTCGACCCACTCTAACCCTGTCTTTTGGTCGGTTCAGGGCCGGTTCTGAACCGGTTTTATGGTGGTCCGGGCCGGGCCAGTCTGTTGCCGGGCCGGTCCTGGGCTGGGTCCGGTTGGGCCCGCCCAATGGCCACCTCTATCTTAACTTCATTCATCGTAAAAGAAATCATAGATTAAAAAGTTGGGTTGTCATAACTAGATATAGATAATAATCTACAAGTTTTCAAATTGAAATTATGGTATGAAGTTTTTTTTTAAGGTAATGTATGTCGTATGAAGTTAATTAGATAAAGCAGAAAAGTGCATGATACTATTATATTACCAGCTTGCTTAGGAAGAGCGCGCCAATTTGAATGGCCAAATTGCTGAATATAGGAAACAAGAGTTTGATCTTCTTCTGGTGTCCATGGCCCTTTCTTCAATCCCATGCTCTCACAGCATGGACTCCTCACCATTATTTTGTAAGTAGAGAAGATTTCTAGCTCTTTTTCGAGCTCACTACAAATAGGTATATATATGCATCCTCTTTCTTTTCAATGTTGACAATATTTTAAAATTTCCAGTACAATGAGAAAAGTTGACAATATAGTCTGCACTATCATTTTTATATAGATTAAAGCAAATGTTTAAATATAAAATGACTTTTATAAGTTTTCCATGCACTACTTTGACTATTTTTGTCTACTTGATAAATTTTGATAATATTGAAACTATACATTAACATTAAGCTGACAAAAGTTGAGTCATAACATTTCGATTTTTATAAAAGTGATATACGGTTAAATATATATAAGTTTGATCATAAAAGTCAAACATTAAGATTATTTGAGGATGGAAGGAATATATTAATGATCAAAGTTGTGTGTTGCAAATATAAAGCCAAAATACTGCATTGATTCGGCAACTTAGAAAGTCCACTCATTCACCATACACCTTGGTCTACCATGTGCATGGTACACTCAATGCTATTTTTTTGCTCATTTGCTCATTTGCTCAATTGAAACTTTCACCATAATGCAATTGTTGCTCATTTGTAGTTTTTTAAATGAGTAACAAACAAAAAAATAGGTTTGAGACTATCATGCTCACTACACATACGAGCATAATAAAAGTTATAATCACAAGTATTTACCAAACACACCAAGCTAAACTTGGCCTAGTGGTAAGGAAAGAACTTTGCAACCTTAAGGTTGGTGGTTCGATCCCCATCATGGGCACTTTGGGATAGGGTTTCCCCTTACCATCCCCCCACTCAGGGCGGGTTAACCTGTAAGAGATTGCGATTTGGCAGGTTTCGTCATCTTATCATAGAATCCTAAATGGGAAGAAAAAAAATATTACCAGACACTTAATTTTCAATTTAGCAATCATTATACATACGTCACGCAACACCTTTTTCCTTCTAGTCAGAATTTGAAGCTGCCCTCTTTTGCTTAGTCATTCCACTAGACCACTAAAAGTTGACTTTTGATCTTTCCATGGTATATATGCTAAGCATACTTCGAATCATAACTTTGAGAAGCACGAGTTTGAAACTTTGAGAAATGTACAAGATAAATGTTGATTCTCATTACTGCCCCTAAGCCCCCCTTAATGGTACAATTAAAGGAAATAAATTAATAAGTAGGAAATTAGGTTATATGCGGTGTGATGCTCAAAGATATTAATTACAATACAGAAAAAGTTTGGATGTCTAATATTAAATTCTAACTAACAGTATCTTTTTTCTATAAAATAATAACTAATTTTATCCCGTACAATGCACATACTATCTAATGTAAGTTTAAACTTATATCTTGAGTAGTAGGTGATAGCCTAGTGGTGTTGATTTCACCTCCGTTCCTAGAGGTCTTGGGATCGAGTCTCACCCCTTATAAGATAGTGCTCCAAATTTCCCTCATTTACAAGAGATTTCAACTTACCTTAAAAAAAGTTTGAACTTATATCAATTAAGTGCATACAGGGTCTGATCATTTGTTATCGAGGGAAATGGTGTGGCTAGTAGTAGGCGGTAGCAAGTTGGAAACACAATTTTGAAGGTTATAAGTCGTTAAAGTTATAGTGACAATTATAAAATAAAGAAGAAATGAGAAGATATTGCGATATTAAACTGATATAGCTAGAGACTTAGGATAACAACAAAGTGTGTCTTATTAGTATTTTTCGCCTTATAATTACGTTGTACTTACAAATAATTATTATTTCAAAATCTATTGATTGATTCATTGTTATAATTGTTGAAGCACAAAACACACACCCACACAACAAGGTATTGTATGTGTTCAAGGATTGTTAAGTCTTCTTTTACTTACTATGCTCTCCTTTCCTAAAAGGATCTCTCATAGTTAGGTTATGTCCACTCTATGTTCTTTTTATTGAACTCAACTTCTTTACATTGAACTAAACTTATTATTGTCGAACTAAATTTATTTTTACTAAATTAAATTTATTTTACCTAATTATTTACTATTGCTTTCTTCCTCTCATATTTAAATAAATAAAAAGGATCCACTTTCACACTCTCTCTCCTCCTCACCTAGGCATTTGTTGCTACCGTAAATAGAAAGATCTTTAAGAAACCGAAATAGTATCACTAATATGTGGAAAATAATAGGATTTAAGATGTTTGTATAAAGAGATCCGAAATTCACACCTAGCTAATTGCACAATGTTATACAAGGGACATCAAAAGTGATTTTTTTTACAACGAGCCATCAAAAAAATATCTATATAAAAAAATTATTCTAAAAAAATTGTTCAAAAAAGCAAAAAGAAAAACTTATTAAAATCTATATTCATATATTTTGATTTTAGATTATACTAATCACTGTAAATTTAATTTCTAGATAAAAAATGAAAATACACTATTTTATAATTAAAATATTCCCAAAAGGTTATATCATTTTTATCCTAATCTAAAAATTGTTAGATTTTTATTCTTTTAAAATCTATATTTTAAGTTTTCAACTTTGAAATGAGTTTTGTAAAGAAACCAAAACCTTTTTCTCCTTTTGAGATCTTAATATCTTTGTTTTTCTCATAATTTCAAATATATTATATTTAAACATTTGTTTACTAGTTCCGACTTCCAAATGGAATTTCTGTTGGTTTTGACCTCTATGATATTTTCACATATGTCTGATCGATGGTTCATGTCATCTTGAACAAATAATTCATATTGTAATAATTATATCTTTTACCCCTTTCAATTTTTGAAGATCTATTCACTTGTCATTTACAGAGTCTCTAATAAACAATTGTGATCATAATATCTTCAATCATGTATTAGTATATATTAGAAAAAATATTATAATTAAATAATACGCACATTGAGTTGAATGTAACAACATCTCACATATATGTTTTTATTTGTTATGCGTATAAATTACAAAACACAGTTAAAGTTTTGTAACTTTGACTACATAAAAGATAAAAGTGAAGTATATAATAAGGGCCAAAAATATGTGCTCTTTGATACTCTTATGATCTTATTGTTATATTATTATTTAAAAGTTATATGGCTTAGGAAGCCTCCAAAACCCTATAATCAAATTCTGTTTAATTCTTGTCAGACTATGATTTGAATTTTAATCCAAAATCATAATATTAACCAAAATACCATAACTATTAATAATCCAAAACAAAAACATTAACCAAAACTATACTAATAATCCAAAACCATAACTATTAACTCGAAAATAATAATTATTAACTTAAAAACCATAACTATATCCAAAAATCGTAAACATTAACCAAAAAACATAACTAGTTACCTAAAATTATAACTTCTACCAAAAACCATAAGCTTTGATGGTCGAATTGCATCGCCAAAAAGTCTGTCGATAGTGGCGAATCAATCAAAAGTTAACTGAAGATTATGCTTAAAATCTAGAGAAGCAATAATGGTTTTGGATTAATAGTTGTTATTTTTAGTTAATAGTTATGGTACTGGATTGATAATTATAACTTTCAAATTATTAATTAGTTATCGTTTTCAAGCTAATCGTTATGGTATTTGGATTTTTTTTGAGGGGATATGGTATTTGGATTATGAATTTAGATTAATAGTTACTTTTTTTTGTTCAATATTTGTGGCATTTTTAGATACATAATTGTGTCTCCGTATTTTAGTACGCCAATGATGAAACATACCGTCGTCCTAATCGGTCCGGTCCAAATTTGAGCAATCTGAAGAGCTAAGCCCAAAATTGTTTTAAGAATGACAAGTCTATTTATTTACTCCAAGAGCAGTTTTAAAAGCCCAATTAATCATTCATGATAATGTATTATATTTTAAAGCCCATCTCCAAAAAAAGCCAAATTAATATTATTGTATTTGTAATTTTTAAAAATAAAGATATTATGAAAATCAGCCTTTTGTCCTTAATATGATATATAAGAGATTTCCGAATTCATATGATATTATGTAATCAAAAGATAGAAAGAATATTTTAATTTCAGATAACAAATAAAACCCGGTCAGATTTGCAGTTGCACGACGCTCAGCCTAATGCGCCCCCTGCACCAAGATGCACACGTAAAACATCGAGACACTCAGCAAAACTCAGAGATGCAACAGCCGGTGCGTGTGGCACATTGTGATGCGTGCCGGGAATCACCTGTGCGCCCCGCGCAACGCATATTTTATCTTGTTTTCCATATTTTTCCTATAAGTAGACCTTGTTCCATTCGGTTCGAGACAGATCTCCACACACCTTCACATTACAAAAATCACTTTACAATACTGCTTCAAATAATATTCAAAAACTTCAATTCCATTCAAGCTTCAAGATTGTTCCTCATGCGGACCGTTATTCAAGACCTAGTCGACAAAGGTATACTTCCTAAGGGTAAATTCCAATTTATTTCTTATTATACTAACAATCTACTTTTCATGATGTAGATCATCAAATAATTTACCTTTCTTGTATATTCTTCTCTAATCTTTCCTTTTTTTATATTTATTTATACATTTCTTATCATATTCATATTCGATCCGTCCTTAAATGTTTATTGCTTTCATCACCGCACATGCTTATTATTGCTAATTACAAAACCTAAATAAATGTTCTAATGCTTAATCAGATAATTTTGACAATTGATTTAGGATCCCAATAATTTGATTGCATAAATAAACATGTCACTAAAAATTAGTCTTTTATGTGTTTAATATACCGATCTAGATCAATCTTTTTAGGGTATTGAAATCAATTGTGTGGTTGTTTATTTGCATAACATTAGAACATCAATCATATTAAGTAGAGGCCAATAATGTGCGAATGTGATTCATGATAATTTTCGTACCCTTACCCCGAACTCAATCTTTGGTTCACTGACCAATTATGAAGTCATGAGGGAGAAATTTACATTGGATAAGTCCCTAAGTTGTTCCTATGGTTTTCCAAATATCCAATCAGGTTTATGAGTCTTCCTTTAAGGACTTGTTGACGACTTCTTTTTCAAAACGAAATTTAAATTACAATGAGGTATAGTCAAATATGCGCTCATCCCGTGTAGTCAATAAAAAGACTCCTACACCTTTTGTTTGTTAGCTATGGTTTTCGGGTTAATAGTTACGGTTTTGGTTAAATAGTTCAAAATATTAGGCTAACCATTATGTTTTGGTTAATAGTTTTGGCTAATGATTATGGTATTCAAATGAATAGTTAAAATTTTTAGGTTGATATATAGTTATGGTTTTGGGTTAATAATTATAGTTTTAGGGTTAATGGGTAGCTATTCTAGATAATAGTTATGATTTTTGCCTTAACTAATTAGTTAAAGCGCGTAACTGATAAATGCAATGAGAGCTTCTGTCACGTTTAACTTTTTCTAAGAGGTGTTAAGCGTAACTTAATGGTCTGACGTTAAGCTTTACGTCAGATCATTTTTTTTGAAAGATTTGTGCTTTAAAATTTTTAAGCAAGTCTATGCATCACATGACACTCTCCTTTTAATTGTTTTATTCCATGTCATCATCATACATTAAAAAAATTGGAAACATGCTCCGTATAAGATTCTACCATGTAACCTCAAATTAATATACTAAAGTTCTAACAAATAAACTATGAAACATTAGATGATATTCTTTTAACATGAAAATATTAATAATCTGGGGAATAATACGGGACTAAAAACTAGTCTATATATATATCTAAAACCCAAAGCAAACAAATGCCATGCTGCCACATGTTCTCCCCCCTCTCAAGCAATTGAGAGAAATTAAATAGTAAAAATGTGTGTGTTAAGACTCGAACCCACAACCTCTCCTTTGAGATATAAATACACTAACCAACTGATCTACAAGCTCATATTGATTTTTTTATTGTAAGTAGAAGTAATTATGCTTCTTAAGTTGACACACAAATTGGACTCCTACATTAAGTGACCTATCAAGTAAATGACTAATATATTAATATATTATCGTGTTACAAGTTATATTACCTATTAAGTTTTCGTTTACCATAATAGTGATAATAAAATATCAAATCAACTTTGCTGCATTATAAAAATTTCTAATGGGCCTACCAAACCTTAATTTATGCTTAGCCTTTTACAAAATAAAAAATACAGTATTACCTATCTGAAGGAGAAGTTTGAGAAAAATATGTTGTAGTTAATTTCAATCAATTATAGGCAGGAATGGAAATGGAACGTGTCTTTATAACTTGAAAAATGATATTACAAACTTTGTCGTGTCGAATCAACTATTTGAAGGACCGATACATTGTATGATACGAGTTTATGCAACGGATAACTATTTGTCTTAAATATATAGACACTTATAAACTTATATAGGAGTGATTTATTTAATACAAAAAATTACCCTTTAGACCTGAGTAGCATTTTGTCCTAAATATATACAAGTGACTCATTTAAGGTAAACAATTATTCTTTGTTTAAAAATGACTCATTTTGACTTAAAAGATTGACCCATTTTGCGAAAAGTAAATGATATAACAATTAATTTATTATGAACCTGGTAATCAATATTAATTGAAAGTTATGAAGTATTGGAGGTCGTCGCGTGTAATCTAAATGCGCTGATATGGGGGTATATAATTCAATTAATTTCATTAAAAATAATAAACGAATTATACGCAATGATCCGGGGCTTCGCCCGGGGCAACAACTAGAGTAGAAGCATTTATAAAAGTGTTTCGGAACAAATACGGATTACGCATGGAGAGAATTATGGGAATTTCCAAGTACAACAAATGATATTTAAAAGGAAAAGAAAAAAAATTGCAACGATGATAGAGGGTCAGTCAGCCAGATATTCGGCTCACTTCAGTAATTAACCGTCAGGTACGGTAACATTGGGTTAATTGTGGGTTCGAGTCCCAATCCCACCCTGAACATTTCTGTTTTCGGACTAATAATTTTGTTGAACGATGACAATAATCGTTGAGCTCTTCTTAGTTCTTACCAGTTACCAGATCACTATCATATGCCAGTAAGTCCAACTGTATATCAAAACTCGTGTTTAGGATTAGTTTCGGCAAGTGATAAGGCCAAATCTTCACTTTTAGGCACAAATCTTGAAAGTTATGTACGTGGTTGGAAATTAATGAATGATAGATTGATTAGTTTTGTGCATTAGCATAGTAGCACTTACCTATATCACTTATGATTGACGAAGCCATTTAGCAGTCCACTCATGTAATCACAGCTTTAGCCGCCCTTTTTATAGTTCAACAAGTTTTTAGTCCCGGGCGATGTCCCAGGTTATAACATTTTCATGTTAAAAAATATCATCTAATATTGCATACCTTATTGGTTAGAACTTTTTAGTATATTAACTTGAGGTCACGTGATCAAATCATATACGGAGCATGTTTCTAATTTTTTCAATGTAAAGGGAGAGTGCCACAAGGTGCGTAGACTTGCTTAAGAACACTTTTTAATATATTAGTATAGATGTTGATGCTCTTTTTGGGGTTGAGGGGGGGAGTGAGTGGGGTTGTATTATTTTATAAAAAAAGGAAAAAAAAATTAGATCCATCTAGTGAGTCATTTGAGATACATATTAAAAAAAGTTTAATTCAACTTAACAACATAACAACATAATATTATTTAATTAACTATTTATTTTAGTGGGTTGTTTTTCCACTAAGTAATTAACGGTCAATTCCACAAGGAAAGTACTTAAAGAAACAGAAAGCAGAAAACAAGTTCCACTCGAGTGATTATCTGACAGTATGACGTTGTCAATAACTAAGCAATGTAACTACCGGAAATTAGACATGGTCACGGGTCGGGCTGGGGCAGTTTCTGACCGATTCAGCTCGGCGTGAACCTGAACTTGACCGGTCCGGTCCGGTTCAGGTTCAGGGTAGGGTTTTCTCAAACCTGAATCGGTACAGCCCCGGTTCAGGGCTTGAGCTCGATTGGGCCGGTTTAGGTTTGGCCCACTAGTTCGGTGTTTTCTTTTTTGCGTAAATAAAAATGCATTTTGATTTTAAAATTTTAATTGCATATGCACTAGTATTACAATAAATAATTTTCGATACCATCCATATATACTAGTGTTTTTGATAACTGGGCCGAGGATGAAGTATTTTTATGCATTTTCTCAACTGATTTGACGGGCCGATTAAGGGTTGAGTATGTTTTACGGTCCGGTTCAGGGCTGAGTGCGGTTCACGGTCCGGTTCAGGGCTAGACCAGGCTAGTTTCCTCACTCATTAATTTGGCCCACGAGAACCCGTTTGGTTGTCCGGTTTCGAGCCGGCTCAGGCCCGGTCATTTGACGGTTTGGGTCGGTCAATCTTTATTCGGGTCGGTTCAGGGTTGGGTCCGGTTAGGCCCACCCAATGGCACCTCTGCCGAAAATAAAGAATAAACAATCAATATATATATATATATATATATATATATATATATATATATATATATATATATATATATATATATAAAAAGGAGGAACTTTTTGGGAGCATATGGAGCTCCTAGATTTCGAGGTCATAGAACCCGCCACGTAGGATTGCCATGTCATTAATTATTTTTTTTATTTTTTTTAAAATAGAGTTCTACAAAGATTTAAATACATATAAGGAGTTTTTGATAAGCGAAAATTAGAGTTTCGTTTTGAATAAACAACCTAAATTATTATATTATGTAAATTGAATATAACTTTTGCTACCTAATTCAAAACATTATAATTTTTTACCATTGAAGAGTTCTTGAAATATGCTTCAAAATAAGATCCATTTACGATAGAGTTTTACAACTCATGAAAACATATTTAATCAGATGAATGGTAAGGCATTATTTAGTTTTTTTTAGATAACTATAATAATAGCTATGAGTATAATGTACTATATGTGATTATAGCATTTTATCATAGGTCCATTTTACAGGATTAAACATATTATCTTCAAAAAACTCAGCCTTACTCAACTAAACCAAAACAAATTAGTATTACAACAAAATTTATTAAGGAAACTTTATTGTTACAACAAAAACTAAAATCTATAGCGATAAAGTTACATATATATTAGAATTTTGGATGATGAAAAAATTAGAGGTTGATTTTAAAAAACAACCTTAGAATATTATAGAGAGCTCCATCTAAGCATGCCATGTCATTTTTTTTAATTTTTAATTTTTTTAAAAAGAAATCTATAGCCGTTGGCCTACCCTGTCTAATAACCAGGTCTACAATATACTTCTGCATTATTTTTCTATTGCAACTATTACAAAGTCTATAGTTTCCGTTGAATGTACTTCCTACGTTCTTTTTCTATTGCAACAATTACCAATTATGTAGTTTCCATTGATTATATTTCCTCCGTTCTTTTTTTATTGCAACAATTACAACTTTGGGTAGTTCGCATCTCTTGTAACAATTTCACTTTTGGCTAAATACAATGTTTTGCTAAATCTAATTGTAAAGCAACACAAAATCAACAATTTTACAAAAAATATATAAAAAAAAGGAAAAACAACAATGAACGTATTAAACATATTATCTTTCGAAACCTCGACCTTACTCAACTAAATAATTTAGTATTGCAATAAAATTTATTAAGATAACTTTGTTGTTACAACTAACAAAAACTAAAATCTACAGCGATAAAGTCACATATATATTAGAGTTTTGGATGATGAAAAAATTTGAGTTTGATTTGAAAAAAACAAACTTGAATATTATAGAGAACTACATCTAAGCATGCCATGTCATTCTTTTATTTTTTTTCTTACAAATAACGTTCAACATAGATATAAATACATATAAGGTATTTTAGATAAGTGGAGATTACAATCTAATTTTAAATAAATAACCTAAATTATTATACTATGTAAATTAAATGTAAATTATTATACTATATTAAAAGTTGTGGCTGACACTCATGTCTTTCTTTATTCTTTCTTTCCTACATCTATTAAATCATTACCCTCTACTCTTTTCAAGTATCATTCGGATATTCTTCATGTTAAAACTGTGTTAGCTATTGTTAGTCATACCAATTATTGAGATACCATTTAATAATAGACTAAGCTACAATATTCAATTGAATATTAAAAAATATAAAATATTATATACCGCCGTAACAAACTTAGAAATTAGAGTATAATAACAAATACTTTCCTTTCTTTTTCTACTGCAACAATGGGTTTGGGCATGGTTTTTAAGGAAATGGAAAAAATGGGTAGTTTAGCATAGAGGTAACTCTTTAGTTAACTAGAGGAGAGGATAAATAAATCCTTAATAAAGTAAAAGCAACATTATGAGGCAATTTGAGTAATTAATGATGGTTTTATTAACATAAAGTAAAGGCAATAATGTCAATTGTAGTTGTGTTTTTTTACCAAAAGTGGAGTGGTCACAATAGATAAAATTACCCAAAGTGGTAATTATTGCATTAACAAAAGAATGGAGGAAGTATGTAAATACAATAGTGTTGAAAAATCTCATTTCACAGCAACACAAAATCAACAATGTCAACAAATAATTTGCAAAAAAGTGAAATAAACAACAATCTGTGTGACGTACGGGCTTCAAAACTAGTGATAAAGATACTTAAATATCTCTTATATTCTCTTCTTCAATCTCTCCTTAATCTTAGGGATATGATTATATTCTTGTGATTAGCTTATACTTTATCACTTGTATTTTTTTTGAGATAAAGGAAATTTCATTAAACGCTAATTAACCATAGTCCAGTACATCGCTATGGCTGCTTGTATATCTTGTATTATCTTTAGCTTCCTTTTATGTTAGTTACCTTGTATTATATAATCTCTGTAACTTTATTTCAATATATACAACTCAAACGGTTGAAGCTATGATGTATAGCGCACAACACATGTGAGTGTCCCACATTGATAAAAAAAAAGAGAGATGAGTTCACTTTATAATGTAAAGGGGCTACTCCCCTTATTGCCATATGATTTTAAGGTGGAAACTCCTAGTCTTATAAAGTGGACTCTCTCTCCTTGTGATGGGTGCGGCCCAGGCCCATATTTAACATGGTATCAGAGCCAGGCCCACGGTTGGGACCGTTAATTTACTCTGGGCCAATTGAAAAAGGGACCTCACATGTGAGGGGGAGTGTTGAAGCTATGATGTATAGCGCACAACATATGTGAGTGTTCCACATTGATAAAAGAAGAGAGATGGGTTCACTTTATATTGCAAAGGGGATACTCCCCTTATTGCCATATGGTTTTAATTTAGGTGGAACCTCCTTTGTCTTGTGAAGTGGACTCTCTCTCCTTATGATGGGTGCGGCCCAGGCCCATATTCAACATGGTATCAGAGCCAGGCCCACAGTTGGGACCGTTAGTTTACTCTAGGCCAATTGAAAAAGGGACCTCACATGTGAGGGGGAGTGTTGAAGCTATGATGTATAACCACTACTACATTTTGGAGCAATTGCAACGGTCTAATGCAACAGTTAACCATAAAGCAACGGTCTATTGCAACGACATATGCTAATGCAACATTTTTTTGCAACGGGTATTACTAATGCAATGCTTATTGCAACGGTTACAATTAAATGCAACGCCATTTATATCTATTGCAACGGTTAGTCCAATAACCATTGCAATAGTGTTTATGTCATTGCATTATCCTAATAGCTAATGCAACGGTGTTGGATTAGCAATAAATTCGCTGATTTGCTTTCCCTCTCTATTTCCCAAAAAATTCTAAAATCCCTAAATTTTTTTATTTCCCTCTTTGACACAGCCATAAAACATAGCCCATAGTCGACCAAAAAAAACCTTCTCCTTGTTCATCATTTCTTTGCCTTCCCAACATCTAAAATTCTAATGCCAGCAAATCTCTACAATAGACAACAACGAAGATGTAAATGTGATCAATTCGAATATAAACATGACACGGTGAACTCAGCAACCTAACCAATGGCGGCCACGATTATTCTGCTACTGCTGCCGACAATGGGGTTACAAAAAAACTCCAAAATTCTCAAAGATTTCATTACCACCTCTCTTTCTCCAGTGATGAACGTCGCCGAAACCGATTCACTTTCAAAACGACGACGATCTTTTTCAGGTATTCCTCTCAATGAGTAACTCTTTCTCTCAAGTATTCCTCTCAACCTTCAACTTTTAATTTTGTTCATCTTTTAAACCCTAAAATATCGTCAAATGTCATGAATTTATTATACTTGCAAAATTTGTGGTTATTGCGAACCAAGAAAGTTAAAATTCAATATATGGTGTACTCTTTTATTTAATTTCCAACGCATATTAAGCTGTAATTTTGATAGTGCCCACCACGTGTTCGATGAAATGTCTAGTATAAATTATCATGTTTTCATTTCTCCCTTTTTTTTCCTCTGAAATTCATTATATTTGTTTTGTGTACTGTTGTGTATTGTAGTTGAAGGTTTTATGAAAATAAATTAAATTTTTTGGATTTAATTGGAACTTGGAAGTCCTGATTTTCTGGGTTATATCGGTAAAATTTCATGAAAATTCGGAAATCGTGAGATAAGTTAGAATTATGATTTCACATAGTGACAAGACCTACTTTAAGTAAATCTTTTGCATTATTGTGTTGATCCATTATAATGAGTTTCAACAATAGCTTTTGATTAAGAAACATAATGTTATAATCTCACCTTTTATATGTATGAGTGTAGCTAACATTGTTGTATTTAACATGATTTGAATTGATCTCTATGATATTTAGATTAATGGATAGCTAAATTAAGAATTGGTGGACATTTGCTAGATGGACATTTGATAAATACAACTATAGGTTTCTTTTCAAACAAAACGCACTAAGAATGTGATTAACAATTTTGCTTTTTTGACCCTTAGTAAAGAAGTAAAGACACCATACAACAGATTTCTATATTGACATACAACATAGAGATGGCGTCTCCTTGGAGTTTTTTCTTTGAGAAAAATTAACAATCACCTACTGTGTGGTTCATTTCTTCAAATCCATGAAAATATATGGTTGATATTGTTTCCTTACTAACTTTAACCCTTTAGTTAAGAGATCATTTGACCAATCTTCTATCTTGGCAAAAAACATAGTGATGACATGAGGAATCCTAGGAGTTTCCACATGCAAAATGGCCATCACTGCCACACCTTAAGGGTACATGTATCGTTGAGGAGCACTAAATGCATTGACTCGGGACACTATTGAATTCTAGTGTGTGGCCCAGGAGAAGTTATTTAGTTCAAGACCTTCACACCATCCTTGATATGGGACAGTAAGCGGACAATTAGAAAGATCCCATCTTCAATTAGTTATGATTTGAAGAACTAAGGGTGTCCCTTTTTTTTGGCAGCTTCCAGATGAGTCTCGGTGATATGCATATGATTAAGTACTGCATTGCAATAGGATTAAGTACTGCATTGCAATAGGATTAAGATCATATGGTGGGTTTGACTTATGGGATGAGAGCTTGTCACTGTCATCTAAAAAAGCCCTGATCTGCAGTATACCCCCTAAATAAGATGTAAGGTGCAAATTGGTTAAAGCTTATCCATTACAGGTTCGGATCTACGTAAAGTTTTAACAAAATTTCCTTAATTTGTGATACTTAAGCTCCTTGGGAGTAATGGAAAGGATTTAGGTCTTTGATTTTGAAATAGTATATGATAGCTTGCTCACCAAACTCCGCACAGTAGATGAGAGTTTTCGTTTGCCATAGCCAGATAGTCTACATGCTTGATTTAGTCCAAACTGTGGATGGTACAACAAAATATTAGCGAAGAACATGAATTGCTGACATCAAGTTATTGCGTTTTCCATCCTTTATGATAGCACAAATTTTTTATATTGAGCAATTGTTTCATACTAGGGAGCCAGGTAGATCTCAAATAATTCCTTATTGCCACTATTTATCATACATATTCCAAGCTCAGGGTTCTGGTCGAGGGCTAATAAGATGGTTTACTGAGCTATTACAAGCAACAATTTTTTATATTAAGCTATTGTTTCATACTAGTTACATCGAAGTTAGATTGCAGATGGTTCTATCATTATTCATTGTAGTTACATCGAAGTTAGGTTTAACCTTCGATGGTGATGTAGATGAGAAAATGAGCAGGGACTTGTAGGTGGTTAACTTGTTATATTGAGCATGTGGTGTATTGAGGTGGGTTTCTCTTTAAACCTCAATAAACCTCCGGATTCAAGCTTGAGACAAATAATACGAAAGAATATCTACTAGGATTTATGTACAGAGATAAAATAATTACAACAGAAATATATAAGGGTATATGTATCTAAGAAATATTTCTACATTATTATTGTTTGATAAAGGTGTTCCAGGTTTGTAGTAGTAGATTATTGCTCTAAAAGTAAGTTGCTCTTGCATCTTGTGATGATAAGTGTTTAGCACAAGTTGTAAACACATTTCTTTTTGGTATTACATCATGACTCCGCTTGTGATAACTTTTATATAATTCTTTAGGTACATGAAGGAGAGGAAAATGTATCACATGAAGAACAATTGGAATCGCGCGAATGACAAGTTTTTGCCTGTGGAGCTCGCTTAAAAGTGGAGCATGGATTTGGAATTAATTAGGCAACTAGCTAGTAATCTTATTTTTTGGTAATATATTTACGCTAGAAGTAGATTTTTTTTGGTACATATATTTTGGGTTGGAAGTAAATATGTTTTGGTGATCAAACTTCTCTTAGGAATTGTTATATATATGATAGTAGTACTATATTAACAGCTTGGTGTTGTAAATCTTCAAACGATTGGATGATATTGAATATATTTATAGGTCTTTTTAAAAATCTAAAATTTTATCATCATGATTATTTGGAATTTTTAAAATTATTTCAGCTTTGCATCAACGTCAAATTAACAGGTTAATTATATATACATATTTATAAATCCGTTGCAGTAGCATCAATATGCAAAAAAAAAGAAATTGCAACAGTTCATTGTATACCACAGAGCCGTTGCATTAGACTCTAAAATGATGTTGCATCATATGTAATGCAACGGTTCATGGGATACCATAGAGGCGTTGCATTAGACTTAGATATGTGTTGCATCATATGTAATGCAACGGTTCATGGGATACCATAGAGGCGTTGCATTAGACAATAAACATGTGTTGCATTAGATCTATTGCAACGGTTTATTGATGTTGCACCTAGCCGTTGCAGTAGGTGTTCAAGACCGTTGCTTTAGAGCTAATGCTAGGGCAGCAACAGCAACGGTTGTCTGACCGTTGCAATAGCTCTATTGCAACGGTTATCGAGTCTATTGCAACGGTTTTTGGGGGTTGCAATAGATCATTTATGTAGTAGTGAACGCACAACGCATGTGAGTGTCCCACATTGATAAAAAAAGAGAGATGAGTTCACTTTATAATGTAAAGGGGCTATTCCACTTATTTCCATATGGTTTTAAGGTGAAAACTCCTAATCTTGTAAAGTGGACTCTCTCTCCTTGTGATGGGTGCGGCCCAGGCCCATATTTAACACAAACCTTCCAAGCTAAATGATTAAAGCGATTAAGTGATAAGGAACACTCGATAGAATCATATTCTCACTAGAAAGTAAGACTTTGTGTAATAGCCCGTTACTCCCAATGGAAGCTATCACCTGATTGTGATAAGAATTTAGGGAAACACCGGGTCATAGCGTGCTACTAAGTCCTGCAACTCAAGATCTTACTTAAGTTATAGAAGTCACTTGAAAGTTGAAACTAGTTATTCAAAATTACAACCGGTTCAAAAAAAAAAAATTAAAATATAAGTATTAAGTTACAAAATTAAAAAACTTAGATTTACATTTTTGCATATATGTATTTGTCGGGTCCTCGCCGCACCATGAAATAAAGCAAGCCAAAACACATGCAAGCAACCAACAGCACCACCTCCCTGTTACTTGTAGATATTACTGAATTTCTGTCCAACCGGACAGTTTCAGCAAATACAACATACATGGTCAGCAATCAGCATGGCTGAGTAAATAAACGCAACAAAGAAATTATAAGTAAATGTTAAAGCTAAGTCAATCCAACTGAGTACTGCTAAGTACATTTGTGGCTACGCCATCTCGTTCTGTTGATATGTTATGTAATAATTTTTTGAGATCCTCGCAGTGATAATTCACCATACTTCAGCATACTGAGATCCCTTTAGTTATATTCTCTATTATATAAGTGAAGGGGGAAGGCATGGTGTCCCCCTATTAAATGACTATAATACCCTTATTTTTCTTTTTTTTTAGCAGGAAAGAAAGAAACTAAAGAAGAACCCAATTAACAGGCCACCCTAAAGCATCCTTACTGATGATCTTGGAAAACGTAATATTAGGAGACTCAAACCAGTAACAAAGATTTGGAGTAGTGTGGCCACGATTAGCCATCCAATCTGCGGCATAATTTGCTTCTCTAAACACATGCTGAACGTTATAATTAGTAAATTTCCTAAGGTCCTCTTTTGTATCATTAATAAGAGCATTAATAGACTAGGGAATTTTCCAGACTCTTTTAACTGCCTGGATAACTGAAAGATTGTCACCTTCAACAAAAATATGAGTAACTCCCAAAGAGAGGGCCCCCCTAATACCTTCTCTCAGACACCAGGCCTCTGCTACCAACATAGAGTTATTATCAACAATGGCATTTGCACCACTTAATTAACAGGAGATTTCCCAAACAATCCCTAATAACAAAACCAAAAGCTGTACTGCCACTTTGGAGTTCAGATCCATCAAAATTAAGCTTAACATAATTAGGCGGGGGAGGAACCCACACCACATTTGTCCTTGCAGTATTGGCCACTTTAGCCCTGGGAATATTAGACTCCATACTAGCAGAATTTGAATTGAAACAATCAATGTTGTTCATATAAGCTCTTATCATGTCCCCTGCTTTAGCTGGAGAGAAACTCTCATGACGAAAGGTAATTTGGTTTCTAGCATACCAGATAAACCACCAAATTATAGCATAGAAACAAAGGCTTTTAGTACTCATCCTAGACTTAAGATGATTGAAATAGTCAATGAAAGACATATCTGGGACCTTAATAGGAAGGGGGGGTGAAATTCCCATTGACCTTCACAATATCTAAAACATCATTTATTAATGGGCAATCAAGAAATAAATGGTGATCATCTTCAGAATGAAAATTACAAAAAACACATTCCAAGGGAAGAAAAATATGACTCATCTCTAGACGCTTTTTAGTAGGAAGACCATTCTGACAAATTTTCCATAGAAAAAACTTAATCTTAGGCGGAATAGACAAGGACCAAATCCAATTATACTAACCTGATTCGGAGGGTCCAAACCATAAACTTGAAGAAGAGTAACACCCGACTTGACCGAATACTCCCCATCTGCAGTAAGACCCCAAAAAACCTGTATGACACCTGATTTGAAGGGATAAAAAATTTCAAAATATCCTCCACTACGTTCAAAGGAACGAATTGTGAAAGAAGGTCCTTATTCCACTGGGCCTCCTTAGTGATGAAATAACTAACCCTTAGATCTTCTGACCCAATAATAGGAGAGAAATGTTTACTAATAGGGTATTTAAACACCCAATTATATATATCATACCAAAAAGATACATCTACCCCATTCCCAATAGACTATCTTAGACCTTGTTTAAAAGGAGTCCTAAACGTCATCAGTTTACACCACTGCCAAGACACATTAACCTTAGTTTTATAGGAGAATAAATCCTCGTGTTTTAAATATTTTTTTTTAACAAGTTTGACCCATAAATTATTAGGCATTCTAATAATTTTCCATAATAATTTTAATTGGAGAGCTATATTATTTATTTTAGCTTTTCTCAGCCCCAAACCACCGAATTTTTTAGGTTTATAGATTTTATCCCAACCAATCAAGTTAGGATATTTCGAATTCAGATCCTTATTCCAAAAAAAATTTATGTAATTTTTATCAAGAGAAGATAGAATAGCAGGAGGTAAAGCAAAACTTTGCATTTGGAAATTAGCTTTAGTAGCCAGGTTAGATTGAATCAAATTAGTTCTACCTGCTTGAGAAAGAGAATTGGCTCTCCATTTCGTTAGTTGAGAAGAGACATTTTCTTGAATACTACCAAAAGTAGCATTAGTGACCTTACTATTATACCCTTATTTTTTTTAATTACATCAATTCTGTTTAAAATTTTAAAATAATAATGGGTAATCAATCAATCAAAATATTTTCCATTTTAAAAAACTAAAATTAGAATAACTTAAATATTTTAGGTTTAAAAAAAAGAAAAAGACTAAAAAAGTTTACAGAAAACGAAGATAACAAATTCATATAAGAATATCAAAATCTTCCATTAAAAGGAAAAATTATCAAAATAAAAAAAATCAGCAATATACTTCCACAACATTATAGTCATGTAAAGAAATGATCATTTTAATGGATTTATATAATTTTAATTTGTGTAAGTCAATTACATAGAGGATAATAAGGTCAGATCAAGACAACGTACTACATTTGCAGTTTTAGCTATACTATATGTGATAGATAAATAAGAGTTAGAATTGAAAATAGTTCATAATTAAATCAAAATTCAAAAGAAGACAATTGAAATGCTCAAAGCTAGATATGAAGGTAATCTTTGCAATTATGGACGACATAAATTTGAATCAAATTTGGGATTAAAAAAGTCAAAAAATAGAAAAGAAAGATTCTTTTTTTTATTTGATTTCCACGGATAAATAAAGACAAAAATATATTTGCAATTATGAACTAATTTGCTAATCAAATTAGATAAACTTGAAAAAAGAGGTGAATATGCAATATTCTTATGAATTATTTTTAGTACTATATTAAAAATATTAATTAGAAATGCATGCTTTCTGTAACTACTTTGGTTCCGCTCTATTCTACTTATCTTTGCTTATCTGAACTGATCCGAACTTATTTTTGCTGAAAATAACTTCTAATAAGTTGAACAAAACAGAGCCTTTATTGAAAAAAAAATGTCAACTTAAACTACTATAACGAGTTGTCGCTGCATGTAAAACTAGCTACTCGACATTACGAAATATCGCAAGGAAAAATTATCGTCGCACGCATCACGTGCTTAGAAATCTAGTAACTTACTAATGAAGGAATATGTCCTTAGACATCCCGACAATTACTAAATATAAATAGGAATTATATTATGAAGATAATAAAGTTAATTATTTTAGTAATCATATTTTCTTGCTAGAGAATAAATATGATTAATAGGACAATATTGATTGGGCCTATAATTAAAATATATTAATCCTAT